>CM064491.1:9996166-10346166 GCA_032716605.1 Paralithodes platypus | reverse complement strand
TTTCACCCCATTGTTTTGGTCAATATTAAGACCTTTCGTGTCCTTTAGATGTAATTTTTTCCCTGGCGAGCGATAGCGAGCCTGTAATTGTGGAGGAACCTTCGGCCGTGACATTTTTTTACCGAACCGAAAAATGTAAAAATTAATCTCGAAGGGGGATCAATCTATGTAGTACTTATATTATTATTATTATTATTATTATTATTATTATTATTATTATTTTTTTTTTTTTTTTTTTTTTTTTTTTTTTTAAATAGAAAGTCCCACCCCTTTCCCATTCTTAAGTAAGCCATTTTGTACTTTTATTATTCTATTTAAACCTCTCTTTTTTTCCTTTATCCATTAATCTATATCTTTCAGGGCATCGACGTCCCCGGGCGCCATTTTGTTTCTGGCTTTCGGGGGCCCCCTTATGGCGCCAATCTCTCTTTACATAAGCCCACATTACGAACACACTAATACATAAGAACATAAGATTCGCTCGCCGGGAAAAAATCGACACATAAATGACACAAAAAGTCTTAATATTGACAAAGAAATGGGGCGAAAGGGTCCTTAAAAAAAAAAAAATCGCGCCTAACTAATGAGCCGGTAACGTATTCTAATCTGACAACTTAATGGTGATAAAACGTGCAGGGGGACCGATGACACAACGACCCATCTCCCCTTAACACACGGACAGAACAGAACAGTGCAGGCAAGAGAAAATTAGACTATCAAATCTCAAGGCATTAGTTGTACACACACACACACACACCCACAAGACACAAAACAACAAACAACAAACCCCACACACACGACAACAGGAACCACAAAAAAAAACACAAACAAAAATAAACACCACCACCACACACACACCCAACACACACCACCACACACACACACCACAACACTCACTCTCCTCTCTACCTCTCTTTTGCTTTTACACACCACACACACACACACACACACACAACACCACACACACACACACACCCACACCACACACATTCATGGGGCCACAGCCAATAAACATATATCATTTCAGTATCATAACCTTGGTCATTAACTTCCCATATCATTTAAGGGGTGTTTTTTTCTGGACCGGCCCCTTCTCCCTCATCCTTAGCCCCATCAATATTGAGATTTTCAGGACGTTTGTCCCATTATTTTGTCGATTTAAAGACTATCCCCCCCCCCCCCAGGTAAGGTCAGGTCAGGGGCAATCTAGTACAGCACCATTACTGTATCACACACACCACCCACCAACACACACACACACACACACACACACACACACACACACACACACACACACACACACTGCCCCCACCCACTCTTTAGTATGCATAAGGGCCCTGGTGGAAAAGTGGGTGCGCTCGACTGGGTGGCTGGCGGGGCGCGAGTGGACATATGAAAAATAAAGGAGTTGGGGGTGGATACGGGGGAGGGGGGGCCTAGTTCGGGGGGGAAGGGGGGGAGAGGGCCTGATCCTGGGAGTGGTCCGGGAGGTGGGGAGTGGGAGGTGGGGAGTGGGAGTGGTCCGGGGAATGGAAGGAGTGGTAGGGGGAGGGAGTGGTCAGGGAGGTGGGGAGTGGGAGTGGTCCGGGGATTGGGAGTGGAGTGGTCCGGGAGGGAGTGGTCCGGGAGGTAGGGGGAAGGAGTGGTCAGGGGGGGTGGCTGGGAGGGAGCGGTCAGGGGTGTGGGGGGGGGGGGGAAGAGGGAGGACTGGGGAGTGGGTAAAGGGAGTGGTCCGGGAAGTGGGGGGAGGGAGTGGTATGGGGGTTGGAGGGAGTGGTCCGAGGGAAGGGGTGTGGTCCAGAGTAGGAAGGGCATGGTCCGGGGAGTAGGGAGGGAGGGGACCTTGTCCGGGGAGTAGGGAGGGGGTAGGGCCTGTTCTGGGGAGTAGGAAGGGGGCCTGGTCCGGTATTTACATAAGAAACTCGTTGATCTAAGCTGGAAAGAATGAGCTTTTGACTTGGCGCGGCCGTAAGGGGATTTTTGGCTCCTACACCCGATAACAGGACAAGGGAGGGGGGGAGGGGGTTGAATATAGACAGATACGTAGATTAAAACAAGGGTAGATAGATACAGCGATAGATACGGTAGGTTAAGACAAGGGTAGATAGATACAGTAGGTTAGAAAAAGGGTAGATATATACTGTAAGTTAAAACAAGAGTAGATAGATACTGTAGGTTAAAACAAGGGTAGATAGATACAAAGATAGATACTGTAAGTTAAAACAAGGGTAGATAGATACTGTAGGTTAAAACAAGGTAAGATGGATACAGTGATAGATAGTGTAGGTTAAAACAAGGGGTAGATAGATACAGCGATAGATAATGTAGGTTAAAACAAAGAAACAAGAGAAAACTAATTGAAGGAGATTGATTGAAGACACATACCGGTATACAGTAGATTAATACAAATAAAATATGTACAATTATATATAGATACCGGTATATATATATATATGTATATATATATACCGGTATATATATATATATATATATATATATATATATATATATATATATATATATATATATATAAAATAGAGACAGAGTATCAATTACAATAAGCCTTTCCTAAGCTGAACACAGTCGTCTAACAGTAGCCAGAATACAATTAAAAATGACGTCAACGGCATTACAAGGGTTAAGAATACCTCTAAGTTCTACAGGATAAAAACAAAAATAACTCACTATATTGTTTGATAATTACGGTACCAAAATGGCGGCCAGATACAGAGAAGCCCAGTCTCTCTTAAAACAGAGCGACTTTTCCGTCAATATTTACGAGCAATTGTAGTCGGACAGCTTCAAAATTTAAGGTCCATACGAATTATGCCATATAACACAATCTACCTTCCATCTAGTTTCCGATTCCAATGTGAAAAAGTCTCAAAACAGTACGAGAAAAAACTTGCTCATCGAAAATTGCCGGAAAATGCGCTCGTGTGACACCGGCTTTACTGCAGGATCTCTAATAATGATATCTCTAGTTATGTTAGCTGCAGTCAACTTATTTATAGTAACAGTATTCCTAGCAAAATTATCTGTTGTAAAATAATATCTTGTAAAATAATATCTAGTAAAATAAATCTATTATAATGATATCTAGTCAAATTGTCTGGTAATGATCTCTAGTCAAATTTTCTTAACAGCAGTAAAGTTACTTCTAGTAATATTATGTCTGGTCAAATTATCTTTACAGTAGTGTAATCATCTCTAGTAAAAGTATCTCTAGTAATATGATATCTAGTATAATAATTTATGGTAAAATAATCTCCAGTAAAATTATCTAGTATTGATCTCTAGGAAAATTATCTCTAATAACAGTCTAGTAATTATCTTTACTAAAATATCGAGGAATTATCTGTAGACATTTAATCTCTAGCAAATTATCTAGTACCGGTACTTGATTTCTAGTCAAACAATCTAGTTAAACATATCTAGTAAAATTATCTAGCATAACACTCTTAATAATATTATCTCGTAAAATTACATAGCAACCGCCTCTTCAATAGCAGCGACCTACTGTAAAAACGATAGGTTGGTGCCATCACTCTCCCCCCAGACGGCCTCTACTACATAACACTACAGTAGTTCACATTGTCTCTGGCCGACCCTATGGCATACCGATCTCAGAGAAAGAAAGAGAGAGAGAGAGAGAGAGAGAGAGAGAGAGAGAGAGAGAGAGAGAGAGAGAGAGAGAGAGAGAGAGAGAGAGAGAGAGAGAGAGAGAGAGAGAGAGAGAGAGAGAGAGAGAGAGAGAGAGTGAGTGAGTGAGTGAGTGAGTGAGTGAGTGAGTGAGTGAGTGAGTGAGTGAGTGAGTGTGAGAGAGTGAGTTTGAGAGTGAATGTGAGTGAGTGTGTGAGAGAGAATGTGTGTGTAAGAGTGTATGTGTGTGAGAGTGAGTGTGTGTGTATAAGAAAGATACAGAGATAATGTGGTTTAGCAGGAATCTGGAAGCATATATATAATTTACCCTGTAACTATAGTCTATTCATTATAAGTAGGCCAAATATCTTGACCACTATCGTCCATAACTCAAAACTGACTAGTGTAATAGAGCTAATACGTCTAGCATTTGGGAAGAGTGAACCAGGGAATAGGTGTAGACATTTACAGCTCATTTACTCTAGCCCATTTTGAGTTACAGAGGTTAGGGGTCATGATTTCTGGCCTAATTAGAGTGAATAGAGTATAGTAAAAATGTTAACCCTTTGAGGATTATGATGCATTGTGACAGTTTATTTTGGCTATCATTGAGGGGGAGGTAGTCGCTTTTCCTGGACCACCTTTTCCCTTGTGTTTAGCACAATACACTGTAAACAAAAAATATGTAAAATGTACAGAGAATTTCTGGCAATTAGGCTGCCAAGCATTCTCTGTAAAATTTACAGCATTCTGTATACGGTAATCATTTACACAAATAACTGTGGAATTTACAAACTGACTTGTATTTTTTGTACAGATATAATTTGTAATTTTTTACAGAAAATCTTGTAATAATGACATTAGGCTATCTGTAAACAAAATAACAAATATATCTGCTAACTTTACATTTCAATTGTATATTTAACAGTGTTTCTGTCAAAGTTTTAACAGAATCATGTAAATTATACAGATAATGTTTGGCAGCCTAATTGCCATAAATTGTTCCGTAAATTTTTCAGTCTTGTATAGTTACACTTATATTTGTTCATTATTGGTAACCTAATACTACCAAAGCAAGATATGTAACAATGAACACACACACACACACCGTATATATATATACCGGTATATATTCTGTATATATACTTTTCAGTAAAATACCGGTCATAAAAATGGACATGTGAAACGGAAAATTCACCATCTACCCATGTAGTCTAGGCATATATGGTGCAAAACCGAATATGCATTACCGGGACCTTTGATGTATACTTTACCAACAGTAATATTTCTTACATAAATACAATATATCTGCAACACACAAATGTTAACGACATATAATCATAATTCGCATTTATAATTGACCAACATTGTTTATTATTACCTAGCCTTGTTGAGGTTATACTGAATATAAACCGTTACTCATAACAATCTCACCCCACCCTGAGTTAGGTTAGGCTACGTTAAACACCGTGAGTTGTTTGATATCATATACAACGCAACCTTACCTTGTGTCATGCAAAGGCTGTAGGCTACAAATAAAGCAGAACAAAATTATGATTACGGTAGCCTGTTACGTACCGGTAACGTAAACATTGCCTAAAACCCAGCTATGCAGAACCTTGAAAGTATTTGGTTAGGCCTACACATTATAGACATGTACAATTTTAAACATTGTCAGAAACTAACTTGGACTGTCATTCGTTCAATATCTAATTAAATATCTAGGCCTATAAGGTTGCTTACATCAGCTATACCAGTACCTGTTGGGAAATAAACACAAGGTACTGTACAGTACATTACTACTACTTTCTTAGCCTAGCATAAAACAAAAACAAAACAAAAAGCGGTATACAAGATAGATAATCGAGTGAGTTGCCTTGGCATATGAAAGCGATTCATTCACGCCGCCCCCTCTCAGGGATTACGTCTGGCAATTAGATAGATAGATAGATATTTAATCATAATATGGTAGGGTAGATATTTTAGTTTTCTACCAAACATTACCGGTAAGCAATTGTATTCAGCTGATGAAATGTAATTGAAATTCTGGGCAAGGATATAGGCCTATTAATAGGCTAAGCAAAACATCGAGAAATATACACATACGGTTGGTATTTTTTGTAATAGGCCTAGGCTACTTTTGTTAAAGCTAGACGTATTTACTCAGTTTAAGAAAGAGCTCTCGTATTCACGGTATTAGCCTAGCCTATATCTTATTACAAATGTAAATGTGCATAAAATACTTGCAACAAGGGCTCAACAACTAATAGTTTCTTACCAGTTACGACACTCAACAGCAAGAGATACACCACATCACACTGCTTATTGTCCATGTTACATATTTCCTGGCCATAATACTGAACATTTCCACAGCCCATCACGGTTAATAAGGTCGTGGTAATAATTGAGGTAAGGAATAATATGTGTGGAGCTGGAAATTAGCAAAACTAGCGCACGAAAATACTGCCTGGCTGTCCACCCAGAAACATGACCTAGTATTCAAGGCGTTTTCCCGCCAAAAAGTCATGTGACTCACAGTTCGTGATATATTTCGCCACACATAGTTTATTAATACAACACCTATATTATGTTAAAAGGAATTCCAATTATTTATAAAGACGAAATTTCATGAAATATAGCCTGAAAAAGATGCTTCAAAAGTTTCATATACTGTATAGATGAAGGTAATAGAATTATCCGGCAACTCTAGTGATAAATGATTGCCTCGTTTTCTAGATACGTTGCAAGGGTAAACATTTAGTTTTTCCATTATATAAACAAATATTAAGTATTTAGTGAACTTAATTTATATCAGTGTATAGGCTGCTACAGTTCATAAAGAACAAATATGGTATATAGTCAGTATTTCTTTAGTTATTCAACACAATGGTTTTACAGTCAATGCCTGTAGCCTAATAGGCCTATAAAATACAGATATTATCTGTATTTTAAGTTTACTGTGAAATTTCTGTTGATAAATACAGAAAAAAACATGTAAAAATACAGATATTGCTTACAGTAAGAAAACAGAGTATAATAGCAAGAGAGAGCAGAGAGAATTAGTTATGTAGAGAGAAGAGAACATGTGACGCAGAGAAGAGAAAATATGTTACATAGACAAGATAAACATGTGACGTAGAGAGAAAAGAGAATATGTGACGTAGAGAAGAGAACATGTGACTCAGAGAGAAGAGAGAATATGTTACATAGAGAAGATAAACATGTGACGTAGAGAAAAGAGAATATGTGAAGTAGAGAGAAGAGAATATGTGACGCAGAGAAGAGAATATGTTACATAGAGAGAAGATAAATATGTGACGTAGAGAAGAGAATATGTTAAGTAGAGAGAAGAGAATATGTGACACAGAGAAGAGAATATGTTACATAGAGAGAAGATAAATATGTGACGTAGAGAGAAAAGAGAATATGTGACGTAGACAAGAGAATATGTTACATAGAGAAGATAAATATGTGACGTAGAGAAGAGAATATGTGACGTAGAGAGAAAAGATAATATGTGACACAGAGAGAAGAGAGAATATGTTACATAGAGAGAAGATAAATATGTGATGTAGAGAAAATAGAATATGTGACATAGAGATAAGAGAACATGTGACGCAGAGAGAAGAGAGAATATGTTACATAAAAAAGAGAATATGCTACATAGAGATAAGATAAACATGTGACTCAGAGAGAAGAGAATATGTTATGTAGAGAGAAGAGAACATGTGATGCAGAGAGAAGAGAATATGTTATGTAGAGAAGAGAACATGTGACGCAGAGAGAAGAGAGAATATGTTACATAAAAAAGAGAATATGCTACATAGAGATAAGATAAACTTGTGACGCAGAGAGAAGAGAATATGTTATGTAGAGAGAAGAGAACATGTGATGCAGAGAGAAGAGAATATGTTATGTAGAGAGAAGAGAACATGTGACGCAGAGAGAAGAGAATATGTTATGTAGAGAAAAGAGAATATGTGACGTAGAGAGAAGAGAACATGTTACATAAAAAAGAGAATATGCTACATAGAGTAGAGAATATGTTACATGGAAATAAGATAAACATGTGACGCAGAGAGAAGAGAACATGTGACGCAGAGAAGATAAATATGTGACGTAGAGAGAAGAAAGAATATGTTACATAGAAAAAAAGGGAGAATATGTTTCATAGAGAGAATAATGATACCTCGACCAACCTATATATACCCTGATCAACTTAACATACCCTCCAGTAGAGACCCTATAGTAGCGGAGATCGGCCAACCTCCGCCATATTGGTACCCACTGGTGTCCTCAACCTCTCTTTTTACACTCGCATAATGTCCAAACCCATAATAAACATTCGACATCCTCTAAATTAATTAAGGGGAGATGGACCGTTGTTCTGGTCCCCCTTCTTCCTCATGTCTAGTCCAATTAGCTTTCAGATTTTAAGATGTTTGCTCCATTCGATTGTCGATTTTAAGGCCTTTCGCCCCATTTCTTTGTCAATAATAAGATCTTTCGTGCTATTTAAGTGTCGATTATTTTTCCTGGCGAACGATAGAGAGCCTATAATTTTGGAAATATAGTTTGGAATTTGGATCATAATAGTAAATGAATAAAACTAAGAAATTACTCCGTTGTTTGATAATTAGGGTACCAAAATGGCGCCCAAAGAAAACGTTGGCCGCATTCTCTTAAGTCGGTATCACAAGAGCGATTTTCCCCTCAACATTTATCCTCAACACTGGTTTGCCAGCTTATGAGGTCAACATTTCAAATATTTCGGTTACCTAAATTCTTCTAGCATCAGTCGTTTCCAATACCAGTCCAAAATATTCCAGAAAAGTTGCCAGAAAAATGGTGATAGTCGAATGTTGACTATAAATGGTCTCGTGTGATACCGGCTTTACTAACAGGATTTCGACCCCCCCCCCCACCCCCCACCTATTTTGTCAATAAATCTACGCAGCCTCCCTCCATTTTTACATAACAAATTTACGGCTATAGGCTACCTCCGCACCCTCAATACAAATCACCTGTTTACATGGCGATCAGGAGGCCTCGCTCGGTATCCCTCCCTCTCCCTCTCTCTCTCTCCCAACACACACACACACACACACACACACACATATACTGTATATAAGTTCATCTGCTTCGGTCAGTTAAACACACACACTCTCTCTCATAGTATTCACATAACCATACAGTACCGCATCAGTACTTCAGAAGGCTACATTTTTACACAGGTCACCAGATGAATTAGGCCCTTGGTTCCTAGCCATGAACACTATCTCATCCGACGTCTTGGGGGTTATTATGATACTCCGTTTAATTTGATTTTCCGTGTTTTTGCCATTTTCGAGCAAAGTAATTTAGTTTGTCCCCTTGGCTAACAAAAATGCCTTCCCAGACTTCCTTGAAACTAATACAAATGCCCACCCATAACCCCTTCAAGCTTAATATGTATTCTATATCCTATATCCTATAATATGTATCATTCCTGAGCTACATAAAATCGTCTAATGATAGGCCGAATTTACTATCAAAATGCGGCATAATCTTCAAGGGGTTAATCATAATTGAACGTACAAGTGTTGATTGGGTTGGTGCTGGTTGAAATGAGCTACTGGTCGAAATGGGCTACTGATCGAAATGGGCTACTGGTTGAAATGGGCTACTGGTTGAAATGAGCTACTGGTCGAAATGGGCTACGGGTTGAAATGGGCTACTGGTTGAAATGGGAAATGGGAACTGGTTGAAATGAGCTACTGGTCGAAATGAGCTACTGGTCGAAATGGGCTACGGGTTGAAATGGGCTACTGGTTGAAATGGGCTTCTGGTTGAAATGGGAAACTGGTTGAAATGAGCTACTGGTCGAAATGGGCTACGGGTTGAAATGGGCTACTGGTTGAAATGGGCTACTGGTCGAAATGGGCTACTGGTTGAAATGGGCTTCTGGTTGAAATGGGAAACTGGTTGAAATGAGCTACTGGTCGAAATGGGCTACGGGTTGAAATGGGCTACGGGTTGAAATGGGCTACTGGTTGAAATGGGCTACTGGTTGAAATGGGGTACTGGTTGAAATGGGCTACTGGTTGAAATGGGCTACTGGTTGAAATGAGCTACTGGTCGAAATGGGCTTCGGGTTGAAATGGGCTACGGGTTGAAATGGGCTACTGGTTGAAATGAGCTACTGGTTGAAATGATCGATTAGTTAGGTCACATTGGGAAGAACGGTGCCAAACCCGTATCGAGCACGAGCCGGTGTCACACGAGCTCCTTTTCCCGTCAACTTTTATCATCAACACTGGTCAGGCAGCTTATTAGGTCAACTTGTTCGATCATGGTGTCACCTAAATTAACCCTTCGAGGATCATGGCGCATTTTTTACTGTTTATTCTGGTTATCATTAGACGATTTTATTCAGCTTAGGAAGAACTTGTGGGACCCAGAGTTAATTGAGATATTATTTACCCCTTTGATTCCTAGACATCCTTCCTAAATAACATAAAATCGTCGAATAACAGCCAGAATAAACGTCTAAATGCATCATAATCCTCAAGGGGTTAGTCTATCTTCAGTCTAGTTCCCAGCGTAAAAGACCCAAATGTTGCAGGAAATTGAAGTTGCCGATAATCGTTCTCGAGTGATACCTCCCCTCATAATAATAACAATAATAAGAGTTAATTATGAAAAGAACACATCGTACCACTCTATTTATGAAAGTAATATATTTGTATTCATTCATTCATTAACCCCTTCAGCACGGTGACACCTTTTTACCTTTGATTCTGGCTAAATTAGGTGATTTTATGCAGTTTTAAGAAGTACTTATGTTATTCAGACGGTATATTAAGATCGTATTTACCCCTTTTGAGTCCTTAAGGTACATTAAAAGCTTAAGAAAATTGTCTAATGGTAACTACAATATGATGACAATTGGGTTAAGGGAGTATAGTATTTCTGACAGGGCTAGAAATCGAACTATTCAGACAGTGTCCAACCACCTACACCATCACGAGGGTTAAAATTAGAAATGTGATACTTCTACCAGTATTCCTTCCCAGCCCGACTATGATGGGAGGGCAGACAGTTATTTAATCGAAATCCGGCTCTCCTGAGCATGACCAGTTGTTTATTTGATGACTAATATATATTTGTCATCATATAAACAACGAGTATAGCATTATGGACACTTGATTTACCCTTTCCATATCCACTATTCTTACAGTGAAGTCACGATGTCGAGGTATACTATACAAAATTATAGGTTTTAACCCTATTTGGTACGAGGGGACCACTCCTGTTTCGCTTCATTAGTTTGGAAGACGTTTCACTCCATTAGTATCGCGACATTCGCTTCACGACCAGAGCTCTAAATGAAGATGAGTCGGCAGACGTGCTACCACTGAAGGACAAACACTCACTATTGAAGGACAAAAACACTCACTATTGAAGGACAAACACTCTCACTGTTGAAGGACAAACACTCTCACTATTGAAGGACAAACACTCTCACTATTGAAGGACAAACACTCTCACTATTGAAGGACAAACACTCTCACTATTGAAGAATTTGAAGGACAACTACTCTTCACTATTAAGTCACAAACACTCACTATTGAAGGACAAACACTCTCACTATTGAGGCACAAACAAAGGACAGAGGGCCTTCTTTGATGTTAGAATTATTGACCCACTGGCTGAATACAATTGGAACATCTCGCTCGCAGCCGCACAGAGAAGGAATGAAAATAAGATCATACTGGCGAATGAACGGAGAGTAGTATAGGTTGAGCACGGGTCGTACACTCCATTGGTGTTCACGTCATCAGGTGGAATGGGCCCCAGGGCAGAACGCTTTTAGTCCAGAGTGGCAGATCTGCTTTGAGAAGAATCAACAACCCAGGAGCTCCATCGTGACATGGATGAGTTATCGACTGCCTTTCTCTCTGTTTAGATCTGCACTTCTCTGCCTGAGGGAAACCAGAAAGTCTTCCCAAAGACCCATCTCTGTGGCAGACAAGGAGTTTTAGGTTGCTGTGGTAGCGGGCATTATGGGGGGAGCTGTTTATGTTAGCTCACCGCAGAGACAATACAGCTACATGCTAAGACAGTATTAAGGAAATGTAAAATGTAATAGATTAAGAATTATATGTAATGAAGAAAAAACATATAGAAACATTCTTACATTGCTGAAATGTTTGTGAACGTCAGAAATGCAAGTTCAGGTCGCTCTCTGTAAATCCAAAATGGCTTACTTAAGAATTGGAAAGGGGTGAGAAATCTTGTTTTTAGCCATAGTAATAGTAGTACAGTAGTCGTAGTAGTAGCAGTAGCAGCAGTAGTAGTAGTAGTAGTAGTAAGGGTGTGAGGCTAGACAGGTACATAATAGCAAGGGGGGTCAGGGCATGAATGATAATACAGTTAGATGAGAACAGATGACGGTAGCGTGGTCTGGGTTCTCTACCATAGTAGAAGTCCTTTAGTAAACAGAGATTGAGGAGGTGACCGGACAACTCTTACCCAACCAGTACACCATCTTAGCCAGTGCCAACCCCATCAGTACACCATATTAACCAGTGTCAATCCAACCAGTGCCATATCAACCAGAAGACCATCTCAACCAGTACATCATCTTAACTAGTATACTATCTCAACCAGTGTCATCCCAACCAGTAGCCCATCTCAAGTTTTCAACCAGTAGACCACCTCAACCAGTGCTAACCCAACCAGTAGACCATCTCAACCAGTACCAACCCAACCAGTGTCAACCCAACCAGTTACAACCCAACCAGTAGATCATCTCAACCACTGCCACCCCAACTATAGTCTATTCGCTGTAAGTAGGCGAGATATCATGACCACTAACTTCTGTAACTCACAAACGACTAGAGTATAGCCTACTCTAGTCGTTCCAGCTAATATTTCTACCATTTAGGAAGAGTCAGTCATGGAATAGATGTGGAAATGTACAGCCCCTATGCTCTAGCCCTTTTTGAGTTACAGAGGAGAGGTCATGAGTTATCGCGTACTTACAGCAAATAGACTATAGTACCGGTAGCCCATCTTAACTACCAAGTGTGCATTCACCAAGTGTGTTCCTATAGCCTTATAGAGTGGCGACATTATTGAAACCATTTTGAGAATATATATATACAGTATATACATTATATATACTGTGTATATATATATATATATATATATATATATATATATATATATATATATATACTTTTTTTTTTTTTTTTTTTTTTTTTTTTTTTTTTTTTTTTTTTTTTTTTATATATATAGGCTACCGGTACCAGGTAAAGAATTCACGAGATAAGGGACTAGCATTCACGAAAAGAGGGTGGCCCGATCTTTACTTTCTTCCTGATTTATGCTGGCTTAATAATCCTGAAGCCTATAAAGTCCTATTTTAATAGATTTTAATGATAAGACTGAAAAGATTCGATTCCGTTCTGAATAGCTTCGGAAACTTAAGACAATTACTTATGTCCCAGAATGTATGTTTCTATGCAAGGGACTGGAGTTCTCGAAAAGGGGCTCCAGTCCTGACGCTATTCTTGACTTAAATGTGCTGGCTTAAAAATCCTGAAGGGTTGGTTGATAGCCTATGAAGTCCTATTTTAACTACTACGGAGTGTCATTATTACATAGCCAGGAGAGGTGATAGACAAACTCTCTGCTGCCAATATAAGTCTGGGAGGAAAGAGGCTGTCCTGAAAATTGTGAGGATGAATGTAAAATTGCCGCAGCCTCTCCCTCCTCTATCTATGAATAAATCTGTTTCCCTCCCCATACCTGCGTGGTGGTGTGGTTGTGGTGGTGGTGGTGGTGGTGGTGTGGAAGTGGTAGCCGTGGTTTGGTGGTAATGGTGTTTGTTGTGGTGGTGGTGTTGGTGATGTAGTGGTGGTGGTGTATTGGTGTTGTCAGGGGTGGTGTGGAAGGGGTAGCCGTGGTTTGGTGGTAATGGTGTTTGTTGTGGTGGTGGTGTTGGTGATGTGGTGGTGGTGGTGGTGTATTGGTGTTGTCAGGGGTGGTGTGGAAGTGGTAGCCGTGGTTTGGTGGTAATGGTGTTTGTTGTTGTGGTGGTGGTGATGTCAGGGGTGGTGTGGAAGTGGTAGCCGTGGTTTGGTGGTAATGGTGTTTGTTGTTGTGGTGGTGGTTTTGGTGATGTGGTGGTGGTGTGGAAGTGGTAGCCGTGGTTTGGTGGTAATGGTGTTTGTTGTTGTGGTGGTGGTGGTGATGTGGTGGTGGTGATGTGGTGGTGGTGGTGGTGTTGTCAGGGGTGGTGTGGAAGTGGTAGCCGTGGTTTGGTGGTAATGGTGTTTGTTGTTGTGGTGGTGGTTTTGGTGATGTGGTGGTGGTGGTGTATTGGTGTTGTCAGGGGTGGTGTGGAAGTGGTAGCCGTGGTTTGGTGGTAATGGTGTTTGTTGTTGTGGTGGTGATGTGGTGGTGGTGTATTGGTGTTGTCAGGGGTGGTGTGGAAGTGGTAGCCGTGGTTTGGTGGTAATGGTGTTTGTTGTTGTGGTGGTGATGTGGTGGTGGTGTATTGGTGTTGTCAGGGGTGGTGTGGGAGTGGTAGCTGTGGTATGGTGTTTGTTGTGGTGGTGTTGGTGATGTGGTGGTGGTGGTGGTGTATTGGTGTTGTCAGGGGTGGTGTGGGAGTGGTAGCCGTGGTTTGGTGGTAATGGTGTTTGTTGTGGTGGTGTTGGTGGTGTATTTGTGTTGTCAGGGGTGGTGTGGGAGTGGTAGCCGTGGTTTGGAGGTAATAGTGGTAATGGTATTTGTGGTGGTGGTGTGTTGGTGTTGTCAATGGTGGTGTGGAAGTGGTAGTGGTGGTGGTAGCCGTGGTTAGGAAGTAATGGTGTTTGTGGTGGTGGTGCTGTGTTGGTGTTAGTCAATTAATCAATCAATACTCTTTATTTCATAATATACATTAATATGTTTTAAAACGAAAACTGTAATTAAAACTTTATGTTTAGTATCCAAGGATGCGATTCAGCTACAACAACAATCACTGTTTTTTGTTTTTTGTTTTTTTTAAGCTCCATTAGTTTGGCGATTTTAAGACCTTTTGTGACATTAAGATGTACTAACTTGTTGTTGGAGAGCGATAACGAGCCTGTAGTTTAAAGAAGGCCTGGACATTTTTCTACCGAAAAATGTAAAAAATTATCTCGATGGGGGTTGGGGATGGGATGTCTTGGGGATATTCTTTAAGTATGATGGAGGTCTTGGGAGGAAACTAAGTACCGGTAATTTAGATAATTAAATAAATGAACAAATTAGTATATACAAACTTCCCCTTAAAACTGTACTAGTGTGGGGTTCAGGCATCTATTATACTGCACATTACAAAAATCTCCATCATGCTGGTAAGCAATACATTGATTCCATTTACCAGTGTTTGGCAAGGTAAAACCATGATCTTGAAATTACAAGAAAGTAGATTTCACTGCATGAATGCAGTGTGCACTGAATACAGAACCATATATTTTCTTCAAATAATTATAGTAGTCATAACTCATGACCAATCACGTAGAGACGCTAGCGATATTTTATATAAAATTACCATAAACCTAATCAACTTAAGTATAACTAGGTTGAATGGGATAGAATTTCGCCTAAATCCAATTGTAATTAGCCTAAAGATTACTATGTACTGTATATACTATATATATATCTATCTATCTATCTATCTATTGCCTGACGCCGTGATCCCCGAAGGGGTGGCCACGAACGAACCGCCCCCATGCACCTCTGTCCCCAGTCAGTCGACACCCCTCCCCCCAACCAGCACCGCCTTCGTTCATATACTTCCTCACTCCATCCTTCCACCTCTCTTTCGGTCTACCTCTCCCTCTCTGTCCCTCCACCTCGCTCTCGTACACCCTCTTAGTCATTCTCTCGCTTTCCATACGTTCCATATGGCCGAACCATCTCAAGTTATTCCTTTTCACACTTTCCAGCACATCTACCTCCACACCACACCTCCTTCTTACTTCCTCATTAGTTTGTCTATCCCTCCATGTAACTCCGCACGCACTTCTTAAGTTCATTTCCACTGCTCTCACTCTTGGTCTGAGTCTCTCAACCAACGTCCACGCTTCGCTTCCGTAAGTCAGTGTCGGAATTACCACACTGTCATGCAAGGACTTCTTCACTTCCATACTGACCACCCTATTTCTTGTTACTGCTTTCAGCGTTCCTACACCCCTCTTCCCCTGTTGTACCCTCTCCCGCACTTCTTCATCCATAGTCCCATCTTTACTCAACACACTGCCCAGATACTTAATATATATATATATATATATATATATATATATATATATATATATATATATATATATATATATATATATATTAAACCGCTACATATAAGCACTAATAAGAGCACGTGTGACGCCACACCACGCCCATAGATCCTTGTTGTGGTGTCACTCACCCCCCCCCCCTACCGGCTACGCTCAAATGATCAAATGCCTAATTTTTGTTGTGTTCCTCTTTTTCCCTATACATCTGTGCTTACTGGCTTCAGGTAATGCCTTCAAATAGCCTGAGTAATGGAAACAGTCGCTTAAATGCGCCATGTTCAAGTATCAGACGAACCAGCCAACTTGGATCTTGCGAACGGCACACATAATATAGCCTAGATACCATACCATTACAAGAATTAACACTCCAGTCAAGCCGCTCGGTTCAATTCGGCCGTGGCTGAACACGATATCGGAGTCCAAAATGGGTGCTTAGACACAAAACTCTATCCAACGGCCAACCCAATTCGGTGGTAGCCCAAACCGGCCGTGTGCCCCAATAAGGCCGTTCTGTCCTAGTAACTCGCAGTCCAAAATGTCCACTTGCCTCTAATAAGCCACTTGACCGGATTCGGCTACGACGCAACCCAAAAGTCCACGAAATTCCAACTGGTACCGTCGAGTTGCCCTAAGCGTCACCTTGGCCCGTTGCCCCCAAAAGCTCCCGTGTCCGTTGCATTGAAAGACTTGTTTTTCATTCTCTCACTCTCGCTCTCTCTCCTTTCCACTTGCCGAGTTATCCAATCTCAGGCGACCGTTTCCCATTTTCTATTTATATTCCAATCCATTTTGTAATTTAATTTTCCTTTCCGATAAAACCAGAGTGGGGAAGCTACGGCGGTGAAGGGGAGGGGGAGGAGGAGGTGGTAGTGGTGGTGGTGAAGGAAAGGGAGGAAGAGGAGGTGGAGCAGAAGAGGTGATGATGGAGGAGGAAAATGGGAGTGAAGGAGGAAGATAAAGGGTGGAGGACGAGGAGGAGGAAGACAAGGTGGTGGTGACGGAGGAAAGCGAGGAGGGGGAGGAAAATAGGAGTGTGGAAGCGAGGAGGGGGAGGAAAATGGGAGTGAAGGAGGAAGAAGATAAAGGGTGGAGGACGAGGAGGTAGAAGAAAGAAGAATGTGGTGGAGGAGGAAGATAAGGGTGGAGGGCGATGAGGAGGAAAGAAAAGGAGGAATAAATAAGAGAGAGGAAGATGTGATAACTGAGGAAGGTAACACAAAGAGAGAAGAGGCTATAGTTCTGGTGGGGTAACATTATCTACTAACCCATCTGTCCCCTAATAACTTCCTAATCCTGCCACGGACATTAGTTCCCTTTCCAATGTTCCCTTACCCACTCTAAACCACTGTTTGGACACTTGATCCTCAGTGTTTTGGAGGACAAGCAGCCTAGAAGGGTCACTAGATATGTTGTTGCTTGATTTCCTTTGTACTCCTTTGTACAACAAATACCGGTAATCCAAATTAGAGGACTACCGGTATAGTCTATTCACTCTATTCATTAAGGGGGTGGGGGTAGTTTGCTCCCTAGACCTCTATCAAGCTATTAAAACACACCCATACTCAAGGCCCCCCTTCAAGATAAACTTTCACGGCTTCGCGAAGGCCGGTTCATCCTAAATTACAGGCTGGTTATCGCTTGCCAGGCAAAAATCGACACATAAATGGCACGAAATGTCTTAATATTGACAATGAAATGGGGCAAAAGGTCTTAAAATCGCCAAACTAATGTGGCAAACGTTTAAAAATCTCAAAACTTGTGGGGCTACACACAAGGGAGAAGCGGGTCCAGAAAAAAAAAAACTTAACACCTTACGAGCGGCCTAGGCGGTAATTTATATGTACCGCCCAGCTGGGTGTTTTTACCCTAAATAGGGTTGATTACGTGATAATTTTCATGCCTAAATAAGACCCAGAGTGTAAAACAAGTATCTATCCCTGAAAGGGCATAAACAGAGCTTTCCAATGACACCCCAACCATCCTTGTACGACCACTGGTTTTCTTGCAACGATCGCGCAACACGAGTGCAAAAACCATGTAATTAGGTACTTTCCCTACATAATTCCCTGTGTAGCGAGTGTGAGAGGGGATGGAAGGGTGGTTTTCACTTCAGTTGGCCCACCGCGGTGGTGGGCGGTGGTCATAGCCTTACTACGCTCCTCACACCGCTCAGCTCTCTCTCTCTCTCTGCAACATTACGTGCTGAAAATGGCACACGACATAAGTTGTGAACCGCCACTTAGTCCAAATTTATTTCACACGACATAAGTTGCGCGCCGCCAATAAAGGGTTAAAGGTGAATTACAGGGATGAAAAAAAAAAACGAAGTTTACTATAGGGTCATAACTTGACATGAATATACTGAAATATGTATATGGGCAATACCGATATAATTCCATTACACTCCAGAAAAAAATACTAGTTTATAGCGCCGTTGGCATCTGGACCGTCAGTTGAGAGTTCCAGCTGATTCGTGTGACGACATTGTATGTAAACATTGGATACCGGTACTTGTCCCAATCACAAACACTCGTGGACAGGTCTGTTATTCTTATTTAGTACCTTTCAATTCAATGCTCAAGCTCTGCAAAACATCGAACAAGGTCCTGAAGATGTGGTGCACATCAAGAAATAATCCAACCTCGACAACAATAAACATACATGCAGTGTTTTCGAGTGTTTTATCCTGGTCACGAGTCGAGGGAGGTCGCTTCCAAGTCCTATTTCTTAATGAAAGTATCGTTTTCTGTTAATTTTATATATTGCAGTCCCTTGACCAGATAGTGATTAAGCCAAATTTTGAGCTGTAAACATGCATACAATTTATAAAAGTTTCTCGCATAAAATAAAACGCAGATTCACCCATTTCCCGTGTCTAGTGTTTCCGCCATTGACAATAATGACGTCATGGTAAACACGCCAGTGCTCGCCACATAAAATAACTTAGATAAGCTATATTTCTATGTTGTTAGGACACATTGATGAAAGTTCTTCAGTATCATACCCCTAAAACCAAGCAGATCCCAATGGACATTGTAGTTTGAATAGGTTTCATCCCTGGAATTAACCTTTAACCGAGTAACAGGTATAGCCTATTTTTAAAACTCACTAGCCTAAAGTGGTTCCCTAAACCTTCATAAACGAAATAAGCAAAACCACAATGCAATCGTTCTGAAATTGCACGATATCGAGTCCTTTATTACAAATTTGCACAGGGTTGTTTCTTCTTCGTTCGATACAGTATTGGCAGTAGGCTACCCTCCCCACATGTTTAACCCTTCTTTGGCGGCGCGCATCATATGTCGAGTGAAAGAAATTTGGACTATGTGGCGGCTCACAACATAAGTCGTGTGGCATTTTCAGCACGTAATGTTGCTGAGAGAGAGAGACAAGTGGTGGCAGGAGAGTAGCGAGCGTATGACTGCTCCAGACCACCGCGGTGGACCAACTGACATGAATCTCACCCTCCTCCACCCTCTCACTCTTGCTACATAGTGAATTGTGTGGGGAAAGTACTGAATTACATGGTTTTTGCACTCGTGTTGCGCGATTGTTGCAAGAAAACTAGCGGTCATACAAGGATCGTTGGGGTGTCATTGGAAAGCTCTGTTTATGCCCTTTCAGGGATAGATACTTGTTTTACGCTCTGGGTCTTATTTAGGCATGAAAATGATCACGTAAACAGCCCTATTTTGGGTAAAAACACCCCGCTGGTGGCTACATATTATTTACCGCCTAGGCCGCTCGTTAGGTGTTAAAAAATACGGCTCTAAGAGTAAGAGCCCTTGTATCAGGTTCTATACCGGGGTTAACAGTACTTAAACCGACGTCCTATGGGTTATTATATTTTGTTTAATTATTTATTATGTTTTTAACACCAACCAACTTCACATCTAAACTCAATTAATGAAATAAACAAATACATGTGGCACTCCGAGGACTCGAACCTAGGATACTCACATCGAAAATTTGCGCACTATGCATTACGCCATCAAGATATTTCTTGTTTTTGCCATTTTCGAGCAATGCCATTTATTTTCCCCTAGACTAACAAATACGCCTTCTCAGACATCCTCCAAACTAAAAACAAAATGCCCACCCAGACCCCCTCCAAACTAAATGTGTACATTTTCCGATAGACAATTCATACAATAGAAACGTGTCCGTGAAGGTATCATTAATTACCGTATGTAGAGTTCCAAGCTTTGAAGTACCTGTATTTGTAAAATACGACTTCGTCGCTTGAGGGGCCCTTAAATACCCAAAAGAACAAGAACTCGACAATTTCACAGAACTTCTGAATGTTAGAATGTTAAAAACATATTTTTGACCTAAGACCATAACTATTGCACAAATTCAACAAATCTTTTTTGACTGACCGTCGCATTCACCCACCGAATGCACGTGAGTTTGGTGAAAATCCATTGAACGGTCTAGGAGTTACGGGACAGACGGACGACAACAACGACAACAGACATTTCGTCCGGCAGGGTACCACTATACGGGGGGAGGCGATACCACTCTGTTTACGCTGAGTTGATAAAGTACACGTGCCATTTTGCCCAAAATCAAAACAGCATACCAATCTTTGCGATGGGTTATCATCATCACTACTATTACCACCATCATCACTAATACTATCACCATCATCATCACTACTACTATCATCATCACTACAACTGTCACCAACAGAGGGGGGGGGGGGGGGGGGGAACTATTTTTTTAAATTCAAAAAATATTTTTTGACTGACCGTCACATTAACCCACTGAATGTAAGTGTGAAGTTTGGTGAAAATCCGTCAAACGGTCTAAGAGAAGTTTCGGGACAGACGGGCGACAACAACAACGACGACAACAGACATTTCGACTGGCAGGGTACCACTATACGGGGGAGCTATACCACTCTGCTTACACAGAGTTGACAAGGGCATTAGCTTTGTGTGATACCAGTATGCAAGATCCATAAAAATATTTAAATCATTCTGTGGGTTGTTATAAATATACCGGTATATAAAGTGACGTGCCGTTTTGCCCAAAATCAAAACGGAATATCATACCCAACTCTGCGATGGTTTACCATCATCACTACTCACCATCAGAATGTTAAAACCATATTTTTTACCTAAGACCATAACTATTACACAAATTCAAAAAAAATCTTTTTGCTGACCGTCGCATTCACCCACCGAATGTACGTGTGAAGTTTGGTGAAAACCCATCCAACGGTCTAGGAGGAGTTTCGGGACAGACGGACGACAACGACGACGACAGACATTTTGGCCGGTGGTAGCCCACTATACGGGGGGGGGCGATACCACTCTGCTTATGAAAAGAAAATTGATAATAATAGCAGAAGATAGAAGCGGTGTAGGTTGTAGCCAGTAACACTGACCCAAGTTTCGGGACAGACGGACGACAACGACGACAGACATTTTGACCGGCAGGGTATCACTATACACTGGCAGCGTTTCCCAACCTGGGGGGCGCGCCCCCCTGGGGGCGTGGGGTAATCAAAGTTCAAAATAGGGCTAGGCCATGCAAATGCATACAGGGTAATCCCAAAGATATGTATGAATAAGAAACTTTGATAGGAAAACTTCACAACCGTCATTCCGAGCAACCATCCATATGGAATGGATTAAAAACAAAATAGTTTTCTAGCATCAAAGGCGTGGGGGAGGTCCAGGGGGGCATCACGAATACAGTCCTGACCAAAGGGGGCGCGGTCCCAAAAAGGTTGGGAACCCCTGCTATACAGGGAGGCGATACCCCTCTGCGGGAAATATTACCGAAACTACCACTAATTTTCCCATATTTTTCTTTTTGGTTTTAGGTAGTTTTCATCATTATAGCCTACAATACTGTACTTGAAATTAGTTACAATCCCCGGATTTTTTCCCCATTATCCGACAATCTTAACCCATTGGCTGCAGCTATGTTTGGGCTAATTAGGGCATATTCAGGCACTCCTGAATGATAAATCAAGCATCTGCATTAAATGAAGTGTATTCTGCCGAAAACTAGACAAAAATAGCTTCAAAATGACACCAGAACGGGTCCCGTACGTGGTTTGGTTCACCCGCAGTGGTGCCAGTGAAACGCGGGAAACCCGCTATTTGGTAGCACACGCTCGCTTGGCTACACTGCTGTGAGACACAGAGAGAGACCCGCGCGAGACACAGTGTACCTCAGTGAGCCGCTCGGTGCTCTGAGGGTCGGAGGTGGGCCCCGCACGCTCCCGCCCACTGACACTCGATTTTTACGGTTTTTACAGGCTTTTAAAGCCTAGAAATTGCTGTAACTTGCCAGGACGTTTCAGAACGTCACCCGCAACGAAAGGGTTAAAACACTCAAATGTATGTAATTTTCAGAGTTTAAAAAAAAAAAAAAAAAATCTTGCCTTGGGATACAGGATGGGTTGAGCCCCCTCCCCCCCATGACTTATTGAAATTAGCATCTATTTTGCCAGTAAGGGGCTTAATAAGTTTTTCCGCCGTCAATAGGGAGAGGTTTTTTTTACAGTGCTTTATATAGTGCACATAAAATTTATTTCCGGAGGTTGAAACAAATTTTATACAACATGATCTTTGCAACATTCTTATTCTATAATAGCCTTCAAATATTGAGAAATAATTAGTGGTAGTTTCGGTAATAAGTATCCACTCTGCTTATGCAGAGTTGATAAAAGTGACGCGGAACAACTTCTTTGACGCCAGAGTGGTAAATAAATAAAACAGACTCCCACAAAATGTAGTTGTCAGTACTAGTATTAATGCTTTCAAAAATAGTTACGACAACTACCTTAACCCGGCACAGACTAGTCTATGGTATTTGAAACGTCCCGCCATGCAGAGATATTTTGGTTCATTCCCGACGAAAATCGTCATTGAACCATAAATATCGCTACAGTATAACTTATTCATATGCGCCTATTTTACGTTTAATATGAAGATATTAACATTTAGGAGCACTAAAACAAGTGGGAATAGTATTTGGGGGGTGAAAAAGACGTATTAGCCTATTGCCGACCGGTCCATTCATGAGGGGAGAGCCGCGACGGCATATATCCTCGGGATGGATGTAGATTCCGGGCGTACGGTCATGTTTACATGGGGCGATCGCCGCGGTTAACTTTGCGTCTATTTTGACAGCGATTTTGTCAGTTATTTGCCCCCTGCTGGCAATATATAGGATAATGACAATATGTCATGGGGGGGGGGGTGAAGGGGGGCAAAGCCCCCCCTCAACATATTATTGTATCCAATGGCATTCAAAATAGACGGGAACATGATTGCAAAGGTCCGACGCCTCCCCCGCCGCTGCCGCCATAATGTTTACATTTGTCGATCGCCGTGGTTAAGTTCGCGTCTATTTTGACAGCGATTTTTACGGTAATTTGCCCCCTGCTGGCAATATATATGATGATGACAATATATCATGAGGGGTGAGGGGGGCAAAGCCCCCCCTCAACATATTATTGTATCCAAAGGCAGTCAAAATAGACGGGAACATGATGGCAAAGGTCCGACACCACTACGCGTAGTGTAAACAAGGCTGGCGGTACGCCCACACTTAACATTCTTGCCATATGCTCTCCTCCCGAGTTCTCAAACGACACTGACAGCTCTAAGTAGACGTCTCGGAAAATATCAAGGAAACCGGCCACGAATTTTCCTGAAAATTTAGAAGTCACCCATCGAATGAACATAACCTATACATCATATTAATATATGTTTCAACTTTCGGAAAAACCGTTTTCCCCATTATCCAACAATCTTAAGATACGGCCCCCGATAGTGGGGACGGCTATGAAGTACAGGGAAATTGAGGGGTAAAAGACGAAAATAAGGGGTAATATTAGCCTAACCTAACAACCTTGCCTAACCTAACAACCTTACCTAACCTAACCTAGTATATTAGGTGGGGGCTGCCGCCCCCACACCCCCGCTGGTTTGGTATGTAATTAATAAAAGGTTGACGGTCGCCAAAAAAAACTTGAATGAAGTCTACGGTATTTACTCCGCAATCTTCAGTTTTGGCTGTGGATAACAGGAGGTAAATATTAACGGTAAATGTTTACCTATGGTCCCGTTAAAATATCCTCAAGTAACTTATTAAGAACTGGTCAGGGGACTGGTTAGAACTTGTAGGATGTTTAATTGAAGTGCGGAAATCAGTATTTACTAAGAAATAAAAGTCTTAAAATGCGCTATGTTTTACGGGAGGGTCTGTACGCCGCCACATACCTTACCCCCTGCACATGCGCGGCCCCGCCCACTGCCCAAAATGTACAAATATTATATTAGATTTGACTAACCTAACCTAACCCTAATATAATATATAATATAATATAATATAATATAATATAATATAATATAATATAATATAATATAATATATAATATAATATAATATAATATAATATAATATATAACATAACATAACATTTTTGCCTGAACTAGTCATTGTTTACCTGGGAAAGAGAGGGCAGGGACCCTGGGTGACCCATAGCGCATTTTAAGACTGTTATTTCTCAGTAAATACTGTACTGATTTCCGCACTTCAATTAAACATCCTACAAGTTCTAACCAGTCCCCTGAACAGTTTTTAATAGGTTACTTGAGGATATTTTAACAGAACCATAGGTAAACATTTATCCAGGAAACTTATTATACAATATATTCTACAGGTATTTACGTTTCTCTGTTCTTGCCGCCATTCGAATTTTTTTTAGTTACCGTGGGAGACCCGAGTCTCTCAGTCAACAATGAGACATCTGGTGGCGAATTCAATGCCCCCTAGGGTTTACTTGTTGTAAAAAAGTTAACATTTACCTCCTGTTATCGACAGCCAAAGCTGAATATTGCGGAGTAAACACCGAAGACGTCATCGACTTTTGCATTCGGCGCCCGTAAACAAATTTCATTATTTTTAATACCCAACCAGCGGGGGGGGGGGGGACGGCAACCCCCACCTGAAATACTAGGATAGGTTAGGTAAGGTTAGGTTAGGTTAGGCTAATATTACCCTTTATTTTCGTCTTTTACCCCACAATTGACCTGAATGTTGGTTTGAAACAGGGGTGTGTGATGTCCCCGTGGTTGTTTACTGTATATATGGATGGAGTCATGAAAGAAATACTATCAAGAGCAGTGGATGTTGGTGTATCGCTGAAAAGGGAGGGAATT
The DNA here is from genome assembly GCA_032716605.1 of Paralithodes platypus. Classification (NCBI taxonomy): domain Eukaryota; kingdom Metazoa; phylum Arthropoda; class Malacostraca; order Decapoda; family Lithodidae; genus Paralithodes; species Paralithodes platypus. Next base: position 10,321,026 of record CM064491.1, on the reverse strand, counting down.
GAGTGGAAGCTACCTATACTGCTGTTTGCGGATGATACAGTTCTGATGAGTGATAATGAATGGGAGTTGCAGGGTCTGGTAAATGAGTTTGGAACAGTGTGTGAAAAACAGAATTTGAAGGTAAATGTGGGGAAGAGCAAGGTTATGGTCTTCGAAAGGGGTGAAGTCACAGAGTGTGAGGTGAAGCTGAACGGTCAGGCTATGGATGTCGTCAACTCTTTTAAGTATCTGGGCAGTGTGTTGAGTAAAGATGGGACTATGGATGAAGAAGTGCGGGAGAGGGTACAACAGGGGAAGAGGGTTGTAGGAATGCTAAAAGCAGTACCGGTAACAAGAAATAGGGTGGTCAGTATGGAAGTGAAGAAGTTCTTGCATGACAGTGTGGTAATCCCGACACTGACTTACGGAAGCGAAGCATGGACGTTGGTTGAGAGACTCAGACCCAGAGTGAGAGCAGTGGAAATGAATTACTTAAGGAGTGCGTGCGGAGTTACATGGAGGGATAGACAGACTAACGAGGAAGTAAGGAGGAGGTGTGGTGTGGAGGTAGATGTGCTGGAAAGTGTGAAAAGGAACAACTTGAGATGATTCGGCCATATGGAACGTATGGAAAGCGAGAGAATGACTAAGAGGGTGTACGAGAGCGAGGTGGAGGGACAGAGAGGGAGAGGTAGACCAAATGAGAGGTGGAAGGATGGAGTGAGGAAGTACATGAACGAAGGCGGTGCTGGTTGGGGGGAGGGGCGTCGACTGACTGGGGACAGAGGTGCATGGGGGCGGTTTGTTCGTGGCCACCCCTTCGGGGATCACGGCGTCAGGCAATAGATAGATAGATAGACCCCACAATTTCCCTGATCTTCACTATCCCCACTATCGGGCTGCGTGTCTCAAGATTGATGAATAGGCCTAGCCGGTAAATCTACAGTTATACTACCCCTCCCCCAATACACCCCACCACCTCCCGTCCTCCCCCCTTCAAAACACGCCTTTTAGCGTGATTTTGGATGGTTCAGCAGACGCGGAAACTGGAAAAAAACTTATTTTGATAAATATTTATCACCAACCAGATAAGAGTTTTTCAGGTAATTTGTTGTTGTTTTATTTTTTTTATTTGATATACAGTGTTGTTTAATACCGAGGACCGTCGCATTTTAGTATTTTTAACATTAGCCTAACCTAACCTAAAACTAACCTGTCTCGCGACCGGTCTAAACCCAGCTCACGTTCCGTTTATGGGTGCGTGACGGTCTAAACCCAGCTCACGTTCCCTGTTTATGGGTTCGCGAAGGTTTGTAATACTTCAATGTATCTATTTCAAGTCAAATATACATTTCCGCGCATCATCAAACCATACTAAGTCTACTACTAATAATATTAACCCATTAGTACCAACAGAATAGCCACAAAATAGGGGTAGTATAACTGTAGATTTATCCAAAATACAAATAGGCCTAGGCCTATAGCCCAGGCTAAAAAAAAAAGGCGAGAACGTTAAGTGCAGGCATACCGCCAGCTTGTTTACACTGCGCGTAGTGGCATCGGACATTTGCCGTCTATTTTGACTGCCTTTGGATACAATATGTTGAGAGAGAGGGGGGGGGGGGCAAACCCCCCCCCCCCCATATTGTCATCATCGCCAGCAGGGGGCAAATTATCAAAAGAATCGCCGTCAAAATAGACGCAAACTTAACCACGGCGATCGACTGTCGACATACGTAAACATGACGGCGGTGGCGGCGGGGGAGGCGTCGGACCTTTGTAATCATGTTCCCATCTATTTTGAATGCCATTGGATACAATAATATGTTAAGGGGGGCTTTGCCCCCCTCACCCCCCCATGACATATTGTCATCATCATAATTATATATTGCCAGCAGGCGGCAAATAACCGAAAAAAATCGCCGTCAAAATAGATGCGAAGTTAACCGCGGCGATCGCCCATGTAAACATGACGACCGTACGCCCGAACTCTACATCCATCCCCCCCCAAAAAAAATACCTGAAAAACATGTTAATTCTGCATAGGCTAATTACTGTTTTGAGTGCCACTGGGGTGTTTTAAACGTTTTTTTAAAATACCTTGGATCTTATGAGGATAATGAGGACCTTCGCCTTCCACCACCAAGCCTCTTATGAGGACGCTCGCCTTTCCCGGGTTAAAGAATCCCTGAGAAGAGGCAACCCTATGAGCACAGCTCCTTAGCCTCCTATAAATCACTATCCTAAAGGTAAGCAATCACTAAAGGTAAGGCAAAGGCAAGACACTTCCCATTTACAACATGAGCCGGTACAGTGTACTAAATAGGCCTAGCCTAGCTGCCTATATGGACATCAATGACAATTAGAGATCCTCTTGCAAGAAATTGGTTGTAATTTCCTTTGTTCGCCATATTGATGTATCGGGGTGATTCTGTGATAATGTAGAATAGGCCTATAGCCTAGGGCTAGGGGCCTAGCCTAGATCCGAAGACCAAACTGCAAAATTATCCTGTACCAGTAGGCTACTGCCGAATGTTTATTATGGGTATAGCCTATGGAGACGGAGAGACTAATGACGCCCAGTAACCCAGACCCTGTGGTACTAGGCTAATATGAAGGATACTGTATATCCTAGGCCTATAGTTTCTAGGCTAGGCCTAATAGCCTAACAACATTAGCTTACCTAGGTTGTGAAGTTGTCCTTTTCTCCTTATCTTAGCAGCAGCACAGCTTCGATGCCAAACTGTCTTCTCAGCTTGGAGTCAGGGCTCGATCACTTACGTTGGGAACGAATGGTATTTGGGCAAACATATACGGGAAGTGCAACAGGTTTCCTAACCAAACCATGCTACGCCAGGCTATCAAGTCTAGGCTATAACGCCACCCTTTTGCGCTAACTCTAGTTTATCACAATTAAAATATATCTACAGACCACAGTTGATACCATCCTAACAGTCTATTGCCACGAATAATATAGAATACCCGAATAAACACTGATATATCACACGAAAGAAAACACTGGGGAACCCACGCTTGTTGTGGTGCAGCTGATGTTGCAGTCTGCAGAGCTGCAAACATTATCGAATCGTGAATAAGAGTTTTCAGTTTTTAATGGTCCTATAACTGTTATTTGGTCAATACTACTAATATGTAACACAAAAGCAGATATGGACGACTTGATTAGCGTTGGCTGTAACGAATATTAAATAAAATTATTAAATGTAATGCATATTTCGATTATATTATTGTTGGTACCAGTACACGTGTCCGCCATAGGTAACACAATAAACTAGAGTTGTTTACTACCGTAGGTTGCCTACTAACCTGTAATATCTGCAACCGGTTCCATGTCAGTTGAACCAGTGCCACTTCAACCAGTGCCACTTTAACCAGTGCTAACTCAACCAGTGGCCACTTCAACCAGTGACCATTTCAACCAGTGACCATTTTAACCAGTAACCTAACCTAACCTAACCTACTGGTTAAAATGGTCACTGGTTGAAATGGTCACTGGTTGAAGTGGCCACTGGTTGAGTTAGCACTGGTTAAAGTGGCACTGGTTCAACTGACCTGTCACCATCTGCAACCATACGACCAGATGCATGGGGATTAGCCGTATGAGAATATGACCTGACTCCATTTTTCCCTCATACTATGACTTAAATTGCTTCAAACTCCGTGTGTCCAGACATTTTGGCTCGAACATTCCTTGATTTCAACCCTGTCACTCTTTCAACTCTGGGGGAGGCACTCATCACAGGCAGTTTTGCCTGATCGTCTCTCTCATCCACATAGAAGAAAAAAATAGGCGAGGCCACAGCTGGGGATCTTGTGTTGGAGTCATGTGGTAAGTGGATTAAAATGAGGCATATAGACTTGTTTAACCCATTGGAAAGCTTAAGCTACATTTGCTCTACGATGCCATCCATGATCAGCAGTAAGAATTATAAATTACATTGATCGGCTTGGCATGATATCGGGAGTGTCTGCCAAGGCCCATGGCTAGCCATCATTAAAACGAATCGAACACAAACAAAATTGCGGACATGTGCTCCATGTGAGTTCACCCATCGGCCCTCTGCCTATTTCCGTATCCATATGTTCTTATCCCCTTCAGTATATCATTACTCACTCTTTCCTTTTATTTTGGCTATTAGGCCTATTAGACGATTTTGCTAAGTGTAGGAAGGATCTTTACGTGAGATTTAAAAGTGGGATCGAGTTTAATCCTTTCATTGCTAGAGATCCTTCCTAAGCTGTATAACAATCGTCAGACTCAGTGGAAATAAAAGTCATAATGCTAAATGGGTTAAGGACACACACACACACACTATTTAGCTTATCTGAAGAAATAACTAGTTTAAGCAATATAAGAGTATACTGTAAGTGGTTCGTCCAATTTGCATCCCGCCTACATATGACCAACTAACGAGGATAAACCCTGGGTCAGGATTATACCAAGGGGCGTTTACACCCTCAGATCACGTACCGAGGGCCTGTCTCCTGTGTTGTCATAAACCTCCCGCCTGACGTCTAGAGAGCCCGGGGAGACGGCCCACGTGACTCAACAAGGACGCCATGATGGAACACCCACATACACACAAATATGCATAATAGATTAACTTGGCTTTACCTGCCTGCTCTTTTTGTTACGCAGATTGTATTCAGACTGGAGGAGAGCCAATGTCAAGGAGATAATAATTTCTTGGGTACTTATTTGTGAATCTAAGCTGGCATAATTCCTAACCTTTTCAATTTAGAGCTCACAATTAAAGAGGAAACCAAGCACGAAATTCATTAATATTAAGTATATCTCACACATACATGTGAGCTACTAAATGTTATTATACTCTCACGTGTATTTGTGAGATATACTCTCGTGCTTGGTTGGGTAAGAATTAAATTAAATAAATTTCGGCCCGAGTTGCGTGGGGCAGCCTACATATACAAATCCCTGTATGAATATGGATCCTACGACTTGTGTATGAATTTAAATACATCCTCCAAGTAGGATTTCCCTTCTCCGTAATATAAATAGGAAAAGCTTGAGTATCCTTTATCACACTGTGGTAGAATTGGTTAAAACATGGATAATTGTTCTGACTGTCGGTAGTTCAATCCCCGCTGAGAGTATACAAAAGTAGCTAACGTGTATTTGTGAGATATACTATCTCTCTATCTCTCTCTCTCTCTCTCTCTATATATATATATATATATATATATATATATATATATATATATATATATATATATATATATATATATATATATATATATGAGTGAGTGTGTGTAAGCTTGTTTCCGGATAAAGTAGTATTATCAAAGTCACTTGGTCGGTATGAGGGGGGCCTTTAAGCCTCCCTAGGGACTAAAATGCGGCTATATGTAAACAAAAAACGTCTGGAGGATCCACTACTTACATTCCCAGGGAAAAGGGGGCGGCCTCTCCTTTGCGCAAGACATTTTTTATATTTTCTTCCTGTGTTTACCATTTCTACAAGCAGGGGCCCATTCGTATTTTCCTCTTGGTGATCAACATTGAGAGAGATGTATGCATAGCTTTACGTAGTAACATTGATCACACAGACCTTACAATACATGCAAGAAGGTCAGGGTTTAGTTCTAGTTGAGATTGCAAACCCCAAATAAAGTAAAGTGAAAAAAAAAATAGTAAAGTTCTCTCCCCACCCTCCACTTCCTCAAGCAAGTTGAAGGAAATTAAGATAGTTGGAAGGGTGATCCTTGCAGGCTACAGATAATGATGAATAATTTCAGAAAAGTTGGCAGAACACAAATCAACACCATTTGAGGAGGATCATTTTCTTTACAATGCTTTGGTTTTTCAAGGTCAATCACCGAAGGCAATTTTAACGTACCGGTGACGTCCTTTTAACTTCCTTCTGGCTACTATTAGACGCCTTTATTCAGTTTAAAAAGGGATTCCAGGAATTAACAGGCTTCGAACTATCTCGCTTAACCCTTTTTACTGCCACAGATCATTCCTAATCTGCATAAAATCGGCTAAACATAGGTAGAACAAAATTAAAAAGATGTCGCTGGTACAGAATGGGCTAAGCGAAACGCTGTCAATAAAGTGCTCCTCCTCAAATGGTGTTTGTATATTCGTTAAGGTTTAAGATAAGTATGTTCTAAAGAAATAACAGAGCTCAGTGTTGCCATTCCTTTTTTGGCAGTATTACTCTCAACTTCTCCACAAGAGAGAGAGAGAGAGAGAGAGAGAAGGCGGGGCCTTGAAGGATGGAGGGAAGGGAAGAAGGATTGTCAACATTCGTATGCAAGGAGGTTGGGGGAAGAGTAAAGGGAAAGAGGAGGAGAAGGGAGAGGGGGTTGATAGAGGGGTATGAGGAATGAGAAGGAAGAGGAAATGAGAAGGGTAAGATGAGAGGAAGGAAGGGGTGTGAGAAAGGGAAAAGAAGAGGAGCAATGGAGCATAATTAAGGAAGTTGGAGCCGAAAAACATCAATAATAAACTAATACAATCAAAATTGCTTGTTTCTGATGGATGGAAAATACATTGCTTATATACATATACGGTATATACATATATATTATATTTACAGTATATATATATATATATATATATATATATATATATATATATATATATATATATATATATATATATATCCACCAAAATGTCTTGAACCGCGACCTAACACTCTCACTTTAAACTTTTGCAACATTCGTGGCCTTTCCTCCAACTTCTACTCTGTTGAACACCACCTCTCCTCTGCCAACCCTGATCTTCTCTTTCTCACCGAAACTCAGTTGTCTGGGACCACTGACAGCAAACCCTTCTCTGTATCCTCCTACTATTTCTATCCTAGTGTCAAAGCCAAAGGCGGATGTTGTGCATACGTGCACAACAAACTCACTTGCTCTCGTGTTCCCGACTTCGACTCCTCTGAATTTTCAACTTAATGGCTCAAACTATCCTGTCACTCTCATACTAAATATTTATGTGATCTCTCCATGTACCCACTGACTCCCACAGGTCCTTCCTAGGCTGTATAAACAATCGTCTAATGGTAGGCTAACCAGAATAATAGGAAGAGAGTCGCAGTCTGTGACCTGAGGAGGCATCAAAGGAGGAAGGTTGTTACTGAAATGAAGGTCAATTAATGGTACAGTAATGAAGTTATTAGCCTAGCACACTAAAGCTAATCTCTCTCTCTCTCTCACACACACAAAGGGTAATAATAACAATATGTCTGCACCAAGAGGCCAACCTAGGTACCTCGGAAATGTAATCTGCAACCAACGATATTTGATTACCCCCTCAAACGCCTGTGAGAGAGAGAGAGAGAGAGTGAGAGTGAGAGTGAGAGGGATAGTGAGAGTGAGAGAGATATAGTGAGAGAGTAGTAGTAGTAGTAGAAGGCTAACATAATTGTACAGCTAATAGCGTTTAAACAAAATACAGCTCAAGAACATTATACCTAAAATCCCATCAAATATAAAAATTCACCGTTAATAGCAGCTTTAGAATAACCAGATTCTTCCATTTTTTTTTCTGTGTATGAAGGAGACAAGAGGCAGGCTGTATGTAACGAGTGTTTCCCCCAAAGCCAAAAAGTGACAGAGAGACAAATTCAAGGGACGTTGGGGTCAAAATGCCATGACACGAAGTTTAAAACAGTCTATAAGTCATAGGATGAAGGAAAGATTGATTGAGGGAGAGAGTTCCAGAGTTCCCTTGTTGAGTAGAAGAAGCACTGAGAAAATGTTCAAATTCTAGGGTTGGAGAGCTGGACAGAATAGGAGTGGGACTATGTTGAAAGGCGGGTGCCTCGCACTCGCCACAACGGAGGGGGTATGCACTGAGAGAGCTCTGAAGAACACTGATTGTTGTAATAGTGATAGAAAAGTGAACAAGATGCAACATTGTGGTGTGTAGAAAAAGATTGTAGGGAACTAGTAAGCTGAGGAAGTGAGTTGATAAGCCGAAATGCTTTTGATTGCTCTTTCAAGAAGTGCGGTATGGGTGGAACTTCCCCACACATGCGAACAATACTTGATACATGGGCGCACTGTGCCCGTATACAGAACAAGAAGCTGTGAGGGGTGAAAGGTCTTAAAATTACCAAAGTAATAGGGCGAATGTCTTTAAATATCAAAACTAATGGGGATAAACATGAGGGTGTCCAGAAAAGAAAAAAACATCGCCTTAAAAAGCAGTTGAAGTTCATGTTTATGGACAATGTGTAGAAAATCGCGTATGTTACTCCAAATATTTTATAACTTATAAGTTGGTGAAACAATAACTCCTTGAGGATTACAACGCATTTTGACAGTTTATTCTAGCTATCATTAGACGAGTTTGTATAAATTATACGATTACTTCACCCCATATGATTCCAAGATATTCACTATTAACATCTTAAGCTCTTCAAAATGCGATGCCGCCTTATTTAATTGCATTATGGGTATGGCTATCAGTAGATGATTTTATGCAAATTAGAATGAATCTCTAGGAATCAGAGGAGTAAAAACTATTCAAATTTATCCTCTAATCACCACAAGTATCTACTAAACTGAGTAAAATCGTGTAATATTGACAAAATATAATTAATAAACGACTTCGGCCAAGTGCAGCGGAATGCATCCCCCCCCCCCCCCCCCCCTCCTTCCCATAACTATAATAAGGATCCCCAGCAGGAATAGAAGAACAAAGTACGCTACGAGCAGTTCCATACTTTATTACCAAACGTTTCGACATCTCACTGGGTGTCATCTTCAGTGGTCTTCTTCGTTGTACAACGGAGAGAGGAGTGTTCCTTGGAAACCGTATCTTCAGCAGGAATAGAAGAACAAAGTACGAAACGTTTGGTAATAAAGTATGGAACTGCTCGTAGCGTACTTTGTTCTTCTATTCCTGCTGAAGATACGGTTCCCAGGGAACACGTACACCTCTCTCCGATATAAGGATCCCATCTTATGGACTCCTGGGGACCCCCTGAGAGCTTCTCACTAAAGTCTCCCTCCCCCCTCACAATCACAACCTAATCTCTATACCATTACGTAAATTGTTTTAATCTTGAAAAGTAAACAGGGCTTGCACATGATGGTTTTGAAGTGGTCCGTTTGGCTCGTTCACTAGGATCGATCGGTGAATCGTCGATGAAGTCGGGGCTACTGTGAACACGACTCTGAACGATCAGATCTCTGTAACGGAACCATCTACAATAACAACAAATAATTGAGTGAGCTTGCCGGGTAAATTTTGTGGTTTGACTGTATATTGTGGGTACCTTCCCTTCAACACATCAACAACAACAACAACTGTATATTGTGGAAGTTCTTGGTAAAGTTAGAGATTGTGAGGCATTGAGGGCTTTGCAACCAGTGAAAGAAAAGTGGCCTAGCCTTCTTTACTGAGTGTAGGCTAGACCTAGGCTAGACACCAGGCTACTCTGTCTGTAGCCTAGGCCAAATGGTAGGGTAGGCCAGCCTATAGTCTAAACTGTATAATCATTATATTTAGGCTAGGCCAAACATTTTGACCAGTTACTTCGGTAAACCTGACTTTTTGGACCGACAGCGATTTCAGTAAGTTTTATTTAGTTGTTTTGTATTACTCCTTCAGATATAGCCAAGTGTTGTTTTATACTGAAGAGGAGCTGAAATGAGTATTTACCCATTATCCAAAAATCTAAAATCACGCCCCCCACTAGGCTAGTGGGGAGGGCTATGAAGTTCAGGGAAAATGAGGGGTTAAAAGCGTAAAAATACAATAATAGGCTATAGCGTTTTGTATCAAAACTTGGCTCGTGTTTTCCCAAATTGCAAACCCATAAAACCCAAATTTGTGAATACCCGAGCCAACTTTTGACGAAAGCTGGCTCGGATTTCACGGGGTGGAGTGGGTAGCCTAGCCTAATATCTTGTTATAAAAATAGTCAACTTTGGGAAGACATTAGCCTAACCTAACAACCTTACCTAACCTATCCTAGTATTATGGGTGGGGGCTGCTGCCCCCCACATCCCTGCTGGTTGGGTTAGGCCTAGGCTATTTTTTTTTTTTTTTTTTTTTTTTTTTTTTTTTTTTTTTTTTTTAAATGTGCTAGGTTATTAACCTAACCTAACAACCTTACCTAACCTAACCTAGTATATGGGTGGGGGCTGCCGCCCCCACACCCCCGCTGGTTGGGTACTGGCTGAAAAACTTATTGTTTTACAATATACTGTATAGTAGGCTATAGGCTATGTATTTTAGTTTTTTTTTAGTTTTTCTCCCGTATAATACATTTCAGCTCTTAATGACATATATAGCAATGATGTACCGGTATATGCTCTACCAGACCTATTAGGCCTAAAAATATCGATGGGCTAACTGTCGGTCCAAAACATCAGTATAACCCTTACTTCTATAGGAAATTAGGAATGAGTTGTGTTACCGGGTGTACGTCATGTAGGCCTAAACACTTAGCCTAAGTTGATGTCAAACAGCAGGGGTGTGGGGGTGGCAGCCCCCACCCATAATACTAGGATAGGTTAGGTAAGGTTGTTAGGTTAGGCTAATGTCTTTTCAAAGGGGTATAGTAAACACTAGGATATACTCGGTCAGAGGTAGGCTAGGTGATATGCCCGATAACACAACTCTTGCCCTTTTATAACTCAAAGACGACTAGAGTACCCGGTAATTAGGCCTAAGCTAGCCTAATATTTCGGTAACACTTAAGCTAACCTATCCTAGTATTATGGGTGGGGGCTGCCGCCCCCACACCCCCGCTGTTGGGTTTGTTTATGCGCAGGACTCTGTTTATTTAATATCATATCAGGGTTTTCAAAGTTGTTAAACTTTACTTGTCATTAGTGAGACCCCATATGGATTATGCTGTTCAATTTTGGTGTCCTTATTACAGAATGGACATAGATTCATTGGAGAGAGTACAATGTAGAATGACAAAAATGATCCATAATATTAGAAATCTTCCGTATAAAGAAAGGTTGAAGAAATTAGGCTTACATTCGTTAGAGAGACGCAGAGTTAGAGGGGATATGATAGAGGTGTTCAAGTGGGTTAGTGGGATTAACAAAGGGGACATGACAAATGTACTAAAGCTCAGTGATAGCGAAAGAACTCGTACCAATGGTTTCAAATTAGATAAATTTCGTTTCAGAAAAGATATAGGCAAATATTGGTTTGGTAACAGAGTTGTAGATGGGTGAAATGGACTACCAAGTGCTATAGTGGGATTAAAAACGATAGGGAGCTTTAAGATAAAATTGGATAAGCATATGGACGAGAAGGGTTGGGTGTGAAGGGGGATCAGCAGGGTTGGGCCAATCAGCGCTCTGCAGACCCCCGTAATCCTGCGTTAATCTCTAACCGTTTTGGTAAGATGATCCTCAGGGTATTAGAGTGTTGAGCCTATAATTGGGGTTGTGTGGGACAGGGATCTGCCTTGCTTAGGCCGATCGGCTTTCTGCAGACTCCCATTTTCTTATGTTCTTATGTTATCGCAAATCCTCCATGGGGACTATATTGAGAATATTATTGCGAGTCTATACATACCTATTGTCCCTAATAAATTGTTTCTAATAGTGCGCCACAAATCATCTTAAGTATTACCAATACTTTTACCGGTACTGAATCTACCATTTGTCCATTTGGGAACAGTCAGCCAGGGAATAGGCCTAGGTCTAGGCCTAGTTGTGGAAGAAATTTATGGCTCATTTGCTCTAGCCCTTTTTTATTTACAGAGGTTTGGGATCACGATTTCTGGCCTACCTATAATGAACAGACTATAGGACCTTAGGCCAATGACCTGTAAGCTACCGTACCTGTTACTTATTTTATTATCTTTTTTCCTTTTAGGCCTAGGCCTATGTCTCCTTTTGGTCAATAGGCCTATGTAGGATTAGCAACAATATAGGTAACAAATTTATAATATTAGTTTGGGGTTCCTATCATCATATGCTTCATTGCCCTGCTTTTTATTTTCCTTATGATGAGACATAGGCTAGTCTAGCCTATATATAATTTAGCTTAGCCCTATTAAGTCCGAGCCCCCAAGGCAAAGCCCCCCCCGGCCCCCCCCCCCATCCCTCTCAACCTATTATTGTATCCCACGGCAGTCAAAATAGACGGGAACGTAATCGCGAGCGTGCGAGTAGTGTAAACAAGGCAGGCGATACACCTGAATTATCTGAATACTACATCCTTACCGTATTGGTATTAATCAAGCAACTTTTCGCAGCAATTCTTATGCTCTGGGTCACGAACTCACGACCATTAGCCTAGGCCTATGTTCGCTTCTTTTGGGTTGACCGTTGAGGTGACCTCCCCAGGAATTATTGCCATAATCATGTATATTACCAGTAGGGGGCAAATAACAGCTGGCTGTGGGATAATTTTTTGTTTTTAAATAAAATAAAAATGAATAAGAAAAAGGTAAAATTTTATGCGTAATGGTTGTGACCGAGAGCGTACAAATATCGCAGTAAAAGGTTGCTTAAATTTAACCCTAGTAGTATCTCGCTCAAACGTATCAAATTACTAAAAAAAATAATGTGTAAGAGTGGAAAAACACCCACGTTGTCACAAAATGGTGAACAGAAAACGAGTGCGGTGCGAGGGTGGTACGCCCGCTAATACAACTCCTACCTATTTATCCCAATATTATTAACATATTATCCCAAGTGATTTTTGGTAAGATTAGGAGTAGTGGGCGTACCACTACCGACATACAGCATAAATCATCTATAAAACATTAACCTAACCTAACCTAACCTAGCTAACCTAGTACTACATGAATACTAGGTTAGGTTAGGTTAGGTTGTTTGGTTAGGTTAATGTTTATAGATGAGTTATGCTGTATGTTGGTAGTGGTATGCCCACTACTCCTAATCTTACCTGATTTTTTTGTAAATAGGAATACGATATGTTGTAGCTTTATGTTAGTCTTGGTCTTGGTGGGAGTCGAGAGCACCTGAAGCGACAGACGACACCTGCTCCAGCCCTACCAAAGCTGCAATAGGCCTTAAAACAGTAAAAGGAAGGGCTGTATCATGTGTGTAAACGTTTAGACAGGCTGTCAATCTTTAAGTTTAGTCGGTAATACTGTATATGGTACTGCATACAAAGTTATGCTCCATAGTTTCCTTTTTGCCCCTGGAAGTGACTAAATGGCCAAAACAATGCAATTTTGTTATTTTTTTTTTTTTATTGTACTGTACTTCCTCTCACACTCAATCCACTTTCAAAACAACATTGTCACAGACTCACAGTTGTTGTTGTAGTTCCCCAGACTGTCTGTCTGCCCGAGCAGTCCTGAGTCCGGTTGATCGAAGCCGCGACAGATGCTCGGGCCCCCGAATGTGACAGATTGAGATGAGATCTGTCTCTGAGAGGACAACGGGGGAAGGGATCAACAGTCCATGAGCTTGCACCCCGGGCCTTTGCTCCCACCGTCCGCAGCTCCCCTTGCAGTACCACCCAATCGGGCGATCTCGCCAGCACCTAGAAGGAAAAGTAGTACCGGTATTGTACAGACAGTACAGGAAAAGAGACAGACAAACAGCTAAGGTAGGGTAGCCTAGAGGATACCAAACCTCACTCTGGATTGGACCACCCAACATTGTCACAGTTTGACAATTTGCAGATTAGCAAATGAGAAACTTTTCAGTTTTTATATCCAATAACAAAATTAAATCTCTTGTTTATAATCATATATACGAAGTTAAGTTATGCTCATTAGTTCCCATTATGCCCCTGGAAGTGATTAAATGGCCAAAACAATGCAACTTTCAGCGTATTTTCCTGTATTCCCTCTCACTCTTAACTCAATCTTGAAACAACATTGACCCAGTTTGCCTTCCCGGGAGCTACCATATTAATTATATTTTGTCTTTCAGTGTATGTTTGTGGCTAGCATGTGATAATGGTGGTGACCAAGGCTATGGAGCCGGGTCAGAGTACCAGTATAGAAGGGACCACAACGGGAGGCCGAGGCATATCCACCACCACCCTACTCAACGAGCTCGACCGATTCCTGGGTCTAGCGGCCTCGGCAACTTCGGACAAACGGGGCCATGGAGCGAGGCGGGACGGGGGCGGGGATGGAGAGGAACAAGCCATAGCCGAGACAGCACTGTTCCTACTGCGTAACTTGCCGCCAGCCAGACCTGCCGCTCTGGCGTTCTTAGCTCACACACTATCCAAGCAGGTACTGTACTGTTGCATTTGTAAGTTCTGTTCTACCGTGTATATAATTTCAACTTTGATCATCTCTCTTACTCAGCTCACACATTTTCCAAACAGGTACTATGCAGTTATGCTTAAAAGTCACATATCAAGAGTATTAGCGAAGAAATGTGTACTAGTAGGCTTGGATAGATTGGGCATGCTGAGAGGAAGATGATTGAAATTGGGTCAAAAGATGGTAGTCTATAAACGTGGAAGGAGCTGCACCGAAGGGTATGATCTGATCTTGAATATACAAAAATATGACAAGTGAGACTGCCCAGAGCATGCCTTTAGTTTGTGAAACTGAAACTGTACCTTATATGGATTGCTCAGTCTCTGAAAATTATGTAGCCTATGTATGTATAGTATATCCTCTAGGGCCTAGGCTCTCTTGATATACAGTAGTAGAGTATCAATATGTATGTATGTACTGTACCGGTATGTATTTATATACTCATAATATGCTGGTATTTTATTTGTCATGAGCGCCAATTCCCCAAATGGATTCACGAGCGCTCACATACAGTAATTACTCCATTTTGCGTGTTCTGATTTTGCGAAACACCAATTTTGCGACCGAGACCCCAAAAATGCCATTTTTGATGAAAACCTAATTTTGCGATGTAACTCTACTTTTGCGGGTGGCGCCGTAAGAAAGTGGGGCTCTCCGCACTAGTTTTCGGGGGGGGAGGGATGGCCGGGTCGTGACGTCAGGCCGTGCTGCGGCCCGACGTCACAACCCAAGCTCTGTATCCTTCCGCTTACAAACGTCGTCAACATAAGCCAGACGCCTTTTACTTACTTATTTGTGCCTGAACCTCTTATCTCTCGCGTTTATTATGACCTCTAGTGCATTCAGTGATAGGGATGGTGGGCCTGGTGGTAATGATGTAGGAATTGAAAGCCCGAGACCATCAAAACACAGTCAAGTGACGAAAGCCACGGAAACGACGATCATACGAAGGGATAGGCTAGGCCTAGGCTATGCTAAATATGATTATGTTTTCAAATAAAGTCCATGTGGTAAGTATTAAGTTATATCCTCATAATATGTATTTTTATATATTTTCAATATATATTTATTGGATGTAGGCTTATTTAACCCTTCCAACCCGGAAGGGCTCTTGAACGCCCATTGCTTGCGTACGTGCTTTCGAATGCCGTGCGTAAATTTTTGGTATCGTGGGAGGGTAGGTGGCGCCACCAGACGTAAACTACGCCACAGCAATAGTATCTACCCCGACGCCATCATGGATAGTACGCCAAATAGTGATTCCGCTGTGTCCGATAACGTGCTTCCTACGACGCCCGTCCTAGTTTGTCGCGCCTTACCCCGACGCCATCGCCTAAATGTGTTATCTCCCGGAGGTATTGAGACGACATTGAGACTTTATGAGCGTGCTGATGCCAAGTATAATGTTGATGATGAAGGCAGTGATCACTCCACTAATTGTAAGTCGAGTGATTATGGCGATGAGAGTGACAAAGAAGAGCAATTCCTTGGATTTGCGAGAGAACATGAGAGTGATGAGAGTGATAAAGGTGATGTACCAGCTTTTGAGGAAGCTGTTTTACCTCAAGACGGTGAACTTGAGAGAGTGAGTGAGTGGGAGAGTTCAAGATCACTCTCCAAGTTTCGCATGAGTGACACGACTCCAAGCCCTTCGCCAGCTAAATCGCCTTTCAAGCTACACTTATATAAGAAGCAAATACTTGAAAAGGCGGCCGCGGCAGCTAGGGAACAAGCCAAAATACTTGGTGAGGATGAGGCTGTGAGTGAGGGTAAGCGTGGTGACTCATCTCGCCCGCCATTGTCTCCCTTATCTACCCAAGCCACCCAAGATGACCCGGGTGCCCCGCATTCTTCCCCACCACCCCCACCACTGCCAAGGGTTGAGGACCCCCACTTTCGGCCTATTTGCCTCCTAGGTCCCCCGACAGGAGACATACTGCTGCCGAAAAGGGGAAAGGCAGGAAATATACCAAAAAAGGAAAGAAAAGTAAGCGGGTTTTGTTCGAAGCTCCCGCGGCGTCCACCCCTGCCCGCCCCAGCCATACGCCCCCGCAACTTTCCCCACGGTCCTCCCCACCTCTCCAGCCGTCAACATATGTTCCTGACGAAGTCTTTGAGCTCGCATCACCAATACCTGGGCCTAGTGACAGTGAAGCATTGCTTTCTGTCACTCGTCGCAGGCCAAGGAGCCCAGGACCTCGGGGGGACATAGCCTCACCTGTCACTCCTTCCCCACCTCACCCACCCGCACGCCGCCCACGCATCACTCGTTCCCCGCCAGATTATGTGGGGGCCACTGATGATGAAGGGCACCTCTCAGAAGACTCTGGCCATGATTATATAGGTCCACCGTCAGGGCAAGATGACCACTCTGACGATGACTATATGGACATCGATGACCCTCGACCCATCCGCTTGGCCCGGCGTCGTGCTGCCCGCCGCCCTAGGGCGCGCGCCTCCCGAGTTGGCCGTGGGCGTGCTGGGCCACCAGCTGGAGCTCCTCGTCAGCGTAGACAAGACCCATTCTACGTTTTTCAGTGGCAAGACGTAGTTGACGGGGATGGGTACAACCCTGATGTGCCAGCTTTTGATGAGGTACTGGAGGGTTCAGGCATTACCCCCAATTTTCCCGCAGGCCCCAATGCTCCACCACATGAACTATTTGAGGCCTTCTTTGATGAGGAGGTGGTAGGGTATGTTGTCAAAGAGACAAATAAGCAGCACCAATTCCAGGTCTACTTTTTGGGCAAGGTGACCAAGGGCCACATGAGGCAGTGGACCCCAGTGGACCTCCATCTTGTCACCAACACCGACGTCCACCTCGGTGACAAGCTGTGGAAGATTAGGACGTTGTACGAGATGATGCGAGAACGCTTCACCTCCTACTTCAAGCCCTTCCGCAAGGTCGTCATTGACGAGTCTCTTGTGCTGTTCCGGGGAAAACTCGGCTTCCGGCAGTACATCCCCTCAAAAAGACATCGCTTTGGCATAAAATTCTTTGTGCTGTGCGACTTCCAAACTGGCTATGTCCTGGACTTCCTGGTCTACAGCGGGAAGGAAGGGGACATGCTTGTGGACCCCCTCATTGGCTTTGGCGGAGCAGTGGTGCAAGCCATGATGGACCGCTATTTCCACAAGAATCACGTCCTCTTCACGGACAATTACTACACGTCCCCCACTCTCTCAAAGTACCTGCATGAGCGCAAGACGGGGACTGTAGGCACAGTACGAGGGAAAAGGAAGGGCATGCCAACTTTCCCTCCAAAGACCAAAAAAGGTGATGTGTTTAGGAAGAAGTCGGGGCCCATTCTGGCTATCCACTGGCACGGCCAGTGGAAGGTCAACCTCCTGAGCACCATCCACAAGGGGGAAATGGTGGAGACTGGCAAGGTGGATCGCCGCACCCAGGCCAGGGTGACCAAGCCCGATGCTGTCCTGGACTACAACATCAACATGAGGCTGGTGGACAAGTCCGACATGCAGATAGGCTTCATTGACTGCCTGCGTACCTCGTGCAGATGGTACAAAAAGTTCTTTCTCCATATGGTGGACATGTCAATTCTGAATGCCTACAATATATACAAGCTTCGGAATGTGAACACACCCATGAAGTTCAATAGCCTGCGGAGGTTCCAAAAGCAGGTGTTGATGGAGCTCCTGGAGAAGTATGCTACGCCACAGAGGGCAGTGGCACATGCTGGGCCCGCCGCTACTGACCGCTTGCACTGTGCATATTACATGAATATGCACAGGCTTGTTTCCCTGCCTCAGAATGAATCAGGAAGAACGCAGCAGAAGCGGTGCCATGTCTGCTACAACACCAGGCTGAGAGCGAGGTCAGGTAAAAAGTCCACCCTGGAGTGTGTGGAATGCAAGGTGGCACTCTGTGCTGTAGGGTGCTTCTTTGATTACCACTCCAAGCAGGAGTTCTAATAATCATAGTGAAAGTGCCAAAGATAATGACAATATGTACAGTATATATATAGGCAAAAAGTGGAAGTACACCAATTTATTGTTATACAAAAGTCATGTATTATGAGGACATTTATACAAATACAATTACACCATAATAATATGTGAAAGTGACACATATGTATATAATAAGTGACATTCATATGATTACAACCTATAGAAATATAGAAATCAGTGAAAAAAGACAATAAATTGTATATAAAACGTTTACAAAGCATATAACTAAGTGAAAGTGACACAAGACCTAATATTTGATGGCCAAAGTATAATAAACACCTGTGATAACGAATAATCAGTGCCTAATACAGTAAAAGTCCGTTAATCCGACGACCGATGATTCGAATCTCCCAATAGTCCGAATTTTTCAATTTGAGGCCAAATCCGAATTCACCCGATGGTCCGAATTTCAAGAAGTCCCAAAGTCCCCTTTTTGAGGCATTAGGCCACTCAAATGACACATAATGGAGCACACACATATCATATGTTCATGAATTCACTTTAAAAGTTTACCATTGTCATTGTAGCCTATTATCTACTTCAAAACATTCAGATTAATGGTCAAAGGAAGCTACTGATATAATCGTAAACACCTTCGTCTTCTTCTTCTTCCACATTGTCTGCTAGAGAGTTTGTTTTGCTCTTGAACGCATCCTTGGGACGCTCCGATGCGCTACTGGCTTGCACCGCATTTTCTGCAAGCGCATTCAGTCTTGAGCTTGAAAACGCACCTTTCAAGAAGTCCCAAAGTCCCCTTTTTGAGGCATTAGGCCACTCAAATGACACATAATGGAGCACACACATATCATATGTTCATGAATTCACTTTAAAAGTTTACCATTGTCATTGTAGCCTATTATCTACTTCAAAACATTCAGATTAATGGTCAAAGGAAGCTACTGATATAATCGTAAACACCTTCGTCTTCTTCTTCTTCCACATCGTCTGCTAGAGAGTTTGTTTTGCTCTTGAACGCATCCTTGGGACGCTCCGATGCGCTACTGGCTTGCACCGCATTTTCTGCAAGCGCATTCAGTCTTGAGCTTGAAAACGCACCTTTGGACGTATTAGTCTTGAGCTTGAAAACGCACCTTTGGATGTTCCGATACGCTACTATTTATAGTTCAGTGATCGGAGCATCCCAAGGGTGCTTTCAAGACAACAAGACAAGGGTGCTTTCAATACAATATAATATAACAGAGCACGTCACAAAAGGAAAATCACAAAAGGAAAATTACAAGAACCTCTCAGGGAAGTGCCGTTGTTAAGGCATTACTTCCCGAACCACATCTGATCTTCAAGAGCAAGACAAACTCGCTAGTAGACGGAAGAAGAAGAAGACGTTTATATCAGCAGATTCCTTTGACCATTAATCTGAATGTTTTGAAGTAGATAATAGGCTACAATGACAATGGTAAACTTTTAAAGTGAATTCATGAACATATGATATGTGTGTGCTCCATTATGTGTCATTTGAGTGGCCTAATGCCTCAATGTTTTCGTCATACACAGGTTCATAGGGGTAAAGTCCGATAATCCGAAAAATCCACTAATCCGAACGAGAGCCGGTCCGCTGCCCTTCGGATTAACGGAAGTTTACTGTATAACAATAACCTACCTCAATTACTAATAAAATGTACCGTATCGAGTGAAAATGAGCATTATCAGTGACAGTGACACTCTCTAAAGCATATTTATCAAAGTGAAAGTGACACAAGACCCAATACTTGATGGCCAAAGTATAATAAACACCTGTGATAACGAATAATCAGTGCCTAATATAACAATAACCTACCTCAATTACTAATAAAATGTACGGTATCGAGTGAAAATGAGCAATATTAGTAACAGTGATACCCTAATAAACATACTTTATATAATTGGCCTCAAAATAATTATAAAAATATCAAATAAACATCACATTCTCAATATCAAACACTAAAATCGTCTAAGGGAGATAAACACTTTGGTGCGACGAGCGGCTAGGTGCGTGGTAGCCGTGGCCGGGCCGACGCATCCGAACGCGGGAAGAATATGCCGCCGAAAATCACTCGTCTTCCCGCCCTCACCATTATGCAATCAGTGGGGCTAGAGACCTCTACTCAATGGCATTCTACAGAGGAAGGTTTGTGGAACATTTTACATTTTTATTCATAACATTACATGCCATATTCATTGAATTACAGATGAGTTAACATAGCCCAAAGATTGTCAAAACCCCCGGTACCACAGCACAGTCGCGAGCTAGAGTGCCCGGGGCTGGAGGGTTAAGGGGAGAAATGGGTACTTGGACGAATCTGGGGTTCGAAAAGTTGGGACCTGGGAACCAACTTATTTTTCCCCATTATCGCAATTCTCGTTATAGCTGCACTAATTAGGCACCAATTAGGTGCGATAACAGAGGGTTGAGTGCATGTGTGTACAAATAAAGCAAATAAATGACAGAAATCACGAAAAATTGGGCCTTCACTGATGAAATGTCGACCATATTCATTTTTCCCCATAAGGTTAGTTAATCCAATTTTGCGAATTCCAGTTTTGCGGCCCGCAATGTCGACCAATTTCTTGCAAAATTGGAGTACATACTGTATTCCGTTCAAATATTGTTCCCTTTGTTTATTTCTATCTTTCATCTAAAAATAATAATAATAGTAATAAATAAATAAAAGTTTATAATCATCAGTAACTCTATGCTCTGCAGTATCATAAGCCCTTAGAAATATGAGTGTCTTCAGTTTCCATCCTCCTTTTCTGTGAGGACAGAGTCCACCTGGCTAGGCTGCGATGTGGGCACCATCCAGCCCTTATGAGTTATCAGAAGAGGCTGGATGACTCCGCCCAGGACGCCTGTCCGGGTTGTAACACAACGCCCCACACTATCAAACACATTATGGAAGACTGCATAACACACAACCACTTATGCCAACAACACAACACACACTCCTTGAGAACTTTGTGGGAAAACCCGGTCTCGGGCGTGGCCTTCCTTAGGAGCTCGGGGCTGTTCGGCCAGACATCCTAGGGAACAACTACTACTATATCAAATAATTTAGAGCTCCAAATAACAAGTAGCCTACCGGTAATGCAAGTACTGTAGGCTACTGTAATTAAGAAATAAAAGTTAACTGGAATTTAGGTCTAACTGAAATTGTTTACAAGTTCAGTGGTCTTACTGAATGTGAATTATGTAGTGAAAATGAATGTAGGGCAATGATGAATGTTTGATTCGTACACCAAATAAATATCATCACTGCCTTACATTCACTATCATTACAAAACTCACTTTCAGTAAGACCACAGAACTTCTAAAGAAAATCAGTTAGGCCTAGATTCCAGTTTACCTACTGTGCTTCCTAAATATCTGTACTGGTAAAGTAATTGTATTATTAGTTAATGCTATTTAGACTGAAATAATTTGCTTCATCATAGTTTTGTTTGTCATCTCCTTCTTAAGCTGGCTAATTTGTTACTTTTGGTGTTTAAAGGTCTTAGGAGCTCTTGTCTTGTTTGATTTATTACTGTTTATTATGAAATATTTATATTTTTCTTAATTTTACTTTTGGTTTCCAGGTGTCAAGTCACATGCGAGGCTACAACCGCGATGAGGGATGCCGCAAGCCCGACAGTCCCGAGGAGGGGATCGCTGGGCAGGTGGAGGGACTCTTGGGGGAGGTGCTAGAGGGGGCACCCGGGGTTTGGGGCCCGTTGGTGGGACAGTGGGGGGTGGAACAGTTGGGACGGTGGTCGGTAGAGTGGGCGAATACTGTGGTCGGCAGAGTAGACGCAACCCTAGAGGAGGTTGTGGCTGGGTGGCTATCTTGCGGTCCGGCTCGCGCTCTAGCTGGTCTCACGGTGGTCTGCGTAGCTCATGATCCCGACACTGCGGTGGCGGCGCTGCTAGATGCTAGTGCCGCAAGTGGCCCAGCGCTGGATTGGTTGGTGGCACATGTTGGCTGCTCTTTTCCCGCCACAGTCATTTGTCGAGTCCTGGCACTTGGATTGAGAGGATTTGCTACCTGCCACGGTCGTCCACCAGAGCACCAACTGGCAAGTGTCAACAAGATTCTCAGTCATCTTGCAGACCGCCACCTGCCAGACATTCGACGCAGCTTACACGCCATCCTTGTCCGAACGTTTGAAGGTGCTTCGGATGCAGAAGCTCAGGCATCGGTTCCCTTCTTGCTCTGTCTGGCTGTCAATAGCAGATCCAGAGCTGTCCTGGCTGCCCTCACATCCGGCTTAGACACACTGTTAATTCCAAATGATCGTTTAGCAGCATTAGCCAAGCAGGTCAGTTGGTGGGTACCTAAATACTTTCCTAATCATGGTACCTTGCAAGAAATGGTTGTGCATCTGGTGCTGGACACTGGTGGTTCTGCAGCACCTTCCATTCTTCGTCTGCTGCTGCAAGGTGCAGTTCCTACACCAAAACTACCCATAGCAGTGTCTGTAACGGTCAATAATATCCTGCAGGGTGTGGTGGGGGAGATCTGTATGGTTACCTACATGAGAAGAAACTCCGGTTCTGGACGAATCCACATCCCATTTTTGGTTGGCCTACGTGGAGGTGGGTTGGATGGCAGTGATGTGGGGGTGTCAGTGGGAGGTCGAGCGGTGTCACCCATCGCTGGCCTGGTGGAGGAGACTCTGACCTCACCCAGCAGTGTAGCAGTCATGGCACACCTCAAACAACTGGTCACCTTGGTTGTAGTGCAGCAAGGGTCAGCCACGGCAGCCACCATACTAGGTCACCTACTGCACTGCCAGTCTAGAGAGGTGTCAACAGGTCATCATCAGATTTTGCTAGGAGTGATCACAGCCCTGACAGTGCACCAAGCTGCTAGACGGACTGGAGAATCTCCACTGACGGGGGCTCTAGCTGGAGCGTTACAACCTCAGGCTAGCTCCTCAGCAACTCTAATCTCACTGACCACCCTAGACACACTCCTCACTCAAAGTCAACGTGAGCGCCTTCACATCTACCCCACCCTCACTCACGCTCTCCTCACCAACATCCCACTACTGGCAGAGCTCATCAATGACCCAGAACTCGGTACAGCTGCCCTCACCATTCTCAGCCAGTTGCCCCTCAAGAAACCTGTCCCAGTTGGCCATGTCCTGTGCCTCAGTCATGCTATAATTTTCTACTTCTTCAGCAGCCTTCATGAGACCAGCACCATCAAAAAGGTGTCTGGAGTAGGGAGATGTCAGTTGGTTCTCAGTCAACTTTCACGTTCTTCCCTCGGCCTCAACCTCATTGTACGACTGCTGGTAGAGGGAGTGTTTCGCCCGGAATATGCCTACCTGTTCGGAGCGGAAAAACAGGCCTCCTTCAACTTCAAAGATATTCCAGGGGAGATGCTGATCAAGGCCAACCGTCAGTTTAACTCGTGGGTGAAGGTGCCTCAGTCCCACACCAGTATCTTCCACATGGGTATCATCGGGTCGGGTCGCACCTCCCAGGTTAAGAAGGTATCACTTTCACCAGATACCATCAAGCTGCACATACAGTTACTACTGAACACCCTTAGTGTGTGTTGTGCTGCCCAGACTAATGGAGAAGGAGCATCTACAGTGGCTCTCTTACTAGTGGAGCTCATATCACCAGACATAATGTTCAATGGCTTCCCCTGGCCAGAGGAGTACATAAAATTCACATTTGAACGAGACCTGGCCATAAAGAAGACATTTGAGGAGTTCCCAGTGGCATGGGCTCTGCTGGAGTTTGTGGCAATGCATCGAGCGGCCCTCAGCTACTGTTCTGTACTGGTGAGAGCGATGGCAGCAGCTCTCACAGCCTTCTGGAACACTTGCCCTTTGTCCTCGGCCCAGCAAGTTCCGGACGCCCTGCACGCCACTCAACGTCTCCTGGAGGTCATGGTAACGGCACAGTTCCTACCAGGCCCCCTACGTGTCCTACCCCAGATGGTGGGAGCCCTGGCACCTTTTGAGCTGGTATGTATCCTGCAGGATGTATGGGTGTTCATGAGGGACCACACCCCCTCCCCTGACCGCTGGCTGGAGCTTCCCTCGGGCCACCACCAACGGGCACCAGACCCTCCAATGGCACCCGGCTACACCGAACGGATCCAGCGCATCATCCAATCCAATGTGGCCACCATAGGGCACCTCATGTCCTTCATGGTCAACTCTAAGTAATGCTTCCATGTATGAGTAGACATTCTTTAGTAAACAGAGATTTACCAACTATTATCACATTAGTGTTGCTGTTTTTGACAACATATGTTTACATTTATACCTATAATTTGACAGTATTAATACAGTACAGGTACAGTAATATACAGTACTTTGAAACTGCAATAGAAATTTATATATTAGTATATTCATAATGAAATATCGCCATATTATTCAGATTCAGATTGTAATAGTATTGATATCTTATCAATATTTGTATTTTGTACTGTTGTTAATGTCTTGTCTTGTTGCAAATTTGATTTTAAATAATATTTTGACATTTAACGTAGTTTCTTTATTCATGCAGAGTTTAGTAAAAATTTACCAGAACGTCCCGGACTTCCCAAACTTGACTAATTCCTTTAACGTGACGATAGTGCGTTGTTATATGTGCGATTAGTTTGCTTGGGAAACAGATTAACTTGCTCATGTAGTAATGTACACCCTATGTGGTGGATTGTGTTCTTTTATTTAATAATTTTCATTTTAGTAAGCGTTGTTTCCACATAGCGATTTTGATAATTTAATTTGACTTTATATTGTCCTTGTCCCAATTTTGGTTTGTTTAGTTTGCAAGTTTTACATTTTAATTAGTGTGGCAATAGGCTGGAAAATGACATAGATCTCTCTTGCTATAGGATGTCTAAGCCGGTATCACAGGAGAGCTTTTTCTTGCAACTTTCTCCTTCAATTCTGGTCTGACAGTTTCTAAACTAAAATTGTATTAAAATTTGGCTACCTAAAATGATATACCTTCAGGTTCTGTCTCGAGTCAACCACCTCCAGCTAAAAAAAAAAAAAAAAAAAAAAAAATGGGGTAGTGCCTGAGTATATAATTATATAGATAGGTTAGTTTCCAATTTATCTGACTTTTGCCAGATGCCTTGATCCTTGGTGGTGGCCACAAATAAATCGCCTCTGTCTTTTGAGGCAATTCGTTTAATTCTCTGTAGCTTGTTTTGAGGGTTGTTAGCCCAACCACCAAGTTTACAACACCCAGAACAAAAGATCCAGAAATGTTGACAAGAAAAAATTTGGCCATCGAAAATTGATGGCAAAATTTCTCATATTATACTGGTTTAAATACAATAACTCCCTTCAGGTAAACTTAACCCTTTCAGTACAGATGATGTTTATATATTTTTCCAATTTATTCTGGGTAACTTTGGAAATTTTTAACCAAATCAGGAAAGAGAGAATATTTAAAACTACCTTGAGTAATTCCTTACATACAATTATTCCTTGATTTATTGTATTCTGGCTAAAACTAGAGCATTTTACTAAAGTAATGAGAGGCATCCTGTAGTCAAAGGGTTAAATGTATGTGTTTTGACAACTTGGAGTTCAGAATGTAAGAATGAAAGTGAATTTAATATTTACTGTACTTTAATATTTTATATAAAGTTATTATATATACATAACATTTTGATATACCAAATTATTAATTTTAATAGAATGTAATTTTTTTTTTATTGTAATACAGGTCTCCCTCGATTTACGATTGTATTACGTTCCTAAAAACCCGATCTTAAATAGAAAAATCACATAGCAAACCCTAAAATTAATGGGGTAAATGGGGATACGTTCTCGTGCCAGCCAAAACCCAAACCCAAACGCCTAAAAACCTATAATAATATCGTAAATCGGGGCATCGGATAGTGAGGGAGACCTGTATTATAATGTAAAACTTGCAAAATAAACAAACCAAAACTGGGACGACACAAGATAAATACTAAAGAACTAATCAAAATCGCTATGTGGAAATAACGCTTAATAAAATAAAATTTTGAAATAAAAGAAAACAATCCACCACATAGTGTGTACATCACTAGCCTACATGAGCAAGTTAATCTGATTCCCAAGCAAACTAATCGCACATATAACAATGAACTATCGTCATGTTCAAGGAATTAGTCAATTTGGGAAGTCCGGAACGTTCCGGTAAATTTTTACTAAATTCTGTATTTGTGTGTACATGCTTAGATTGATATGCAGGATTCGAAGTTGCATAATAAATCGTAGGAAGTGTCCACCATTCTTTAACTGTCTTCGTGGTGCGATGCATAAGGTGTTGATTTTCGGTGTGAGCATCCTGGATTCGAATCCACGGACTGCCACATGTGTTTGTAAAATTTCATTAATCGATTTTAGGAGTATAGTTGGTTGTTGGAAGGAACATAATAATTAATAAAGAAACTACAATTTATATCAAATTTTATATTAAAATAAATTTGCAATTTGACAAAATATCAACAATAGTACAAAAAATATACAGCACTCGCTAACGATAGTGCTATCGGGTAGGTACCTGTAAGCATAGCATGCCTCAAGTGACCCCTACCAATTACTACCCTACAAATAACCTACATTTATTGTACAAATCTCGACAATGAATAGATACAATATAATAAAGAAAAATAATTTCAAAATATGAAGAAGCAACAACAGATTTAAACAAAGAGTACTCTTTTAACAAGCCAGACCTATGAGAGTTCCGTATGGAGCTCAGTGGTCTGGTTAATCTGCTCTACATAACTAACTAACTCTTTTAACAAGAACAATGAATTTAAACAATGTGTGGACCGCTTTGTCCTAAACATTATGTACCATTCTGTATGTATATACAGTATGTTGTTATTTTATTTATATTACTATGGAGGAAATCTAGGTAGTCTGTAATATCAATAAGACACTAATTGTAGTTTCTTTATTCATGCAGAGTTTAGTCAAATTGACCAGAACGTCCCCGACTTCCCAAATTGACTAATTCCTTGAACGTGACGATAGTGCGTTGTTATGTGTGCGATTAGCTTGCTTGGGAACCAGATTAACTTGCTCATGTAGTAATGTACACCCTATGTGGTGGATTGTGTTCTTTTATTTATATATTATTATTTTACTTAACCTCTGAAGTGCGCATGGGGGTAATTGGAAACGTCCCCCTGTGCTGACGTATTTGAGGTGTTTCCGTCACTAAAATATTCATTGTGCCATTAATAGCATTAATATTTATCCATATGCGCCTATTATGGGTTGATTATAAAGGTATTAACCTGAAACAACAATAAAACGAGTGAAAACAGCGTTTGGATGGTCAAAATCGGAGATATAGCCCGCGAGTTGTATAATGTATGGGTGAGGCAATCTGCTTTCCCGCCAATTTCCCCCAAGGCCACTGAGACGCAGTCGATCGATACTCTCTCTCTCTCTCTTGCACTCGCTTGCTATCAGTGATGACCACACCCTCCAATCGGATTTCTAATGTTAGCACGAAAATATACCTCAGAATAAGGGAATAACAGGGAAAATAGGTGATAACTGAAGGAGAGGAGGAAAGTGGGGAAGGAGGAGAGGTAGAGGACTGAGATTTTGCATGGCCCAGGGGCCAAAAAAAAAAAAATAAATAAAAAAAAAAAAATATAAAAATTTTTTTTTTTTTCGATGTCAAAAGTTGATTTTTATTTTCTCTGACTCTTAAGAGTCTTCCCGCAGTGCGCCGGGGGAACTCTTAAGAGTCTCCCCGCAGCTCCCGGGTTAAGTGTTGTTTCCAAATAGCGATTTTGATTAGTTGTTTTGTCTTTTTACTGTGTGTCTTCTATGTGGTGGATTGTGTTCTTTTATTTAATAATTTTCATTTTAGTAAGCGTTGTTTCCACATAGCGATTTTGATAATTTAATTTGACTTTATATTGTCCTTGTCCCAATTTTGGTTTGTTTAGTTTGCAAGTTTTACATTTTAATTCGTATAAGTTTTGGTTTGTTTATTTTGCAAGTTTTACATTATAATAAGTGGCTGATAAATTAAGTAATGAGCTGGAATTAAATAAGTTTTTGACATAATTTTCTCCTAAATTTAAGCGAGGGACAAAAGGGAAAGATACCTGTGGCAAGCATTTTAAGAAAAGGGAAGAGTCAGCCAAATTCAAGGTAAGTCAGAATGCCTGGATTTATGGTGATTGAAGGATTTAGTCACAGGAAGAAAGATGGTCAGAGGAAATGAGTTGCATATAGTTTACTAGTTATGTAACAAACTACAAAAATAGTTCTCTTGAGTTAGAAAACTGGACAGAAAG
This sequence comes from Paralithodes platypus, assembly GCA_032716605.1. Taxonomy (NCBI): domain Eukaryota; kingdom Metazoa; phylum Arthropoda; class Malacostraca; order Decapoda; family Lithodidae; genus Paralithodes; species Paralithodes platypus. The sequence continues at coordinate 10,292,585 of CM064491.1, read as the reverse complement.
AGGGTTCGAGTCCTTGGAAACAGATGTGCCCCCCCACTTTGTACACAGGGAGATATGGAATGCACAGCAGGATAAACTGAATTGCAAATATTAAACTGTAACACAGTCTTCATCATGGATGAGCACCAGTTAGTAAGTACATTGGCCTTATGGTATTATTCATTTAGATCTTGACACTGTTTTATGGATTAATACTTTTTACAGTACAGTATACTGTATGTATTAATTAAAAGTAAAACTTGCAAACCAAACAAACCAAAACTGGGACAAGGACAATATAAAGTCAAATTAAAGTATCAAAATCGCTATGTGGAAACAACGCTTACTAAAATGAAAATTATTAAATAAAAGAACACAATCCACCACATAATATTATTAAATATATGAAATATAGACATTTTGTTTATTTACTAAAAGGGATTGAGATAATAGGCACTTTCACAGATGTGAACATTTTGTGGCTTGAAATAAGGCTTGTGTGCTTATTGGTCTTATTCAAAAGTTTACATTTGCTTAACCTGACAAGCGCGATATAGACCTAGGGGCTAGGGTAGTTATTTGTGTATTTCTAGCCTTGGATTCTGACAGAATTCGTTATATTTACAATATAGAGCATTATTTGTTTTCGGTATGCTTTTATTTTACATATATGATGTATATATGAACCTTCAAGAGTGCTAAAATAAGTGGGAAAAGCATTTGGGTGGTGAAAAACAAAGATATTGGCCACCCGGTCATAATCTCAGGCGAGAGAGAGCCACAGGCAACCCTCCTCTCTCGCTGTCTGTGAGGTAACTGAGACGGGCGGTGCGGGCCGGTGTCTGGGTGTTACATAACGATCTTTTCTGCAACCCACTTGTGCTACATTATCGCGGGAGAGAAAAATAACCGATAAATGATGATAATAAGAGGAAAAATAGGTGATAATTGAGGAGGGGAGGGAGGGGGGAATAAGGTGGGGAAGGAGGGGAGGGGGGTGGGTGAGATTTACATGGATGAGTACTGGAGGGGAATTATCTCACCTAGAGACAAATTCCTTTGTTTTGATAGGCCCTTTTTTTTTTTGGAAGGCTTTTTTTATAGTCTTGCTTTCGTGAGGCCTATCGCGTTCCCTATAGGAAGCCTTCCGTGAGGCCTATCGCGCTTGCCGGGTTAATGAAGCCATTCAAGATGAACAGGAACACTTTGGGTTGTAAATGACAATATTGGTGAAAGGAGGTGATTTTAGGGCTCCGATATCTTTAACTTTTAGTAGCCAAACTGGGTTCGGTACTGAATCGGTGTTCTCACAAAAATCCCAAGCCTTTTGACAATAGACGTACCCCACTTGTCTGAATTATTTCAGTCAAGTGAGTTTACATTCAATATCTGACACCAGTTGTAGCTCTAATACATCACTTCATCATCCGGGTAGCTCAAAGACTCCAAGCAAACAGAGTGAAATGAGTCTGTGCGGATTGACATGGGCTCAAAAGGATGGAGAGGGGATGGGGATGAGACTTCACGGCACTCGGGGAATACACACACCCACACAAGCTACCCTTCATAATAGCGAGACATGGCAACACGGGCCCAAAACAAACACTCTCATACGAGTGTCACCTTCCAAGGCCTCTCCTCCCTCTGTGCACCTTCTTACTTTACCAAGCTCACAGATATCCCATCGCGTTTGCCACCAGTGTAAGGGGGATTATATTAGGGTTCTGATATCTTCATTCAACTTTTAGTAACCAAACTGCGTTGGATATACTAAACCGAAATTCTCATAAAAATCCCACTACGGCTGGGATTGAACTCAAAACTAACCAGTTACTAGAACGGCACTATAACCATTGTGACAACTGCATGGTACATGTCCCACTTGTCTGAATTATTTCAGTCGAGTGAGTTTACATTCATAATCTGACACTAGTTTTAGCTCTATTACAATGAGACCTAGGAAGATTTTGGTTGGTCACTATGACCCATATCTACCTATTCATCAAAAGATTGGACACTAGGCCTATATATCAGACGTGGCTTATTTGAGCATGTGTAGGATTAGGTTTTTACACTATGCCCGAAAGAGGTTCTGGAGCTCCTATCTTACTTTCAAGAAAATAGCCTCCCGAATATATATCAGGGCAGGAATCTAACCCGGGACCCTTGGGTACGAGGCAGACACCTTACCAGTTAGACCAATAGAGATATCTCATTTGGCCGGGTCGGCTCAAGTATATTTCCGCATCTTGTTCAGTTTAGGCTAACCTATTTTTACTGACTTTACATCACTTCACTGTCCGGGTAGCGAAGGCTCCGAACGAACAGAGAGGAACAAGCCTGAGCCGAAACGACCGTGAGTCCGTCAGAGAGACTGGTTGGGAGAGGTGAGTCAGCCCACTGAGCGTGCATACACACGCACATTAATGGCCCAGCTAGCAACTCGCGGGAGGGCTGGCAACTCCTTCCACACACAACACAGCCTTTGATGCGAGTCTCACAACACTCCCTGTTCTCTCCTACCCCCTTCCTTGTCCTGTAGGATTAGGTTTTACACCATGCCCGAAAGAGAGGTTCTGGAGCTCCAATCTTACTTTCAACCATCTTGACAATTTTACCAACATACCTAAACTTCGTTTGATATGAAAATAGCCTGAAAATATACCCAGGGCGGGAATCGAACCTGGGCCCATTGGGTACGAGGCAGACACAATTACCAGTTAGACCAATAGAGATGTCTCACTTGGCCTGGTCGGCTCAAGTATATTTCCGCATCTTGTTCAGTTTAAGCTAAACTATTTTTATTGACTTTACACATGCCTATTAGGATTAAGATTCTGGATGACCGATAGATTCCAGTTGCTTTTTTACGGAGCTCTTCGTAGGAGTATTGGAGTATTAATTGTTTTCACCCTGTCTGTGTGTGTGCCACTACGGGCACACACATCACACTAGTGATGATGATATAGTGATTAAGGTAGTTGTAGTGGTGATTGTGGTAGCATAATCACTTTCCAGTACCTCCTTCCTCTCACCCCTCCTTCTTTCTCTCCCCCTCATCAATTATTGGCTACTATTCCTCTTATTTTCAAAGTTGTCGCATGCAGATCCACACAGCACCGGGCTCCGTACATGGCCTCCCGTGGTGGTGAATGCATTAGTATTGTAGTAGTAGTGATGATGATAATGATTGTGGTATAGTAATAGGGGGAAATATAATTGCTATATTTATCATCGTCAACAGCCCCAAACATTGTGTGTCAGTCTCCGACAGCACTGAGCGGGGAGAAGTCTGCCATCTCTGATTTTGTTGTCTTACTTGTCAGAAGTTCTGGTAGAATCACCATGGCCAACTTCCTACTTAATTGCTACTTGCTAGTCCATAAAATATTGGTCAATCTTTATTTGGATTCTTGATTGAAGGGCTGTTTGGATGAAATGTTGGTTATCAACTCATTCTGAGAGTGGGTCCGAGAAGATATCCTATAGTAAATTTCTTACTATAGGATATCTCTTGGTCCAAGGCAAATTGCATTTTTTTTTTTTTTTTTTTTTTTTTTTTTCTAAATGGGTTGAAGGGCCGGAGGATTCGAAGACCCCTTTTCACCCTGGCACGTCTTGGTGGTGTAATGGTTAAGGTGTCTAAAAATCTGTGTGTGATAACCCAGGTTCGAATCCCGGTGGATCACATAATTATATGCTTTCATTAATTTCATTGGAGTTGTTTGGTGGTGTGGTGATATTAATAAAAAATAGATTACTGTCTGGCAAAACAGAAGCAAGGGGTGTGAGGAGATTGGTCAAACATGATACATCTCTACCTGCCGAGAATCGAACTTGGTCCTACCGTCCGGCTGGCTCAGTTGATAGCATGCCTGATTCCCATCTTGAAGGTCTCGCGTTCAATCCCCGCTCAGATTGAAAACAAAAATCTGGGATATAGCCGGCGGTTACCATCTCCCCATGAGCAAGGGGGATGGGTAATGGTCTCTGGTAGACTAAAGAAAGCCAAGCGCTTGTGAATCCTCGAAGGAGGAGATACGGGCACTATATAAGTAACCAGAAGATTATTATTATTATTATTACCAATGTCGCTACAGGCCACCCCTAACTTAGGACGTCTTCCAATAGTATTCCCACAAAGCTACGGCAAGGTTTCTTAGGTGTCGGGCTACATTCCCATCATTGCGGCAAGTTCTTGGGCCGTTGTAAAGGTCATCTCTCCGAATTATCACCAGATACGTCTGCACGGACCACGGAGGGTGGGTATTTCTTCCTGGATTCAACTAGGCCTAGGCCTATACGATAGCCGAGTGGTGAATTTGTGAGGACCGAAGACCAGCAGAGTAGAAAGGAGGTTAGTTAGGCCTAGATGTGGGTTAAAGGAGAGCGATGTGGTGCAGAAATTAGATATTGTTCCTGAAGCAGTCTGACCTTAAAGCAGGATTCCACTTGCGCTAGCCTAGCCTAGCCTACTCGTACGAAACTTAGCCTAGCCTATAGCCTAGAAAGTGGCGGTTTAATGTTATTTTAATACCACGAATTTTGTTGATATATTTGAAGATAAATAATGAATCTAGGTCTATATGCTCTAAAGATCATAAGATTTTTTTTTTTAACCCTCGGTAGGCTAAAAGTCTAAAACCTAATAAAAAAAGTATGGTACTAAAATGTCTTTCGTAATAAGGTTGTCAATACGGTACTTTCAGTCATCGATAGCTCTAAAGATCATATGAAAATGAAAATATATATATGAAGTAGCCTATGGTAGGCTACTAAAATTTAATTTTCGTAACAAGGTTGTCAATACGGTACTTTCCCGTTATCAATGTACAGTACAATCAAGCTGAAGATTGCAGAGTAGGCTAAACACCATAGGCTAGACTTCATCGACTTCTTTCACCTTCGTATAATTGACAGCCCATTTTTTATTTTTTTTTTACTCAACCAGCGGGGGTGTAGGGGCGGCAGCCCCCACCCATAATACTAGGTTAGGTTAGGTAAGGTTGTTAGGTTAGGCTAATGTCTTTTCAAATCACTATCGGGGAGCGAGCGTGTCTCAACATCGATCGATAGGCCTAATGGGGAAAATAGGTTTTCCTGAGATTTCTAATTAATTACAAACACTAGGCCTAGGCTAGGCCTATATATTGATGCAAATGACCAATTTTGTTTATAAAAAACACTCGGAAAATTTGTGGTATTAGGCTAAAATAAAAAAAATCCAAAGTGGCTTGCCTAGGTCACAAATGTGTGGTTTTTTTTTTCTTGTAGCCTAGGCTAATCTTAAATTTGTTCAATGACCGAGTTGGAGTCGCCCCTCTTGGATGTGGGCAGTGTGAAATTGGAGGTTCATCTGCGGCCTGCCAGTGCCGGTGACTGGACGATCGACCCATGGGACAACTCGGCTCGGACAGCTCGGCCCACTTTTGGACAACTCGGCCCATTATTTGAGACAGCTCGGCCCCATGTTTTGCTATCGGGCAATTTGACGAGACCAGTCAGGATTAGGATGGGGAGAGCTAAGTGGAGGGTTTATGGGTTAGGCCATGTATGCAGCACCAAATCCTGTCCTCTGCGTATGCGCGGCCTTTTCCCTAATATTTTTATTATGTTATTTAGGCTCAACATATAGGTTAGGTTAGGTTAAGATAATATAATAGGCTAGTATAGGCCTAAAGGAAAACAAAATCGTGCCAAGGGGCCTAAGATTCTCACGCATGCGCAGAGGACAGGATTTGCAGGATTTGGTGCTGCATACATGGCCTCCCATTTATGGCGTGTGTGTAATGGGGGCGAAATGTTTGTTTATTGTATAATTATGTCATAGGCTAGTTCTCTCGATTCATAATGTGTAGGTTAGGTTAGGTTAGGTTAATTAAGAGTTGTCTCGTAATTAACACGGGGCCGAGCTGTCTCGTTTTTACTGGGCCGAGCTGTCTCGCCGTGGGCTGAGCTGTCCTGGCCGAGCTGTCCCGTGGGCCGAGTAGTCTAGCATTCGCCAGTGCCATCTGGGACTTGACCCAGTAGTCTGTCTAGGTCTCCTAAAGTCTAAACTCGGTAAGATTTTACGGTGTGACAGTTACAAGCCCCATCGATGTTTGTGTAGCCTATAGGTATGTTGTTATTGTTCCCTAAGCTGCCTGGCCGAACAGCCCCGAGTCCCTGAGGAAGGCCACGGCCACGATCGGGCTTTCCCACAGAGCTCTCATTGAGTGTAGATTGTGTTGTTGGCGTAAGTGGTTGTGTGAAATGCAGTCTTCTATTATGTGTTTAATGGTATGGGATGCTGTGTTACATCCCGGGCAGGCATCGACAACGGAGTCATCCAGTCTCTTCTGATAGCTCAGGAGAGCTGGATGGTGTCCACATCTCAGCCTGGCCAGGTGGACTCTATCCTCGCGAGGAAGGGAGGATTCGGAAGGATGGATTTCGGGAGGTCGTGCATGCAGCTGCGTGTTGTCTGTGAGTGAGTGGATGGATCGGCGAGAGATATGAGTATGGATGAGCTTCTGGAAGTTGGTTCGGGGTGGGCAGGGAGGGAGAGAGGACAATAATTGTGTGTGATACCGTGTGCTGGGTGTTGTTTTGATATTTCTTGGTGTCTGTGGGTGTGTTGCCATGTAGTTTAGTGGGTGGTCTTGGTTTGTGGAGGCTGCTGCCAGGAATTGAGTGCCTCTCATGTCCAGATGGTCTTTGACTTTGAGGATTTTGGTTTCTTGATGTAGGTGATCTGTGGGTGCAGTAGCTGTGCAGCCTGTAATGATCTTCAGGGCTTTGTTTTGAATAATCTGTAAGGTCTTATGATGTGTTTCAGCTAGGTTAGAAGTCCAGGCTGGGCTTGCGTATTCCATCACTGATCTTATGTATTGTTTATATACTGTGGTGGTAGTTTCTTTGTTGTGTCCAAATTTTGTGTGAGCAAGTGACCTGAGGGCGTTAAGTCTGGGTGTCAGTTTCTTTTTAATGTTTGTGGTGTGCTGTTTGAATGTCATATGAGTATCATATGTTACTCCTAGGATTTTGGGTGTGTGTGTATGTGTTAGGGGTGTGTTGTTTATGGTGAGTTGAGGGATGTATTCGTGTTCTCCTGTCCAGCTTGTGAGCAGGGTTGCGGTGGATTTGGCTGGGGCTAGATTAAGTCTTTGTAGTGTACCAGTCATGTAGTGTGTTGAGATAGGGTTGAAGGAGATCTGTTACTCTTTTTGGGTCATGGTGTGTGCATGTGAGTGTTATGTCATCTGCATAGGAAGCTAAGTTTATTTGGGGCGTATTGGGTGTAGTTATATCGTGCATGTACAGATTGAAGAGTGCGGGCGATAGGACGGATCCTTGTGGGACTCCGTTTGGAAAGTTTCTGATTTTAGATGACTGACCGGCAAAAGATACGTGTGCACATCTGCCTACTAGGAAGTTGGCCAGCCACCTTTTTGTGTTGTTGTGCATGTTTGTGTTGTAGATTTTTGTTTGTTAGGTTGTGGCGGGGGATGGCATCGAAGGCTTTACTAATGTCGAGTGGGGCTAATAGTGATCTGTGTGGTGGTCTAGCTGAGTTGATGCCGTCAAAAGCTCTTTGTGTAAGGTCTGTGAGAAGAGTGTTTGTGGAGTGCAGTGGCCTAAAGCCATGTTGTGTTGGAGCTAGGGGTAGGTTGGGTGTAATTAGTTGTAATACTAGGCGTTCCATGACTTTGGAGGGGGAGCAAAGGAGTGTGATGGGGCGGTGCGAGGAGGGTAGCGTGGGGTCTTTGTTGGGTTTGGGGAATGTGATGATGATACCATGCTTCCAAATGTCTGGTATTGTGTTGTGTGAATAGCTGTAGTTTGATATGTTAGTGAGTGCTTGTATGCCTTGTGGTCTGAGGTGTATGTTGCTTATGTTGTCTAGGCCACAGGCGGGTGAGTGCTTGAGATTGTTGATGATATGCTTTGTTTGGTGATTGGTGAAGGGTGTATAGTCAGGGTCTGTGGGGAATTGTCTCTTACGTCGGATGACACGTCGGTCGTCTTTGTGAGGTCTTAGGTGGCTGACATGTGAGAAGTGATTGATGAGAGTGTTTGCTTGTTGTTTACATAAAGGAGTAGAGTCTGTTGTTGTGATTGCAGCATGTGATTGTGTTGTGTTGCTGTTGGAGAGTGTGATGCTGTTTAGTGTTTTGTAGAGTTTTTTGGAGTTTGTTTTGTGATCAAGTGTTTGTAGGAAGTTATTCCAATTTAGTTTTTGTTGTTCTTGTATTTTGTTGTTAGTTTGGGTGTTGAGTGCTTGAATTTGTTGTGTGATGTCTTGTGTGTGGGGTGCTGGGGATTGTTTCAGTATGTCGTGTTGTCTGATGAGGTTTTGAATTTCTGGTGTGAAGTTGGGGTTGTGTCTTTTTCTGTTACCTCTTGGAATGTGTTTCTTGTCAGCATTTTGGATAGTTTTATTGAGTATGTGTACAGCATTGTTGATGTTAGTGATGGGTGTACTGTTTAGAGTTGTGAAGTGTTGTTCTGTCTCATTTGTGAATGCTTCCCAGTTAGCTCTTTTATAATTGGTGTATGTGTGTTTGTGGCTAGCTGGGGTGAGTCTGGTTTTGGTGGTGATAATGATCGGGAGGTGGTCAGAGCCTAAGGTTCTGACCACCCTCCAGGATGTTGTGGGGGCGAGTTCTGGGGAGCAAAAGGTGATGTCTGGAGATGATGGGTTATAGAGGGCTTGGTGAGGAATATGGGTATGTTGATGGATGTCGTTAAGGATGATGAGGTTATCTGTTTGGTTTTGTAGTACCAGCCCTCTGTCTGTGTCGGGGTTGTCGACAAACCAGGCCGACGTCTTGGCGTTGAAGCCACCACCCAGGATGAGGTGTGGGGTGTTTGTGATGTGTTGTAAGTGTGGTCTGTATTCATTTGGTACTGTAGGGGATGTTTGGGGAGGGATGTATGTGTTTATGATGGTTATGTTGGAGTTGTTGCCAGTGCGTATTTTAATTGATTGTATTTCTGTTGTGTTATCATTTGGGGGGAGGAGGGATTTGGTTTGTACACTGGTTACTATGTATGATATTTCTTTGTGTACCAGGGTGATGAGTCCACCGCCCCCGCCGACAGCCCGGTCTTGTCTGATGGTGGTGAAATTATGAAATGTGGGTGTTTTTTGTGTTGTGCGGAGTTTTGTTTCTTGTAAGATGGCAATGTGTATGTTGTGTTGTTTGATGAAGTGTGAGAGTTCGTGTTTCTTTGTGTTGATGCCATCTATGTTCAATTGGAGAATATTAATGTTATGTGCACGATGTATGTTGGGTGCTGCTGCACGAGGATGGGGGGGGGGGGGTTGAGGGAGGGGCTGGGGGTTGGGATGGGTGAGGTGGGGGTGGGGATTGGGGAGCAGGAGATGGGGGTTGGAATGGATTAGGATGGGGTGTGGTGTGTTAAGTTGAGGATGTGGATGGTATGGGAAGGTTAGGTGGGTTAGGGAGGAGAGGTGGACGGGTTTTAGGGGGGGGGGGGGGTGGGGGGGGGGGGGGGGGTGGGGGAGTAGATGATATGATATGGGAAGGCTAGGTGGGTTGGGGAGGAGAGGTGGACGGGTTTTAGGCAAGGGATTTGACTGGGAGAGGGAGGGCCATGAGGAACAGGTCCAGGTGTTCGTGTAGTGTTTCTTGGAGGCAAGTGTTGTACAGGTGAAGTGGGTCCAGTTCCTGTATGAATTGCAGAGAACTGAACCCTTAGTGTGGCGACTCGAAGTGATGGGTTTTGAGCAAGTTGGACATATGTATGTGTACGTGGGTCCTGGGTTGCTCTCAATGTCTCCGGCTAGAAGAAGTCTTCGAGAAATGACAGCCGGAGAGTAATTTCTCGGTGTAGGAAAAACTGTGAGAGGTGTGGAAATTCCCGGCGCGACCGAAGCCGCTCCAAGGACCCGTGCCCCCAGGGAGGGGGCAGGGGATGTTTTTTTTTCTATGTGATTGAGGGAGGCAAAAGGCATAACTGCCTATAGCGAGTGCCTCCCCCATAGTTGAAAGAGTGACAGGGCCAAAATCAAGGGACGTTCGAGCCAAAATTGTGACGGTTGTGACGGTTTGGCTCCCGAAACTGCTCCCCGCGTCCGGCATCCGGTTGTCCTCCACTGGTCGTTGATCTTGTCTCCGGCCGTGGAGGGTCGGCAGCCATCCGCGGTTGGCAGCTCCGGGAGGTGGTCCCACGACGTAGACGCCGCCACATCAGGACGCGTATAGGTATGTTATAAGAACATAAGAACATAAGAAAATGGGAGTCTGCAGAAAGCCGATTGGCCTAAGCAAGGCAGATCCCTGTCCCACACAACCCCAATTACAAAGCCCAATTATAGGCTCAACACTCTAATACCCTGAGGTTCATCTTACCAAAACGGTTAGAGATTAACACAGGATTACGGGGGTCTGCAGAGCGCTGATTGGCCCAACCCGGCTGACCCCCTTCACACCCAACCCTTCTCGTTATATAATAGTCTTCAGTCCTATATATGTCCTTCCCTTCGCAAATGTATTATAAGGGAGATATAGGGTAAAACACAGTCTTGTCTGCATAATGACAAGTCCTGTTTTACGGGATTTCTGCTTTAGGCCTAGGCCTATAGATTTTTTTTTCCCCTCCTAAAACGTCAAGGTTAGTTTCTAGCCACGTATTACTTTTTGATTAGGTTAGGTTAGGTTAGGTTTCTTAGTTAGGTTCATGACAAAGGATCAGCTGGTAGTTATGGGATAAACTAGGGACACATACCGTACTAGCTGGTAGGTAAGGGTTATTCTTGGGTAGCATTCAAGGAGACTACTGCAGGACTCTTCTTCTTCTTACCTCTGACCGGGTATAGGCTATCCTAGTGTTTACTACCCTATACCCCTTTGAAAGGACATAAGCCTAACAACCTTACCTAACCTAACCTAGTATTATAGGTGGGGGCTGCTGCCCCCACACCCCCGCTTTGACTTAGATTTTTGGTGTATTTGTCTGTGAAGTGGGTATTTTTCAATTTGTTGATAACGAAAATCCTCCATGCGGACTATATGGAGAAAAATATGGCGAATCTATTGGTGCCTATTTTCCCTAATAAATTGTTTCTCATAACGTCGCACTAGTGTCCTTGAATATTATCTATTCGGTAGCATTCAAGGAGACTACTGCAGGACTCTTCTTCTTACCTCTGATCGGGTATAGGCTATCCTAGTGTTTACTAGCCTATACCCTTTTGAAAGGACATTAGCCTAACCTAACAACCTTACCTAACCTATCCTATCCTAGTATTATAGGTGGGGGCTGCCGCCCCCACACCCCCGCTTTGACTTAGATTTTTGGTGTATTTGTCTGTGAAGTGGGTATTTTTCAATTTGTTGATAACGAAATCCTCCATGCGGACTAGGCTTATGGAGAAAAATATGGCGAATCTATTGGTGCCTATTTTCACTAATAAATTGTTTCTCATAACGTCGCACTAGTGTCCTTGAATATTATCTAATTTATTTTCATAGAGTAGGCTAGTCTATTTTTCAACCGAATTTGTTGACTATACAGTATATAATCGGTTTAAATTGAAGACAACCCGTATACGAGCCCCATCGATAATTATCATTGTTTTAGAAGTTTCATGGACGATACTTGGTTGGTGTATATGTAATTACCGTCGCAAATTCATTATAAGTAAAATACAAAACACTGTAAAAAAAACTTCCCTCTGTATGCAAAACCGTCCCTCTAGATGCCGGCGCGCCGATAATACAAATTGCGGTCCAGGAGGCACCCCCATGTTAACACCAACCTGTCAGTTGAACGCCACTACATATGGCGATCTTTTTATGCATGTGTGAACCAATTACGTCACATCTCGGCTCTCGCCACTCCCGGAACCAACCACAGCCTTACATCATCATAGTAACCAATCACAGTCCATTAATACGTCACGTCACGTCACGTCCGACGAACCTGAATGCGCTGGCTTTTTTGTCTACAGTTGGAGGATGGGTCTCGTACTCCCGTGTGTAGAAAACCTTCGAAGAAAATGAGCCTTCATTAAAGCTGTTAGTGGACCACGGAGTACTACCTACATCTGTGAATTGTGCGACGTGCGGGATTGTGTGCTCATTTTCTTACAGTAGATCCTCTGGAAAAAGGCAAACTAGGCCTGTGTATCCAGCTCAGTACTCATATAGACAAAAAAGGAGAGAATGGGTGTGTAACCACAATAAGGTTAGTACTAGGGACATATACTTGGTGTTGCTAGGTTATGTTACGTTAGGTTAATGATTGTTGTCAACCTCTCGCTGCCGTCGGACGAGTGTGGCAGAGAGCAACGGCTAGTTTTGTAGCCCACATACTGAGTACTATGCACACACAGTACCTGGCATGCAAGGGCTAGTTTTGTATTCCACGTACTGGGTACTATGCACCCCCAGTATCTGGCATGCAAGGGCTAGTTTTGTTTCCGATGTACTAGGTCTAGGTTAGGTTAGGTTGGGTTGTTTGGTTAGGTTAATATACTAGGTCAAAGTTTGGAAATTAATTTTAAGGGTTTTTGGACTCTGATTTTTGTTTTAATCCGAGCCAAGTTTTGCCAAAACTTGGCTCAGCTTTTTCCATTTTTGGGTTTTCTTAAGTTGAAAACAAAACAAATCCGAGCCAACTTTCGAAATTAATTTTAAGGGTTTTTGGACTCTTCCTGTGGGGATCGGTTTTTACACCATACCCGAAAGAGGATTTATGGAGCTCCGATCTTACTCTCAACCATCTGAACAATTTTACCAACACACCTAAACTAAGTTAAATGCGGAAATAGCCTCACGAAAATATCATGCCCTGGGGGGGAGGGGGGGGGGGCACGAACTCTCGACCCTTGGGTGTGAGGCAGACCCCTTACCAGTTAGACCAATAGAGATATCCCACTTGGCCTGTTCGGCTCAGGGTATATCTGCATCCGAGGTCTGTTTAGGCTAGCCTACTTTCACTGACTTTACAACAGTACCGGTATATATCAATGATTTGTAGATTGTGGCAGACCTATAAGGCATGATAACATTTATGGCTAAAGTTTGTAAGCTAAACTATATATTGTCCCAAGCCAAGGCTTAATTAAACTAACATACCAAATTATAGCCTAGCCTACTCATTCTATCTATCTATCTATCTATATCAATTGCTATGTGCTTTGATCCCTCAAGGGGGTGTTCATGCATGAATCACCTCCATGTTCCTCTGTCATCCAGTTCCAATCCTCCACGTCACTCTTGGTCTGCCTTCCCCTCTCTACCCTGCCACCTTACTCTCGTACAGTCATTTTACAGACTTAAACTTCATATGACTGAACCACCTCAAGGTGTTCCTCTTTTTGGCCCTTTTACAGTGTCCAGCTCATCCACATCACTTCGCTCTTACACTTCATCCACACTTAGCCTACTCCCGTGAAATGTGTTGGTTGCTGTTCACATTCTTTTGTGAATGAGCCTTATCGAATCAAAAGGATATGCTACAGTAAGTTATATTTGGATTAACTATACAGTATATTGCCTTAATATGCATTTTAATTTTAGACCTTTTTCAGATGTTGGCATTGGGGTGTAGACTGTCAGCACTAGGCAGAGTGGCCAGTGCTGCCTCAAGAGCTATAGTTGGTCATCGATATGCCCTGCCTACACCAAGCCTTGATACTGGTGCGGCCACTTGTTTGTATAGGGTACCAGCACGACAACTTAGTGTACTCAACCCTCAAAGTCACACCTGCAGTCTTAAAACTATACCCAGGTAAGTCAGTCCTACCATCCTCACACACTTATCACATTGTACTTAATCCACTCATGCCTTAACCCTCTCACGTTCTTGACGCAATTTTGAGCCTATTAGGGATACTTTAAATCCTTTGTTACCATCAGGGGTATTTAGAAACCTTTAGTTTAGTTACTTTAACCTCTGCAGTTGTCTTTGAGTTAGCTGTGGGCAGAAAACTAATTTTGGAGAGGTAATTATAAGAGTGAGAGAACTCTATTTCTTATTGCTAATCTGGCAACCTCTGCGTCATATGGTCGTGAGAGGGTTGAATGACATAGGCCTAATTGATTTATGAAAGAAAATGGTATAAAGCCTTATTGTGGTTGACATTTAACCCATGGACTGTGAATGAATGGGCAAAATAAATGGGTAAAATTGAGGGAGGAGGGTGGGGTATAAAGGGGAGGAAGGGGGAGGAGTAGAGGATGTGGAATAGGGAAATACTACTACTTTCTATGCGTCACCCAATTTTGAGACATTTCCCAGCACTGGCACAGTATTTGAAGGGTTCTTTTTACACATATATGAATACCGTACCTTCCGGAAGGCTTATCGCACTTTACATGTACAGTACATCATCCAGTCATGAATGCAGTAACGGTACCGTATATACTACGGTATACAGTCAGGTCTCGATATACGCGGTTAATTTGTACTGTGCACATGCCGTTTATATAAAAACTGTTTTAGAAATAACAGGCCTTATGGGAATTAATTCATTTTCGTTCCAGCCACTTTCCCCAAATCTCCCTTTTGACCCTTTTTGCCTACCTTCAGCCGACTTCTATTATACCACCAACATCATACGATATATGACATAACATTCAGCATCAATAAGAACTGTTTTAGACCTGTTACTGACCTTGTGTGGATGGATGTGTGACGTTCGGTAGATATTCCCGCTGCTGCACTCCCTCACCCCTCCTCACTGAAATCACATTGTAGTTAATTTATTTATGACAGAAAATGAGGGGAAATATCTGTTGTCAGTGCGTTTTTAATTATGGCAATAGATAGACAGACAAACAATACATTGACCATTTACAGTAAAATATTTCTGAATTATTGCAGTACCAGAGAGGCTAATATGGCTTGTAATTTCTAGATCTCTGTAGTGGTTGCGAATCACCGAAACAACTTGCCGAGACCACTGCTTGGCTTAGTAGTCTTTCTTTTACCACTAACCTGCTCATCACAATTCTTAACACTTTAATTGCACTGTTATTGTATTTTTTAAATACTTTGATTTCCTTGAGAAAGTTATTAGAACAAGTAGACAAAATGCATTTTTATTATTGTATACTGTAGTCGTATATTGATTTGCATACCGGTAAGTTATTTTTCTTAGTTTTAGAGAGGAGAGATTGGACTGTTTTGTCCAGAAAGTAAAGTTGGCAAAACAAAAATAGACTGTTTTTAGCACCACTGACAAGTACCATACTGTATTTTGTAGTGATTTTTAGCTTTCAATTATGAATGCTTTGAGATTATCAGCTAGCTAGTTTAATGGGCAAACCGGAAACTGTCCGAGACTGGCCCAAAAAACAAATACCTGTAGTTACCGGTTCAATATTCTGACCAGAGCAAAGCACTATTCTTCAGCCTGACGACAATAGTAACTGGGAAGATAGGAGAGCTAACAGTCAGACTCAGCCCATTACTATATACAGGTACTACCTTGCCTAGCACCATCCTCCCATGTTCTTCACATTGTATTTAATCTATTTTAATTAAGGGGCGAAATCTGATGTAAATGGATCTTTATTAAACCATCCACAGTTATGAATGTGAATATATATTAGTATAGCACTGTACTTTAGCCACTCCAACAGTACAGCAACATTCAATATGCGCTTCATATACTACGCACAAAATGGTCACATTGTCTAGGTCAATATGGCTGTAATGATAAAAAACTAATAAACCTAATATAAAACCTAAATTTTTATATCCTCTTCTACAGCCTGACGACAACAGTATCTGTAAGGATGGGAGAGTTAACAGCCAGGCCCAGCCAATTATTATCTCCTACCTCTAGCCTCCTACCGTCGTCCTACCCGCTGCTTGGTCCGGGCCAAACCCGCTCAGTCACCCGGTGGTCACTACGGAAGGGCAAGAGGAAGACTGTCAAAGTTGTTCTCAAGAATTTCTTCAGGCTTCACTGGTAATGAATTGGGGTGAACAGTCAAGCTCATAAGTTGGGCTCAGGGGCAGAGTGTAACATAAATATTTCCCTTGTATCAAAATGTGTGTCACAGGTGACCAAAATATGTTGGCCAGGGAAGGCATCTATTGTGAAAATAACAAGTCTGCTTCATGGCAACTCGCCTTTAAACTATATGTAAACCTATGGAGAATTTTGTTTTCTGAAAGGAAGAATTGTTAGTCAAGAAGTGAAATAGTAACTGAGGAACAGTGCTGCTCCCAGCTCTCTCGTATGGAAGTGAGACATGGAACCAAGTGACGAGGAACTGTCCAAACCGAGAGCTGTGGAGATGAACTCAGAACGGCAGTTGGTGTGAATAGGCTAGACGGACCAAGTAATAAGCTGTGAGTCTTTTGAAATGGAAGAGCGTGCTTTGGGAAATGAATGTGGAGTGGTTGAGTGGATAAAGATAAGTACTTTGAGGTGAATGAGGACAAAATGCCAAGAATAATAGGTGGGAGTTAGGTGAGTGAAGCAACTAGTACTGGAAGACCACCTACCTATGGAATGGGATATATATATATTTTTTTTTTTGCCAGACTCCGTCATTCCCATGAACATTAGGCACTTGCCATGAATCGCTAGGTCAAGTTGCCTGGGCTTGACATCTACCAATAACATTGACAGTGCGGGCTCGATCCGCCGACCCTTTGATCAGCAGCCGACCCCCTACTGACTATGCCACGGCTCGCAAAAGTAGAAAAATATATTGATGAAAAATTTCCACGTAGTGGAAGGGGCATAATGGCACGGGCAAAGGAAGCATATCTAAACAAAGTAGTTTGGAGGTGTTTCTGTCATGGCTATCCTTTAGCGGGGAGAGCATTAAATCCTGTCACCTTTTCACAGTACATGCACTTGTCCTAGGTTCATGTCTTGGTAACTGACTAACTGTACAGTATACTGTACATCTTTATATGTCAACCTTTTGAAGCTACGGGATACCAGAATAAAAAACTTATTGATAACGATAAACTTCCTAGATAGTAGAACTTTAGGTACAGTCACAGTCAATAATTATGATGTATGTATGTGTATACTCTGGCACATACCCCATTTTTTATATATACTGTACTATTAATACAGTATGTTTGTTTGTTTTTGCCAGACGCTGTAATTCCCGAGAAGGGGTGGCCATGAACATTAGGCTTTTGTCACGAATCGCTAGGTCAAGTTGCCCGGGGTTGACATCTACCAATAACATTTTGACAGTGAGGGCTCGATCCGTCGACCCTTTGATCAACAGCCAACAGGGGTGGCTGACTCGAGATAGAGCTCGAACAGGAACATTACAACACAAACAAAAATAAAAAAATAAAAAAAATAAAACTCAATATCACACAAATCTATTGTAGGTCATCCAGGAGAAATACCCAGAGACCCCCCAGTTAGATTCCCAGGTCCCAAATCTCCCGGAGAGACTCCGATTTCCGCAGGCAGACACGCAGCTAAGCCACCACCACAAGCCCGCCCACCATGCATCCCCTTCATTACTCCCGGCTCCCCGGGCCAGGCGCCTGACGGACTATTATCTAGTCCAACTGGCGCACGACCCTCTCTCCCAAACGACCGCATCTATTCACGAGCATTCTCCATTCATTCCTATTTATTACCACTTCTCTTGCCTGATCTATAGTCATTCCTCTTATCTGATACCGCACATAAATTTTCGAAGCTGTCTTGGGTAAAATCGAGTCTCATTACTGGTAAATTTGTTATCTGATATTTGTGATTCAGAGGTTCATATAATCAGTTTGAGGTGTTAAAATATATCAGAATTTATGACCGCGACTACATATTTAATACCGGTAATGTATTTGTTAGCCAGATTTGAGAAAACATTTCTGACTTAACTCTGGAAGTGATGCTCGAGCCAATTCATAAAGATACTCAAACTCTTAACACCATCTTATCCAGTGTCTTGGGGGATTACTATGATATTTGGTGTACCTGGATAATTATTATTGAGTTTTATTGATTTTGCTATTTTCGAGCAATGTATTATTAGTTTGCCCATAGACTAATAAACAGCCTCCTCAGACTTCCTTTTAGCTTAAAAAAAAAAAAAAAATTATGTTGTAGGCAAGGAATATGCTGTTAATTCATTAGTTTGTTGTCCCTGAATCGCCTTAACTCCTGGCATTTTTAGTGTCCAGTTCCTGGTATTTATAATAAACTATACTGTACAGTCGCCCACATGAATTTGTACCCATTCCTTGATTTTATGTATGGAAGTAAAAATAAAGTGATTGGCTTTGCTACATGAATATATTTTTTATGTATGTACAGTACTGTACTGTATATACTCAGGCACATACCCCATAGCTGGGGGTGGCCGACTCGAGACAAAGGGTCCTGGACCACCCTTTCTCCGTCTTGTCTAGTAGGTGAATTTTACAAGGGGAGGAGGATTCTTAGCCCCCTGTCCCCAGAAGGAAAAGAGACAGACAGAAACGGCTAAGATAGAGGATATGAAACCTTGTTCGGGGCAGCGAGTGGTGGATGTGGTCGTGACTGCTCTTCATAATTCAGGCTTAGTCTCGCAATATAATCGTGTTCTTACGCTCACTGGCGGTTTTTAGGTACAGTGACCATTGACAATGAACTCGACTTTGAAAAACATGTGGCAGAAAAAATTAATAGAGCAAATAGAATAGTGGGCCTTATAAGAAGAACATTTATGTGTTTGGATGAAGATACGTTTAAGCCTTTATTTACAGCGCTGGTAAGACCAATTCTTGAATATGCAAGTCAAGTTTGGTGTCCATACAAGATCAAGGATATTGCAGCCATTGAAAATGTGCAACGGAGAGCCACTAAGTTAGTACCTTCACTGTGAGACCTGTCATACAGTGATAGATTAACCCGTTGAGCCCCGGCTAGTTATAATATTTTGTTCACCCCAGTCCCAAGCCATTTTCACTTCTTTTTTTTGTTTGCTAAAATGGAAGACAAGGATGAGAAATGAAAAAAAAAAAAAAAAAAACACCTCGGACATTTTTTTTTGGGGAGGGGGGGCCTCAAATTTTTTTGTTAGAGCCAAAATGGAAGAGAATGGTGAGAAATGAAGACAAAAATAACTCATTTCGGTCATTTGGGGGGCGGGGGGGGGTTTCAATAGTTCGTCTCCCCCGCATGACCACCCGCCCGGGAGCACTAGGGTAAAAACTGAGTATGGCATTGTACGGCATACATCCTAAGGAGTGTCTCACATAAATCTCAAGCCTCTAGCTCCCATACGACCGGAGTAATGAAGGTTCAAAGTGGCGGTGAACTAAGGGTGTAAACTATCCCCACTAAGCCCACCACCACTAGCCGCGCGGCTGTCTCGGCCCGCTCACACCTACTGGCCCGGCTCCCACACACACTACGGTACCTCCCCCTCCTATTCTCCCGCCATTTACTACCTTACGAGCCACGTAAGTGTTTTTTATATGTCGGACGCACGTGATGCGTCGCTGGGAGTTGGTGATCAAACACTGCCGACGCAACACGTGCGACGCTGGGTCTCACCGGGTTAAGGAAATTAAATTTACCAACGCTGGCGTATAGAAGATCGAGGGGAGAAATGATAGAAACGTTCAAGATAGTGCAAGGAGTGTATGATGCGGAGGTCTGTCGTGGGCTGTTTACGATACTGGAAGATGAACGTACCAGAGGGCACAGTAAGAAGTTGTTTAAATATAGATCTAGGCTGAACATAAGAAAGAATTTTTTCTGTAATCGTGTTATAGGAAATTGGAATAATCTTCCAGAAAAGTCTGTTGTTGTTGTTGTTGTTTCCCATGCTGCCTGGCCGAACAGCCCCAAGGCCCCGAGCAAGACCAAGGCCATAACAGAGCGCCCCCACAGAACCCTACCCGCCGACCACAATATAGCCTGGGTGACCGAAGCCACTCCATGGCGGGGAGCTGAGGAGGGTGCGGAAACGCCCGGGAAACCAAAGCCCCACCTAGGGCCCTGTGCCCCTCAGCAATTATGAAGAGAAAGTTGAGGGGCAAGGGAAAAATGTGATGCTTTGGCTTCCAATCTTGGTAGATTGGGAGGTCAATCCACGGAAGAGACGCCGTCACTTGAGATCTAGAAAATATATAAGTAAAAGGACCAGTCAGAGTAAGCTATGGGTATGGCAGAGATCGCTCAGTTCTCACTCTGATAGACCAGCCCATCACCACATGACTAGAACCCAATCCTCTCAGCATCAGCTAGGAAAGGCCCTAGAAAGCCGCCTTTGGCGGAGGGATAGCTCCCCTATTTCAACCCTTTTCGGGGTTGGGCACCCGCCGTGGAAAAGTCTGTTAGTGTTAGGAGTGTGATAGAATTTGAGTGTGAGTTGGATAAGGCATGGAAGAGTCAAGACCAGAAATACGACTTTAAAGAAAAGATTAAAAAAATCACACACGTCCACCTTAGCCCCGAACACGGTAGTATAATAGGAAATATTGAGCCGGGCCATACAGGCTGAATAGCCTCC
This sequence comes from Paralithodes platypus, assembly GCA_032716605.1. Taxonomy (NCBI): domain Eukaryota; kingdom Metazoa; phylum Arthropoda; class Malacostraca; order Decapoda; family Lithodidae; genus Paralithodes; species Paralithodes platypus. The sequence continues at coordinate 10,272,159 of CM064491.1, read as the reverse complement.
TGCCCAGGTATCATCTGTGAGTAAATTAATCACACAAATTACACATACAATATACATTCCATCATTGCATGGATCCAAATTCATGTAAGCACATTTATTCTGGTAAGTCTATATTATTATTACCCTGTTCATGCTTTCCTTCTTGGGTAGGGCTGGACGTGGGATTTGGATCAGGCCTCGCCAGGGAGCCAGCAAGAGGATGTGGAAAAAGTCTAAGCTTCAACGCCGGCGTTGTAAAGGTCACGTCTTTACCAACGCCAAACAGTCTACACTGCTGGATAAGATGGTTAGTAAGAGTAGAACATTTCAACCAGTATATCTTAACTAGGGCCAACTAAACCAGTACAGTACCTATTAAAAGTCCTGTCGTAACATAGTGGTTGAGATCTGGTAATCGATGGGCCAGATCCCAAAATCACATGAATCAGTACCAAATAGGGGTTCAAACTTTCAGCATAATCTCCAATAAACAGCTACCAGTATTCTACTTATATTACTTTCACTCTAACACCAAACACCTCCCAATGAAATTAATGAAAGCACGTGATCCACCGGGATTCGAACCTGGGTTACCACACACAGATTTTTAAACACTCTAACCATTGAACCATCAAGACAGTTATCTGTACAGCACATGACTATGATTAATATCCATTTATCGAATACTGGACATTAATCTAATCATGTACTACACCCAACTGTGCTTATGAATAGCCTAATGGTTAAGTGAGAAGAAAGGATATTCATGGGGCACAGATCATATACAGTAGACTGACCTCGCTACGAAATATCCCTGAAACTAATGATAATCTAATGATTAACCCACAAAATCTGGGGGGCCTCATATGATCCCGATCACTGTGTCCGGGGCCATTTGGGTACAGGCAAACTTCATAATTAGTAGCTACTAATTGAGACCACCTAGAGCAGTCAACTTTTTTGCAAATTGTAGAACTTTTTATTGTCTGTAGAGTGTAGAATGCCGTTGAGATGACATTGCTACGATGTGTGGTTGCCGTGTTATGATGATTTTAGCGACGATTTTTAGCTGCATATTTTCCTAAATGCCTGCCTTTTTTTTTTTTTTTTTTTGCTTCATACGAGGCCTCTCGGATTCTGTGGGTTAATCTATTAAGTGACATCGGAACTCAACAGTAAGAAAAATGTTTTGTAGATTATAATTGATACTACGGTAATCTTAAGTACAGTAACCCCTCGCCATTTTGGACCTCTAATTGTCGGAAACCCGTACTAGCCGGATCGCCGTCACCTCCCGGACACGTACAGTAGGGTCTCACATAGAACGTGTTCGCATAGAACGATTCTCTTATAGAACGATTCTCTTATAGAACGAACGACCTAAAATATTGTTCCAAAATTTTCGTTAGGAACGAATGTGATCATATAGAACGATTTCGCCATCAAAGTAGGGCAAATCCGAGGAGTTCTCATATAGAGCGCCGAAATATCGTACAAAACGTCAGGTGACTTGACGTAGGTTGCGCATTGTGACGTCACTGTCATCTGAGACGCTTGGGAAGCTGGGCAGGGAGGGAGGAGAGGGAGGCAGTCCGCCATCTTTTTGCCTCAGTGACGAACCCGCACATACGCTCTTGACGGAAATTTTCGCTTCCAGTGAACATTGACCATATTGGGCCACCAAAATACCATCCCTATTAGATTTAAGGTAAGCAACAATATGCCTATTTCATAATTTCTATGCATAACTTATCATTTATATATGTTTTGGTATGCATGGGCGTGAATGAGTATAAATGTAAGGGTACGTACGGGAGGACTGATCGACCAATATCAATTATTCCCATAAGGTATGTGTTTCACATAGAGCGAATTCACATAGAACGACCTCGTTTATCGACCAATTTCTATGTGAGACCCTACTGTACTTCCGTATTTCGGACATTTCCGTCATCGTTCCGACGTCGGATGACGCGCCCCCATCCCTGGTGAATGTCTGTCAAAACGGGGCTCCGTCGGAGCGCCGATATACAGGCTGGGCTCTGAGTCACCCACCTGGACGAGAAGTGACGTCACGGGCATCAGTATGTTTTAAGTGGGTAGCCATCTTGTGTGATTTTATCTCCTCCGCATATATTCCCGTGTTATCATGCTTCCCAAAGCGTAAGGTGACCTCGATATCACTTGAAATGGAGAAGGGAAGTGAGGTGGTCAAGGAAAGCGAGGTGGAGAAGTGAAGCGAGGTAAAGGGGTGGACGTTTCAATGAAGCGGTGAGTGTTGATTCTTATTTTTCGACCATCAACTGAACTTATTGTTTCATATTCAGTACTATATGTGCTATTACTGTACAGTATATTAACCTAAGGTACGAATAGGGTAGCCTAGCCTAGGCCTATTCGTTGTCATGGGTGCATGAAGTTCGTTCACGTTTCCCTTCTTCTGAGGCGCATTTATTCACATGCATGAAGTTCGCTCGGTGAAGTTTGTTCTCGTTTCACTATTACAGTAAACCCTCGCTAACTCGGACTAATTGGGGGGAGACCACTTCCGAGAAGCCCGATTTTCCGAGATGGCCGAAGTCCGACTTATGTCCGACTTAAGAGAGGGAAAATTCCGAACTAGTGGAGGAAAGTCCGCGTCAGAGAAAATTGAGATAACTGTTTTTTTGTTTTTTTTACATGTGAAATTCATCATATTAATGACAAATACGGACCTTATTATGTTTTCAGGGACAGTACAGTACATAGTAATTAATATTAACACTATCATTAAAAGGCACAAGCTTCATTTCATCCTAAAATCACTTAAAACCGAGTGAGAGAACATTGTAAACCGGACACAAATCCCGTCCAACTCGGAAATTGCCGAGATATACAGGGACATCTCCGAGAGGCCTATGCCATTCCGAGAAGTGCGGGTTTCTGACTAAAAAGAGTCCGAGTTAGCGGGGGTTTACTGTACTTATTCGATATTCGTCGGATTTTTCTTTCAGGTCGGTTTTTTGTCCTCTTTTAGATCGGACACAGCCGGACTTCGGACATTTCGGACAGGGTGTCCCCCCAATTAGTCCGAAATAGTGAGGGTTTACTGTATATAGAAACAGATTATTGCAACTAGAATGATGATATACCGTTACTTATTATTTTGCAGATGATTATCCAAATTCTATTAAGTTCTACAGTAGTTAGTGATCTACAGTATATACAGCATATTTTTCTACTGTGGTGACCACATACATTGTGAAAGACTGCATAGCACACAACCACTTACGCGCCAACAACACAATATACATTCATCGAGAGCCTTTTGAGATAACCCGGTCTCGGCCATGGCCTTTCTTACGAGCTCGGCGCTATTCAGCCAGGCAACCTAGGGAACGGCTACTACTACTAATACCGTAGTGATTAGAATTAATGTAGAAATATATGGATAATGGATAACCATTTGCTGAATTATAAATATATTAAAATTCCTGTGTAAATAATATGGTTTCTATATACTGTACTGTACTACAGTATTTCTCAGTTACTGTACCAGGCTGGGTAACTCACCCACCACAGGCTCCATTGGGCAGAAACATGGAGATGAAGGCCGTGGCAAAGCCCAGAAGTGTGTGCCCCCTAACTCGTCTTTATCTTATACTTTATCTTGTTTCATCTTCATTTCAGGTTACCAAGCGGTGGAGGAAGATGAGACACTACCCCGACGATCCCTACCGACCCTACATGAAGCGCCAGGACTTCAGACTCACACAGGGATACCCGAGGGAATACTTTTAAGCGGGCATCACACGAGGGAGTGTATCCGATACTAGGCTCAAGAGTCACTGTATCCGATTCAAAATATATTATGGACAAGGCTATCATTTTACCAGTGATACTTCCATATGCAGGCTATTTTAAAGTTTGTAGCTCAGAATCAAGAATAAACCCCTTAACCCTTTCATGCCATTTAGTTTTCAGAAGTAGAATTCTCTTAATCACCTCTCCAAAATTAGTTTTCTGTCCACAGCTTGCTCAAGGATAACTGCAGAGATTGAAGTAACTAAACTAAAGGTTTCTATACACCGCTGATGGTTACAAAGGCTTTAAAGTACAGTATTCCAAAATACTAAATTAAAAAGACTAGTAAATTATTGTGGATCTATCTATCTATCTATTGCCTGACGCCGTGATCCCCGAAGGGGTGGCCACGAACGAACCGCCCCCATGCACCTCTGTCCCCAGTCAGTCGACGCCCCTCCCCCCAACCAGCACCGCCCTCGTTCATGTACTTCCTCACTCCATCCTTCCACCTCATATTCGGTCTACCTCTCCCTCTCTGTCCCTCCACCTCGCTCTCGTACACCCTCTTAGTCATTCTCTCGCTTTCCATACGTTCCATATGGCCGAACCATCTCAAGTTGTTCCTTTTCACACTTTCCAGCACATCTACCTCCACACCACACCTCCTTCTTACTTCCTCATTAGTCTGTCTATCCCTCCATGTAACTCCGCACGCACTCCTTAAGTAATTCATTTCCACTGCTCTCACTCTTGGTCTGAGTCTCTCAACCAACGTCCATGCTTCGCTTCCGTAAGTCAGTGTCGGGATTACCACACTGTCATGCAAGGACTTCTTCACTTCCATACTGATCACCCTATTTCTTGTTACTGCTTTTAGCATTCCTACAACCCTCTTCCCCTGTTGTACCCTCTCCCGCACTTCTTCATCCATAGTCCCATCTTTACTCAACACACTGCCCAGATACTTAAAAGAGTTGACGATCTCCATAGCCTGACCGTTCAGCTTCACCTCACACTCTGTGACTTCACCCCTTTCGAAGACCATAACCTTGCTCTTCCCCGTATTTACCTTCAAATTCCGTTTTTCGCACACTGTTCCAAACTCATTTACCAGACCCTGCAACTCCCATTCATTATCACTCATCAGAACTGTATCATCCGCAAACAGCAGTATAGGTAGCTTCCACTCAATTCCCTCTCTTTTCAGCGATACACCAACATCCACTGCTCTTGATAGTATTTCTTTCATGACTCCATCCATATATACAGTAAACAACCACGGGGACATCACACACCCCTGTTTCAAACCAACATTCAGGTCAAAGAACTCGCTCTGCTCACTCTCCACACGTACTGCCGCCTTTGCACCCTCATACATGCTCTTCACTGCTTTCAGCAACTTGCCCTCTACTCCGTATATTCTTAGTACTTTCCACAAACCTTCTCTATCCACTCTGTCATAGGCCTTCTCCAAGTCCATAAAGGCAACATACACCTTTTGTTTCTTCTCCAGATACTTCCCCACAACACAATTCAGGGTAAAAATCTGATCTACACATCCTCTTCCCTTCCTAAAACCTCCCTGCTCATCGCCTATCCATTTCTCCGTTCTCACTCTCTCAATCACAACCCTACTGTATATACCTTCCCTACTACGCTTAGAAGACATATTCCTCGGTGGTTACCACACACTCCTCTTTCCCCTTTGCCCTTATATAGGGGGACTATTATGCCAGTCTTCCAGTCATCGGGTGCACTCCCCTTCTCCCATGCTAGTTTGCACATTTTCCATACCCATTCTATCACTATCTCACCACCATACCTCAACATTTCCCCACACACTCCATCTGTTCCTGGTGCTTTCCCCAACTTCACTCTTTTCATGGCTTCCCACACTTCTGACCTCCTGATCCCCACCTCCTCCTCCACTACTTCTCCCTCCCATACCATATCCAGCTATGTTTGCTGGCTCTTCATTCCTTACATTTAGCAACTCACTGAAGTACTCCCTCCATCTTTCGACTCTCTCTTGCTTCTCGGCTAGCATTCTCCCATTCTTATCTTTCACACCCTTACTGTTTCCCGTGCTACCTTCCCTAACTTTCTTGACTTCTTTCCAGAACAGTTTCTTACTCTCCCTCCATTTTACACTCGGATTCCTTCCAAATTCCTCATCTACTCTTCTCTTACTTTCCTTCACTACTCTCTTCACCACCCTCTTACTCTCCACGTACCTCGCTCGTTTCTGTCTCTCGGAATCTTCATTCCGAGAGACAGAATCGAGCGAGGTACGTGGAGAGTAAGAGGGTGGTGATTGTGGATGCCAGACTTTAATACAGGTGACCCTGGCTTTAGCCACAGGCTTTCGGGAAGTGACAATGGCAGGGGAGAAATACCTTGTGTATATAAAACAAAAGTGAAGTATTGAATAAATATATGTATGTACACTCTTAAGACATAAATCGTAGCCCAATTTGAACCTTCGAACAGCAAAATGAACCTTCTAAATGTAAATGTTAAAATGTGAAGAATTTATGAGATTTGATTCACTTAGAAAACTTAAGACCATGATTTATGTCCTAGAGTGTACGATACCGGTTATTAGTTATGTTTCTTATACATATACCATGTTAGGGTAGGCCATTTATATGACCGCGTAATACTTTACACTTTCAGGTCAAACTAACGAGGCTGTAAAGGGAAGTCATAATAAAGGTTCATCCTGAATTGGTGTTTATCTTATTTATTATCACAAGTAGATGAAGATTGATAAACCTCCACTACCTCAAATGAGGTAACGACGAGGTCGCAACTAATAATTTGACTAATGTTCATCATTGACATAGAGTATATTATCGCTACGCCACTGCCCAAACGTGCGTCAGGATTGTGGAATACGATCTTGGAAGGGCACTGCGGATAATGCCTATGTCGGATTCAGGCATCCAGGTCTCTGTTAAGCAAAGAATGTCCAGGGGAATTTTTTGGTTGACTTTATTTCTTTTTTTATCTATGTGCTGGAAGGATATTATACTTTTCTATTCCATCGCATTATATATGATTCATAGATTATGTGTGGAGCACTCGGTCTTGAAATTTTATGTATGTATGTACAGTATGTATTATACAAAGACCAAACAAGACATAGTTATGTTAATGTATAAGGGAGATAGATAGAGAGTTGCTTGGTAAGGGAGATAGATAGATAGAGAGTTGCTAGGTCCAAGCGATCGATAAAATGTGTACATATAATATACCCATGAAAACTCAAAATTTGAAAGTCACCCGCCAAGTGCAAACATTTTCATTGGGCACCCAGGGATTTTGGCCAAAAATATTTTTGATTCTGGCCGAATGGCTGGTCGAAATTGCAATCTACGCACATGTATAGAAGAAGCTCGTCGAGAAAAATTGAATGGCACCAAGTAGAATTCCCTAGGACTTACAGTTTGGGCTACAGAGGACTTTTAAAGTCCAAAAAAAGGTCCCATGGGCCCTCCAGGAAGGCCAATTCAAAATCGAAATCCTAAACTAATAGTCCGATTTCAATTCAGCGTGTCAAAGTGAACTTATGGTAAAAAATTGATCAAAATCCATCCATAGATAACAAGTCTATGGAGTTTTTAAACTTTAAAATAGGGGCCTAAAATTGGTCAAAATTAAAAAAATCATATACCGTTGGAATCCTAATGACGAGACGAATCCATATACTGTATACCCATGAAAACTCTAAATTCGAAAGTCGCCCGCCAAGTGCAAAAATTTGCCTGGGCTTAAATTAAACGCAGGGATTTTGAACAAAAATATTTTTGATTCTGGCCGAATGGCTGGTCGAAATTGCAATCTACAGAATGTATAGAAGCAGATCGTCGAGAAAAATCGAATGGCATCAAGTAGAATTCCCTAGGACTTATAGTTTGGGCTACAGAGGACGTTTAAAGTCCAAAAAACGGTCCCCTGGGCCCTCCAGGAAGGCCAAGTCAAAATCGAAATCCTAAACTAATAGTCCGATTTCAATTCTGTTTGCGCCATTCGATTCAGCGTGTCAAAGTGAACTTATGGTAAATATTTGAACAAAATCCATCCATAGATAACTCGTCTATGGAGTTTTTAACTTTAAAATTGGTCAAAATTAAAAAATTCATATATCGTTGGAATCAGAATGACGAGACGAATCCATACATACCCATGAAAACTCGAAATTCGAAAGTCGCCCGCCAAGTGCAAAAATTTGCCTGGGCTTTTTTATTGTGGGCGAATTGCGAATGGCTGGTCAAAATTGCAATCTACGACCATGTATAGAAGCAGCTAATCGAGACAAATCGAATGGCACCAGGTAGAATTCCCTAGGACTTATAGTTTGGGCTACAGAGGACTTTTTAAAAGTCCAAAAACGGGTCATTTGAGGCGTTCTGGGAGGCCAAGTCAAAATCTAAATCCTAAACTAATGGTCCGATTTTAATTCTGTTTGCGCCATTCGGTTAAGCAGGTCAAAGTGTACTTGTGGTATAAATTTAAACAAAATCCATAAATAGATAACTCGTCTATGGAGTTTTTAAACTTTAAAATGGGCCTATTGGGCCTAAAAATTGTCAAAATTAAAAAAAATCCATAATCATGAGACGGACGTAAGTTTCTGAAAAGACGAAGGAGAAATGTTTATTGACTTTTTAATTTTATTATTTGTGTGCTGCAAGGATATAATTTTTTTGTTCAATTCTATCTTATTTGAAATAATTCATACATTAAAAAAAGAGCAAATATGACAGTATTATTTATGTATAAGGGAGATAGATGCATTAGAATGATGGACACAGACATTTGATGCATAAATAATGTTATACTCTGATTTTATTTAGGTTGTTGTTGTTGTTGTTGTTCCCTAAGCTGCCTGGCCGAACAGCCCCGAGTCCCTGAGAAAGGCCATGGCCACGATCGGGCTTTCCCACAGAGCTCTCATTGAGTGTAGATTGTGTTGTTGGCGTAAGTGGTTGTGTGAAATGCAGTCTCCTATGATGTGTTTAATGGTATGGGTTGCTGTGTTACATCCCGGGCAGGCGTCGACAACGGAGTCATCCAGTCTCTTCTGATAGCTCAGGAGAGCTGGATGGTGTCCGCATCTCAGCCTGGCCAGGTGGACTCTGTCCTCGCGAGGAAGGGAGGATTCGGAAGGATGGATTTCGGGAGGTCGTGCACGCAGCTGCGTGTTGTCTGTGAGTGAGTGGATGGATCGGTGAGAGATATGAGTATGGATGTGCTTCTGGAAGTTGGTTCGGGGTGGGCAGGGAGGGAGAGGACAATTTTTTTTTTTTTTTTTTTTTTTTTTTTTTTTTCTTTTAGAGACAATGAACGGAGGAAGGAAAAACACAGATAAAACAAAAAGGTCCATGTGCCTAAAGGCATCCTCCATTCATAAAATGTTTGTAACAACTGGATTTAAACATTTGTAGATTGTAAGTTTGTGGAAAGCAATTCGAGGGAAGTGAATTCCAAAGAGTAGTAGCTCTGGGGATAAATGAATTCTAAGCAGAAGTTCTGCTTATGGAGCTCAGTGGTCTGGTTAATCTGCTCTACATAACTAACTGTGGAGGAGAAAGTGTAAATTCATGGGCGCTCTCAGCTGCCCTAGTTCTACGGGGAAAGATGTGCAGAGGCGGCACAATTGAAGCAAGTTCCTCGGAACAATTGCTGTGAAAATATCTGTAGAATAATGCAAGGGATGCAACGTTTCTTCGTATGGATAATGTAGGAAGGTCCTGTGTGATTGCAGGGTTATTGATTAATCTAATAGCTTTATTTTGAATTTTGTCCAACTGCCTCAATGCAACCACTCCACTTCCACCCCACAGAGGTGAACAGTAATCCATCTGAGAACGCACATGACTTTTATATATCACGGCCAACTGCTCGTCAGTGAAGAATTCTCGAATTCTGTACAGGAGTCCCAGTTTTTTAGAGGCATTCTTAGCAATGCTTCTAACATAATGTGTCCAGCTCAAGTTAGTAGTTAATGTTACACCGAGAATGTCAATACTAGGGGAAGTGGGAATATTTACATAATTAAAAAATATATGGGAGTCAGTGAGATTCTGTCAGTTAGAAAATTGAATGTACTTGGTTTTTCTGTGCATTAAAGGAAACTAGATTCTTGTCCCCATTCATTAATTCTAGAAAGGTCCTGGTTCAGAGAAATTGCAGTGTTTATTTTTGAATTTATAAGATCGGGTTGGGTGAAAGAATTGGTAAATGTGAAGGAACTGTGGAGTGTTGAGTCATCTGCGTAGGAATGTATTGGATTATGAGTGGTAGATATGAGATCATTGATATGAATGAGGAACAGAGTTGGGGCCAAAACTGATCCCTGGGGAACAACAGCATTTATTGAGTGAAATTGAGAATAAAGGCCATCTACCATTACACATATTTTTTCTGTTATGAAGATAAGAAGAAATTAGTGGAACTAATGATGCAAGGCCGTAGTGTGACATCTTCGACAATAAGGATTGATGCCAGACTCTATCAAATGCCTTTGATATATCCAGTGCTATTGTATGTGTTTCACCATGTTGGTCTGTAGCTTGGTTGATTTGATGCGTAAGAAGGCAAAGAATGTCTGCAGTTGATCGACATCGTTTAAAACCATATTGCCTATCACTGATTAATTTATTATTCTCCAGATGCTTAATTATGTGATTATTTAATATAATTTCAAAGACTTTGCCAAGAGTGGAAGTTATAGCTATTGGTCTGTAGTTTGATGGATCTGAAGAGGCACCTTTTTTAGGAACTGGATGGATGTTTGCTTCTTTCCAGGGTACTGGGAAGCATGAGGTATGAGTACACAGACGGAAACATTTTGCCAATACAGGAGCGAGCACCAAGGAGCAATTCTTAAGTACTATTGGAGGAATTTCATCTGGACCAGGAGCCTTATCTACCGAGAGATTCTGCAAAATAGTTTTGACATGTCTGGTGTGGATCTTAAGTGAGGGAATTTCAGGCGAATTAAAATTAAGTACAGGGACATCTTTATTTATTTCATCTAAGGTTGAGTTGGTGGAGAAAATATCCGCAAGAAGGTTAGCTTTACCTCGTGGGTCACTTACAAGATTGCCAGTCGGAGATTTTAATGGTGGAATGGATGAAGCAGTAGTGAAGTTGGATTTGAATGAGTTAAGAGTAGACCAAAATATTTTGTTATCATTTGGATTATTTAGAAGTTTATTTGCCTGCTTATGGAGAAAGTTTGATTTAGTTAGGTTTAATACAGTTTTGACATGATTTCTGATGTTTCTAAAGTAATTAAAGGCTTCATGTGTTTTTGATCTTGTGTATGCATTGTAGGCTATTGCTTTTTGTTCAGTTACTCTAGCACAATTATGGTCAAACCATTTAGGTGAATTAGATCTTTTACTGTACTTTTGATGAGGAATAAAAGTTTCCATTCCAATTTTTACAAAATCTTGTATGTGGCTCAAGGTGGAGTGTGCATCATTAGAAAAGAAAGAGGTCCAGGGAATATCAATAAAGAAACCTTGAAGACCCTCCCAGTCTGCCCTATCGTAATGCCATTTAGTCACCAAAACAGGTTCAGAGTGGGAAGGTGTGGTAGGTGATAGACAGGTGGCCTGTATCAGACAGTGATCAGAAGATCCAAGCGGGGATGTGTGTGATACCGTGTGCTGGGTGTTGCTTTGATATTTCCCGGTGTCTGTGGGTGTGTTGCCATGTAGTTTAGTGGGTGGTCTTGGTTCGTGGAGGCTGCTGCCAGGAATTGAGTGCCTCTCATGTCCAGATGGTCTTTGACTTTGAGGATTTTGGTTTCTTGATGTAGGTGATCTGTGGGTGCAGTAGCTGTGCAGCCTGTAATGATCTTCATGGCTTTGTTTTGAATAGTCTGTAAGGTCTCATGATGTGTTTCAGCTAGGTTAGAAGCCCAGGCTGGGCTTGCATATTCCATCACTGATCTTATGTATTGTTTATATACTGTGGTGGTAGTTTCTTTGTTGTGTCCAAACTTTGTGTGAGCAAGTGACCTGAGGGCGTTAAGTCTGGGTGTCAGTTTCTTTTTAATGTTTGTGGTGTGCTGTTTGAATGTCACATGAGTATCATATGTTACTCCTAGGATTTTGGGTGTGTGTGTATGTGTTAGGGGTGTGTTGTTTATGGTGAGTTGAGGGATGTATTCGTGTTCTGTCCAACTTGTGAGCAGGGTTGTGGTGGATTTGGCTGGGGCTAGATTAAGTCTGTTTGTAGTGCACCAGCCATGTAGTGTGTTGAGATAGGGTTGAAGGAGATCTGTTGCTCTTTTTGGATCATGGTGTGTGCATGTGAGTGTTATGTCATCTGCATAGGAGGCTAAGTTTATTTGGGGCGTATTGGGTGTAGTTATATCGTGCATGTACAGATTGAAGAGTGCGGGCGATAGGACGGATCCTTGTGGGACTCCGTTTGGAAAGTTTCTGATTTTAGATGACTGACCGGCAAAAGATACGTGTGCACATCTGCCTGCTAGGAAGTTGGCCAGCCACCTTTTTGTGTTGTGCATGTTTGTGTTGTAGATTTTGTTTGTTAGGTTGTGGCGGGGGATGGCATCGAAGGCTTTACTAATGTCGAGTGTGGCTAATAGTGATCTGTGTGGTGGTCTAGCTGAATTGATGCCGTCGAAAGCTCTTTGTGTAAGGTCTGTGAGAAGAGTGTTTGTGGTGTGCAGTGGCCTAAAGCCATGTTGTGTTGGAGCTAGGGGTAGGTTGGGTGTAATTAGTTGTAATACTAGGCGTTCCATGACTTTGGAGGGGGAGCAAAGGAGTGTGATGGGGTGGTGCGAGGAGGGTAGCGTGGGGTCTTTGTTGGGTTTGGGGAATGTGATGATGATACCATGCTTCCAAATGTCTGGTATTGTGTTGTGTGAATAGCTGTAGTTTGATATGTTAGTGAGTGCTTGTATGCCTTGTGGTCCCAGGTGTCTGAGGTGTATGTTGCTTATGTTGTCTAGGCCACAGGCGGGTGAGTGCTTGAGATTGTTGATGATATGCTTTGTCTGGTGATTGGTGAAGGGTGTATAGTCAGGGTCTGTGGGGAATTGTCTCTTACGTCGGATGACCCGTCGGTTTAACGTATTGGTTAACCTCTTAAGTGCGCATGGGGGTAATTAGACACCTCTGCCTGTGCGCATGTATTTGAGCTGTTTCCATTAAAATGTAAAACTTGCAAACTAAACAAACCAAAATTGGGACAAGGACAATATAAAGTCAAATTAAATTATCAAAATCGCTATGTGGAAACAACGCTTACTAAAATGAAAATTATTAAATAAAAGAACACAATCCACCACATAGGGTGTACATCACTACATGAGCAAGTTAATCTGTTTCCCAAGCAAACCAATCGCACATATAACAACGCACTATCGTCACGTTAAAGGAAGTAGTCAAGTATGGGAAGTCCGGGACGTTCTGGCAAATTTTACCATCACTAAAATATTCATTTTACCATAAATAGCATTAATACTTATCCATATGCGCCTATTATAGGTTGATTATAAAGGTATTAACCTGTTACAACAATAAAACGAGTGAAAACAGCGTTTGGATGGTCAAAATCGGCGCTACAGGCCGCGAGTTGCATAATGTATGGGTGAGGCAACCTGCTTTCCCGCCAATTTCCCCCAAGGCCACTGAGACACTGTCGATCGATACTCTCTCTCTCTCTCTTGCACTCGCTTGCTAACAGTGATGACAATGCCCTGCTTGCAACTCGCTAATGTTAGCACGAAAATATACCTCAGAATAAGGGAATAACAGGGAAAATAGGTGATAACTGAAGGAGGTGAGGAAAGTGGGGAAGGAGGGGAGGTAGAGGACTGATATTTTGCATGGCCCAAGGGCATTTTTTTTTTTTTTTTTTCGATGTTTAACCCTTCCTACCCGGTCTGCCTTAGGTAAGGACAGCACGAAAGAAGGGCCACTACCCGGTATGCCTTATCTAAGGCATGAGCTTAATAGCCTAATTAAGCTTGGTCCGAACGCCGTGCGTACGACGTATGTCAACAAACCCAAGCGTTCATCACCGCACCTCCGAAAACAAGAAGAAGACTCCTCAATGTTATTGTTCTGACGTCATGACGAAATTAGTGTCTAAAAAGCCCCCATATTGGCAACATCTCTGCAATATTGGCTCCACTGAAATCGTCATCACAACTGAACCAGTTGACTTACAGAGCTCTACTTAATGCCAAAATACAGATTGAAAACCGCACTACGATTATAGACGAGTGGGAAAGTTCTAGCAGTGAAAATAAACATAAATACGGTAGCCTAGGCCTAGACGTTTTTCAGCCATATCGCCCGGGTAGGGGCGACCGTCATTGGGTAAGACAGCCCGGGGAGGAAGGGTTAAAATTGATGTTTTTTTTCTCTGACTCTTAAGAGTCTTCCCGCAGTCCGCCGGGGGAACTCTTAAGAGTCTTCCCGCAGTTCCCGGGTTAAGGAGATTTCTTTCAAGACTGGGACTTCAGAGTTCATACAATACATGCAAGGAAACAATAGAGTATACATATAACACCGAAATAATATTTAGTAGCAGTTTATTAACCCTTAACACCTTACGAGCGGCCTATGCGGTTTATTTATGTGTACCGCACAGCGGGGTGTTTTTAGCCAAAATAGGGCTGTTTACGTGATCATTTTCATGCCTAAATAAGACCCAGAACGTAAACAAGTACCTATCTGAAAATAAACAGAGCTTTCGAATGACACCATAACGATCCTTGTATGATGGATAGTTTTCTTGCAATAACCGTGCAACGCGAGTGCAAAAAGCAGGTAATTCGGTACTTTCAGTACATAATTGAGTGTAGCGAGTGAGAGAGGGAGGAGGGAGCTGAGATTTGTGTCAGTAGGTTCGCCGCGGTGGTCTGGAGCAGTCATACGCTCGCTAGTCTCCTGCCACCACTTGTCTCTCTCTCTCAGCACATTACGTGCTGAATTGCCACTGAGTTAGGCGCGCCACATAGCAGCTTTTTTAACTCGACTTATGTTGCTCGCCGCTAAATAAGGGTTAAAGGGGCGCTCGACTTAAGTCGTGCACCAATTTGCAGCAAGTAGGAGCATTAAGGCTTTTAAAGGGTTAAAATCGAGTGCAAATGGCCGGGAGAGCATCGGGCCAGACAGCCGACTCCCAGGGCTTACCGCCGCCCATTAACTCTTGTTCCCTGTGTTCTCGAGAGGCCGGCAGTGTAGCCAGTAGTGAGCATAGCTGGGGAAAATATACAGATATATGCTAAACTTCCATGTTCGTGGCACCACTGCAAGAGAACCACAAGTGCTACGTAGCTCGTTCTGGTCTCATTTTGAAGCTTTTTGTGCCTAGATTTTTGCTAAATAATTTATTTTTCATGCAAATGCTTGATTTATCATGCAGGAGGGCCTGAATATGCCCAAATGAGCCCAAAACACCCCACTAGACAAGGGTTAAGGTTAAACTCCATGAACATAATATATGCGAGTTAACCCGTGGAGCCCCGGCTAGTTTTGTAATGTTTGCGCACCAGAACCCGGCCGGTTTTCAAAAAATTGTTTTATTCCAGAAACAATAGCGAATGGGTTAGGAATGAAGGGAAAAACCACGAAAAACCGCTCAAAAAGCTTAAAAAATGGTCCTACAGAGCCCCCGAAAACGGATTTTACAAGAGTAAAAAATTGAAGGCAATTATCCCCCCCCCAAAAAAAACAGGTTTTGCGCGCTCGCGCGCACGCACGTGGACTTTGAGAGTTTTCAACCATTGGCACGGTTGCGTGGGATACGTACACAGTTCCCATACAAATCTGAGCCCTCTTGAGTGGCTACACCTGAGGTTACGGTCGGCGCAATTAGGGTGACGCGTCAGGCGCGTCTCTGGGGCTGTGCGTTACATACATCGCCGACGCGTTAGACGCGTCGCTGGGGCTATACGGGTTAATACTGAAAAACATGGACAGTAACCGGATACAACAGAAAATACCAAAACTTCGAGCACAAACGAGGATCTAGATGGAGCTCCGGTATAATATCAAGTCAGATCAACCACTTATCTTCCTTCAAGGTAATTATAGGATTTAGAATTTACTGAAGAGTTAACAATGATCTAGTATGGCCACTATCACCGGGCGCACTGGTGTACAGAATTATAATCAAGTGTAAAGACTGAATTTATATAGGAGTTATGCTTATATGTAGTTATATATTATACATAGTTGATACTTGTGAATGTGATTAGAAACACTGTTGGTACTTTCACTACTGAATTTATATAGGAGTTATGCTTATATGTAGTTATATATTATACATAGTTGATACTTGTGAATGTGATTAGAAACACTGTTGGTACTTGCACTGAGTCGAGATGTGGACGCTACCATTTTTTTTTTTTTTTTTTTCTATGTGCTTGAGGGAGGCAAAAGGCAGAACTAACTATAGCGAGTGCCTCCCCCATAGTTGAAAGAGTGACAGGGCCAAAATCAAGGGACGTTCGAGCCAAAATGCCTGGACACGGAGTTTGAAGCAATTTAAGTCGTAGGAAGAGGGAAAGACTGATTCTGGGAGAGAGTTCCAGAGTTCAGCTGTTGAGTAGAAGAAAGACTGAGAGTAACGTTTCACTCTCGGGTTGGAGAGTTGCAGAGAGTAGGGGTGGGATTGAGTTGCAAGACGGGTACCACGTGCCCTACGTACAGGAGGTGGTATACACTGGGAAAGCTCTGAGGAACACTGATCATTATAGTAGCGATAGAATAGCGAGAGATGCAACATTGTGGCGGAGAGAGAGAGATTGCAGAGTTGGTAGGAGTTAATGATAGGAAAGGCCTTCCTTTCAACTTTGTCTAGGAGAGCGGTGTGAGAGGAACCTCCCCACACATGTGAACAATACTCAATACAAGGATGCACTATGCCCTTGTACAGAGCAAGAAGCTGTGCAGGGGAAAAGAACCCCCTAAGGCGGTTGAGCACACCCAGCTTCTGGGAGGCTGCCTTAGCAAGGCTGGTAATATGGTCCTTCCAACTGAGAGCAGAAGAAAAAGAGACACCAAGAATATTAAGAGAAGATGAAGGATTTATTTTAGTATTGTTGAAGAATAAGGGATAGTCCGCTGGGAGTTCCTACGGGTAGATAGATGGAGAAATTGGGGTTTGGAAGCATTAAAGGTAACAAGGTTTTCTCTGCCCCAATTGGAGATATTATTTAGATCAGAATTTAAGAGTTCTATGGCTTCATTACGTTTGTCGTTGAGGGATTGCTGGCTGGGGCGTTCTGAAAAACTAATGGAGTAGTGTAAGGTTGAGTCGTCTGCGTATGAATGGATGGGAATTGAGGTACAGTTGAGATCATTTATAAAAATTAGAAAGAGAATAGGAGATAGGACAGAACCTTGAGGAACACTGGAGTTTATAGGGTGAGGAAGTGAACAATGGCCGTCCACAACCGCGGCTATGGAACGGACGGAAAGGAAATTAGAGACAAAGGCACAGATGGAGGGATAGAAACCGAAGGAGGGTAGTTTAGAAATTAAAGATTTGTGCCAGACTCTATTGAAGGCTTTCGATATGTCTAGTGCAATAGAAAAAGTCTCACCGAAGTCCCGAAAGGAGGATGACCAAGAGTTAGTAAGATATGAAAGATCACCAGTAGAGCGACCCTTAACCCTTAAAGAGCGGCGCGCAACATAAGTCGAGTTAAAGAAACTGGCAAAAAACGGGTGAAAAATGGGAGAAAATCGAGTGAAAATGGGTGGAACAGTAATGAACCATACGTCCGACATCTGTGGCCTCCCGGCCCACACTAACTCCAGTTCCCCCACCGTACGGGAGGATGACAGTGTGACCAATAGTTCGCTAAAAGTGAACAATGTAGCAAAATCCGCTAAACTTCCATCTTTGAGGTAACACTGTCAGGGCTCCACGAGTGCTACGTAGCTGTATGTGGTGTCATTGTGTAGCGATTTCCGCCTAGTTTTCGGCACAATACAGTTCCTTTCATGCTGATGGTTGATATAGCAGTCAGAATGTCCTGAAAAGGCCCAAAACGGCCACAGACCCCCCCGCTAGACAAGGGTTAAGGAAGCCATACTGGCGATCTGAGAGCAGATTAAGAGAAGAAAAATGCTTTAGAAATTTGGAAGCAAGAATAGTTTCAAAAACTTTAGAAAGACACGAGATGAGAGCAATTGGACGATAGTTGGAGGGTTGAGAGCGGTCACCCTTCTTTGGGACAGGTTGAATGTGAGCAAACTTCCAGCATGAAGGGAAGACGTTAGAGGATAGACAGAGACGAAAGAGTTTGCCTAGGCAGGGAGTCAGCACGGAAGCACAGTTTTTGAGAACAACAGGAGGAACACCGTCCGGACCGTACGCCTTATTAGAATTAAGCCTAGAGAGTACAGAAAGTACATCTTTAGAAGAGATTAGGATATTAGGCATAAGTAAGAGAGAGGAGGGTGGAGAGGGAGGAATAGCACCGGAATCCTCCAAGGTGGAGTTTCTAGCAAAAGTTTGAGCGAATAGTTTAGCTTTGTCAGAGGAAGAAGTGATGGTTGTGCCATCAGAATGGGAAAGGGGAGGGAAAGACGAGGAAGAGAAATTGTTGGAGAGGTTTTTGGCTAGATGCCAGAAAGCTTGGGAAGAGCTAGAGTTGGATAGTTCAGTGCATTTATTATTGATGAAAGAGTGTTTGGCAAGTCTAAGAACAGATTTGGCTTGATTCCTGGCAGAAACATAGGAAGAATGAGAGTCTTGAGTTTTAAGGCGTCGGTACCGTTTGAATGCTTCCTCCTTATTGCGGACAGCAGTAGAACAGGCGTGAGTAAACCAAGATTTGTTAGCATTAGTCTGAGAGAAAGAGAATGGAATATATGCTTCCATGCCCGATAGGATTACCTCGGTAATGCGTTCAGCACTCTCCGAGGGTCCCCGGCCACGGAAGCAGAAATCATTCCATGGGAAATCAAAGAAGTACTGCCGGAGAGCCTCCTAGTCGGCAGTGCCAAAGTGCCACAAGCGCCGCCAGCTAGGAGGAACGGGTGGCCGTACTGGAGAGATAGGACAGTTGACAGAGATAAGTTTATGGTCGGAGGAGCCCAAAGGAGAGAAAAGATCGACAGTATAAGAAGAAGGGTTAGAAGTTAGAAACAAGTCAAGAATGTTGGGCTGATCTCCGATGCGATCCGGGATACGGGTGGGTTGCTGAACTAACTGCTCTAGGTAATTTATGATAGAAAAGATGTAGGCTTGTTCACCAGCTGGGTCAGTAGTGTGAGAGGAGAGCCATTGGCGGTGGTGAACGTTGAAATCTCCTAAGATGGAGATTTCTGAGAAAGGAGAAATGGATAGAATGTGTTCCACTGTAGAGTTTAGATAGTCAAAGAATTTGGAAAAGTTGGCAGAGTTAGGGGAAAGATAGACAGCACAGAAATATTTAGTAAGAGAATGACAGGAAAGTTTGAGCCATAAAGTAGAGAATTCAGAGGAGTCGAAATCGGGAACACGAGAGCAAGTGAGTTTGTTGTGCACATATGCACAACATCCGCCTTTGGCTTTGAAACTAGGATAGAGAAAGTAGGAGGATACAGAGAAGGGGTTGCTGTATGTTGCTACAGACACTTGAGTTTCGGTGAGGAAGAGAAGATCAGGTTTGGAGGAGGAGAGATGGTGTTCAACAGAGTGAAAGTTAGAGGAAAGTCCGCGAATGTTGCAGAAATCAATAGAAAGAGTAACAGGCCGAGGTCCAGGTAATTTTGTTGGGTCATCAGGGGATGGTCGCCCCCCCCCCCCGGGGACTCCGAGGCTGGGCTGAAGTTCATAATTTTTTTTAAATTTGGTGTGGAGGAATGAAGTGTGGTGTGCATGATTAGTTTAGTGAAGTGGATAGGAGGAGATGTTTGTGAGAGCTAGCTGGATTGCTCTCAGTGTAAATGAGGCACAAAGATTGTATGGAGTCAATATTGTACTCTCACTAAATAACACTGGTATGAATTACACTGAGTCAATATCTGTGGACTCTGCGATAACACTTGTATGATTTGTAAAGAGTCGATATTGTGGACTATTATATAACACTGGCGCACTGGGGTGAATTGGATAAGTTGACATTATTTCAACTCTAACTTTCTTAGCCTTGTCACTGGCTTGGAGTTCTTCAGGTTTTTCTATAATATTCCTATAAGGGACACTGGGAATAGTAGCTGGTTTCTGTTTTCTTGTAGTCTTCCGAGTCTCTGTGAGCTGTCTAGGTTGGCCTGTCGTGTGAAGTGGCGAGTTACAGATGGACTAAAGAATTGGGGGTTTGAATAAGATTACACAATTAATATTTATGTGCTAGGTGCCTTATCGAACTAACGCGAGCGTATCCAGTGAGAACTTAAGGATGCTCGTCTGTTCTGACCTTTATATTAGTTGTTAATGCTTATGCAGGACTTCGAGGTGCCGAAAGTAAAGTCATAAGACTTTGCTACTCAGTCTAGCAGGACAGTCGGCTGTGGCCGTAAGTCCCAGCTGCTGGGTAGGGTAATTTCAAGGCTTATTAAACTTGGCTGTGGCCAAAATCCAAAAAGCCTTGGAATTGCTTGATTTGTCCCAATTTTCCCAGCCTAGTGATAGCCTTTACTGAGGTGTGTCCGCTCCCCTCTTGAGTGGTAGAGGGGCGCGAGTGTATATCCCTGAGTGGTGTGGGAAGCCCTTTTTGATCTGGCAGTAGCATGAGTGGCTCGGTTTTTAAGATATCGTGGAGTTATTATAGGTCAATAAATTTTTGTCAGAGTGAGACTGGAAAGAGGATAATAAGGAGCTTATATGAGCATCATAAAAAGGAAGTAAAGATAGGGGGTTCTCGGTATATTCGTGCATGAATACACATTCTGGGGCTTGTAAATTCGCGGGTAGTGGTTGACAAGGGTGGCAGATAAAACACGAGCGTGGGGATGCGCACTGTGAAAACATAACATGATATTTGGATCATTTGTTCTTGACACAAAAAAACACTGGTCATGAAGAGTATCATAGACAATAAATAATGGGTAGTGGTATCATAATAATTAGGAAAAGATAAGTTAATGATTTTGGAAGGGAAGCATCTGATGAGGAAATAATAACATAATATTTGGATCATATGTTCTTGACAATAATAAGAGAACTGATCATGAAGAATATCATAGACAATAAATAATGTATAGTGGTATCATAATAGTTAGGAAAAGACAATGTATTAATGATTTTGGAAGGGGAGCATCTGGTGAGAAAATAAACATTAAGGCCGTGATGCGCACTGGTAAATAACAGATTCTTTGTTACTTATCTTAGTTAACCCTCTCACGACCATATGACGCAGAGGTTGCCAGATTAGCAATACTTAATAGAGTTCTCTCACTCTTATAATTACCTCTCCAAAATTAGTTTTCTGCCCACAGCTAACTCAAAGACAACTGCAGAGGTTGAAGTAACTAAACTAAAGGTTTCTAAATACCCCTGATGGGAACAAAGGTTTTAAAGTATCCCTAATAGGCTCAAAATTGCGTCAAGAACGTGAGAGGGTTAACATAATGGGAAAAGTATAGTTAGGAATAGAAGTATAGACATGTTAAGAAGAAATAATAGTAATACTGTAGTTTAATAGTTATAATTAGGGGCATAAGAGTACAGTATATTCACAATAGCTTTACATAGGACCGGCATGCGAGGCTCATACGGTTTTATGTAGGACATAATTTTATTATGTTTAACTTCTTGATGTATTTAGTAATAGTCTGGTAACTGAAAGGGGTTATAATGTCGCCGATGGTATGTGTTTTCTTCTGTCTGGGTAAAGAGGATCTTCTGCTTCTTGGAGGTTGGCTTATTCGAAGAACGTTTGGGCAACTCTTTCTTTGGTGTTGATGGAAGCTTCGTAGACATGTCTGCTATGCGGCATTCGATCCTCCTCGCGTCGATGGTTGGTGGTATAATCTTGGTTGATTTGGTTTCTCGTGGTTGCTGGGAAGATAGAGGAGCAGGTGCTGGTGTGTGCGACGTTTGAGGTGATCGGTTGTTAGTTCGTTGTTCAGGTGGGGACTTCTTGGTTGCGTCTACAGTACTTTAGTTTCTCCTGTTATTCGTGGTTCTCTCTGATGGTTTTCCTTTTCAGAGGGCTTGGAATCCTCCTCCCCTTGTAAAATTCACTTACTAGTCGAGACAGAGTAAGGGGCGAGGGTACATGAAAATGGTCACGGACCTAAGAACTGCAACTTTAATTGTTGTTTCTGTTCGGGCCTGTCTCGAGTTGGCCACCCCCAGCTATGGGGTATGTGCCTGAGTATATACATATATACGGTACATAGGGATGCGGTGACCCCACCACCCGCCAGTTTGGTGGTGGAATCAGCTTCTGCAGCAGTGGACCACTAGTTAATGATGATGATGCAGTTTTTACCACCATACACTCCCTGCTGAATAGCTGGGTTAGGGTGGGTTCCATGATGAATCAGGGACTACAGTGAACAGTTGCCACAGATTGCTAGACCGCGCCGTTCACCACAGCACTGACGTCTGCCAATAACACACTGGCTGGCCCCGAGACTCGAACCATCAACCTCACGGTCAGCAGGGGAGCTACGGCCTGTGGCAAGCGAGGCATCAGATTGATACCTTTAGATACCTTTAGATGTGTTCGCCGCTCTTCTAGCGGCACCAAGGAGCGCGACGCCCCTCGTTATGGGTGGTGATTTGGTGCAGTAGACTGTTTGAAGCGACAGCTCGCTCCCTTGCGAGGATGGGCTCGTCTGGCACTTTTTGCAGTTCGACATCTAGGGCTCTCTTGAAGTTGTCTAACGAGATGTCCCTCATGTCTCTTACTCGCCGTGGGAGTTTGTTGAAGAGACGTGGGCCTCTGTGTGATAACCAGCCCTCTCGCAGAGAGCACATAGCACCCATGTTATTCATCTGGGGGATTTCGCATTCCCAGCCTCTCCTATCACTGAATTTCATGACTATCGGAGTATGTAGGTTTGGTACTAAACCCTCTGCGATTTTCCACGTGTATATTATTAGGTAACGTTCTCTTCTACGTTCCAGTGAGTACAGATTCAGTGATCTTAAACGCTCCCAATAGTGTAGATGTTTTATCGAACTTGTATGCGAAGTGAAATTTCTTTGTACACTCTCTACGTCATTTATTTCACCTGCTTTGTATGGGGATGTTAATACGCTACAGTATTCAAGCCACGGTAGCACTAGAGATTTGAAGAGCGTTATCATAGGCAATTCACCGCGTGTTTTAAAAGTACGCAGAATCCAACCCGTTAACGTTTCGCAGCCGCCACTTTGACCTGGTTATGTACTTTGAAACCCATATTTTCAGACATTAATACCCCAAGGTCTTTCACACTGTCTTTCCGTCCGATGATGATGATAAATAAATACATTAATAAATAAAAGTGAAAATTGCGCTCTGGCCGCAAAGAAAATTCTACAAAGCATGTTGTGTGTGGGTTACTTAAGAATCACTAAAATATGTTATGTTCTTGACTGAGCAAAAATACAAAAAATAATTGATTAACTGAACCAAATAACTTTTAAAATTATCACAGGCTGCACAGCTACTACACCTACATCAAGAAACCAAAGTCCTCAAAGTCAAAGACCACCTGGACATGAGAGGCACTCAATTCCTGGCTGCAGCCTCCACAAACCAACACCATCCACTGCACTACATGGCAGCACACCCACAGACACCAAGGAACATCAAAACAACAACCTAGCACATATCACACACAAATACTGTCATCCCTCCCTCCCTGCCCACCCCAAACATGCTTCCAGAGGCACATCCATACTCGTATCACTCGCCGTTCCATCCAGTCACTAAAAGACAACACGCAGCTGCATGCATAACCTCCTGAAATCCATCCTTCTGAGTCCTCCCTTCCTCGCGAGGACAGAGTCCACCTGGCCAGACTGAGATGTGGGTATCATCCAGCTCTTCTGATCTATCAGAAGAGACTGGATGACTCCGTCGGCGACGCCTGTCCAGGATGTAACACAGCACCCCATGCTATTAAACTCATCATAGAAGACTGCATTCCACACACTCACTTTCGCCAACAATACAATCTACACTCCGTGAGAGCCCTGTGGGAAAGCCCGATCTCGGCCATGGCCTTCCTAAGGGACTCGGGGATGTTCGGCCAGGCAGCCTAGGGAACAAGAACATTAACAAATAAAATTACCGGTAAGTAAAACAGTTAATTTCCTAAAAGTGCATTAAGTTAACCTAGTTCAATTGACGTAAATTTAAAAACGACTTGACTTACCTTGTTAATTTGTGTGGTTAACCTGCGACAATCCTCTCGGGAGGTTTTACTGGTGGTCTGCAACGCTTCTCTCGGAAGAAGAGATGTCAAACATGTACCAAAACACTACCAATAACAAAAACAAAAAGTGAGACTGTCTGGGCTATATGGGTGAAAATCCAAGGATATTTACTGCCCCCCATCTTAAGAACTCCCTGCTCCTCCCATTTCCTCCCTCCACCCGACCAATAGCCCCATACGCATAGCCGCTCATTGCCGATTTCGCGCAACATTTTCAACTACGGACCACCGTAACACCTCAACCATGTATATATATATATATATATACAGTACAGTACTCACCTAATTGTAGTATACAGGATTTGAGCCTAAGCTCGTGTTGTCCTGTCTCTCTCTCTACATTTATCCAATTTTGCTTTAAAAGTTTGGATATTTCTTGCTCCCACCACCTCCCCATCCAACTTATTCCAACACTCAATGCTTCTATACGGGAAGCTGAACTTTCTTACATCAGACTTACATATAACTTTCCTCAACTTACAATCATGACCCCTGGTTCTTCCCTCGTCCCTCACCACAATAGTATATATGGTTGGATGCGCGCTTGAATTTCCTACACGATGATGTGGTTTTCGTGGCATTTTGGAAGAGGCGCCAAATCGGCCTTGGTCTAGCACAGGACAGTGGTGAGTCCTAGGGGTGTCTAGCATTTCCTGGATTAATTGAGAGAACACCGATCCCTAGTCAGTACAAACGTACGGTTTATTCAAACAAATTATTAGCTATTTGTCTATTTTAATACAATCCCAGCCATAAACTTATTTCTGCATGGTCAGTGGCCAATGTAAGAGACTACCTTCAAAGTTTATCCCATTTGGTACCAGGGGGGGCTTTTTGGATTCCCCCAGTTTTGCTCCATTAGTTTGGAGATTTTAAGATGTTTCACCCCATTAGTTTGGTGATAATAAGACGCTTCACCTCATTCAGGTGTTGTTGTTTTTTCTGGGCGATCGATAGCGAGCCTGTAACTTAGTAGAAATCGACCTTCGGCCAGGATATTTTTCCGTCAGAAAATGTACAAATTTGGCTTGAAGGGGGTTTGGATGGGTATTTTTTAGTAAATTGAATTATAGACTATCACTACAAATGTACAGTTTATCAAAATAAATTAATAGCCATTTGTATATTTTAATACAATCTCAACAATGAATGTATTCATTGCATGGTCAGTGTCCAAGGTAAAGCCAGCGACACTCGAGCAAGTTTATCGGCTACATGTATCGGAGCCTTGAATCCATTACAGGTTATCATATTTACTTTATTGATTTTGATTGTGTTCTTAGATTTCATAATTTTTTTTTAGTAAGCGTTGTTTCCACATAGCGATTTTGATAAGTTATTTTGATTTTATATTGTCTTTGTCCCAGTTTTGGTTTGTTTAGTTTGCAAGTTTTAAATTTTTATTTATTCTCATATTAAAATGGACTGTACATAATTAGGAGCTCTAATATATAATATACAGTCTTCAGGAAGAGATCATTGTTAAATAATACAGGTACTCGATTTTAGCTACTATTTTGATTAGTTGTTTTGTCTTTTTACTGTGTTCGAATAAGTTTTGGTTTGTTTATTTTGCAATTTAACATTATAATTTGTCTGGGATACTGTGGCTCCGGTATATCTGCCACTAAAGTGCACGTGTGACACCGGCTTAACACTATCTGGTCAAACATCTTTAGGGCTATTAATCTATTACGATATTTGGTTTAATTATTGAGGAACGATTTTGCTTGTTTTTTCCCATTATCAAGCAATGTATTTTAGTGTATCTCCTATTTTAACAAAAACGCCTTTCCAGACTTCCTGTAAACCAAAAAATGCCCACCCAGATCCCCTTCAAGCTAAATTTATACATTTTCTGATAGAAAAATTTTGTGGCCAAAGGCTGATTACATCTATGTTACAGGTTTGCTACCGCTCGCCCAGAAATATAATTTACACCTACATGGGTGAAGTATCTTATTATTGCTACACTAATGGGGTAAAACTTCTAAAAATCTCCAAAGTAATGGAACTAAACAAGGGAGATCCAAAAAGGCACCCCATAGGGTTAAGAGTGTACCTTCAATCTTAACCAGGGGAGGAACACATGGTAGCAAAGGAGCTGCTCAAAATTAATAAGAAAAATTCACAATCCATTACTACTGTACAAAGCTCTGGTGATGGGCTGGTCTATCAGGGTGAGAACTGAGCGATCTCTGCCATACCTATAGCTTACTCTGACTGTTCCTTTTACTTATATATTTTCTAGATCTCGAGTGACGGCGTCTCTTCCATGGATTGACCTCCCAATCTACCAAGATTGGAAGCCAATGCGTCACATTTTTCCCTTGCCCCTCAACTTTCTCTTCATAATTGCTGAGGGGCACAGGGCCCTGGGTGGGGCTTTGGTTTCCCGGGCGTTTCCGCACCCTCCTCAGCTCTCCGCCTTGGAGTGGCTTCGGTCACCCAGGCTTTATTGTGGTCGGCAGGGAGGGTTCTGTGGGGGCGCTCGGATATGGCCTTGGCCGTGCTCGGAGCCTTGGGGCTGTTCGGCCAGGCAGCTTGGGGGAACAACAACTGTACAAAGCTGTGGTGATTGCCTGGTCTATCAGAGTGAGAACTGAGCGATCTCTGCCATACCCATACCTTACTCTGACTGTTCCTTTTACTTATATATTTTCTAGATCTCATGTGACGGCGTCTCTTCCGTGGATTGACCTCCCAATCTACCAAGATTGGAAGCCAAAGCGTCACATTTTTCCTTTGCCCTTCAACTTTCTCTTCATAATTGCTGAGGGGCACAGGGCCCTGGGTGGGGCTTTGGTTTCCCGGGCGTTTCCTCACCCTCCTCAGCTCCCTGCAATGGAGTGGCTTCGGTCACCCAGGCTTTATTGTGGTCGGCAGGGAGGGTTCTGTGGGGTCGCCCTGGCCTTGCTCGGGGCCTTGGGGCTGTTCGGCCAGGCAGCTTGGGGACCAGCAACAACAACTGTACAAGGCTTATAAATTTATGCATGCATGCATACGTGAGCTTTGGTCACTTTAAATTTGGAAGGAGACTCGATACAGAAATATTTTGTCTTGTCTCCTTACACATTAAAAAATAAAATAAAAAATAAAATAAATAATAAATAAATAAAAAGTCTCGCTAATAGTAGGGGAAACCGAGTTGGATCCCTAACAGCAACACATCTTTTGGGTGCCTCCTGCCCCCCATCAAGGAGTCTGGTAATAAACAGATGGAACAGTAAAGACACAATACTGTCTCTCAGTAACTAGAATAAAGAAACTAAATATTAATTAGCACTTGAGGGCTAAATTTGAACAAGCATAATTTCAAGGAGAGTCTGAGATGTCCATGTTCACGGTCTCTCCTTTATCCTTAGTGTCCTCCTCTACTTTCTTCCTGGTGCGTTCCTCCTCCCCTCTGTTCTATCCCTGTCTTCCACTTTCCTTTATTTGGCGTTCTGTTGTCTCTACTAAAATTAAGTCCTGACCACCTCGTTAGGCTCATAAGGTCTGTGTGGTCAGTGTATCTATGCAAAAAAGTCACCTTCATAACCCAACTGCTGCTCCTGTTATGGCGTCACAATGTTGCTATCCCTTCCTTCCACATTCTCTTACTTTCGGATTTGCTATCTCTACTATAATAAGTCCCGAGTACCTTATACGGATCGTAAGGTCAATGTAGCCAGTGTATCTATGCTTGCAGTTTGGTTCATTAGTAATTTAGTAAATATAGATAGGTGATAAATTTTTTGGGTAGCAATGGAGCGTTTAAAATAGTATAGTGAGAATTAGGGTCGTTTTTTCTGTAATAATGGCCAGTTGGATTATACTCTGTTAGTGGTAATGGCCAATGGAGGGAATACAAATAAAATATAAATAAAATAAAAAAATATAATAAAATAAAACAGTAGTAATCTATCAATCTATATACTCAGGCACATACCCCATCTTGGGGGTGGCCGACTCGATACAAAGCCGGGGGGGGGGGGGAACACACACACAAATTCACACATATCTAGGTCGCCCAGGAGAAGACTCAAGAGACCAAGGCCCATTTAGGGTCTCCAGCAGGATTCGCAGGTCCCAAACCTCCCGAAGAGGTTCCGGTCTCAGCCAGCAAACATGCAGCGAAGCTACCATCACACTTCCCGGCGTAACTTTCATATATATCGGCTCCCCGGGCCAGGCGCCTGACGGACTATTATCTAGTCCAACTGGCGCCTGACCCCCTCTCCCAAACGACCGCGTTTTCACTTATCTATTCACTAGCATTCTCCAATCATTCCTATTTATTACCACTTCTCTTGCCTGATCTATAGTCATTCCTCTATTTTCCAATGCTTGTACTACACACTTTCTCCATCTCAATGGAGGTCTTCCTACCCCTCTACCGCCCCTTGTATCTGACTCACATATTCTCTTTGTAACCCTTTCATCTTCCATTCGCTTAACATGTCCATACCAGCACAGCACCCTTCTGTCCACTCTGGTCGACAAATGTTCCTGCTGCCCCACTCTCCTCTTCATTCTTCACAGTAGTAATAGGGAATGAAATTATAGCCTATCAGTAGTAATGGGAAGTCGTGTTATCATCTCAATACATATATATGATGCGTTTGTTTACCACCATGCACCCCCTGCTCAATAGCTGGGCTAGGGTGGGTGCCCTGTGATGTATTGGGGACTTCAGTGTACAGTTGCCACAGCACTGGCGTCTGCCAAATAGCACACTGGCTGGCCCGAGACTCGAACCCTTGTCCTCACGGTTTGCTGGCGAGTGCTCTACCAACCGCGGTACGGCCGTGCTATGTATATATTAATGTATAGGACTCCCACATATTTGTGAGATATTTTATATATATATATATATATATATATATATTAATTAAAATGTAAAACTTGCAAACAAAGTCAAACCAAAACTG
Source organism: Paralithodes platypus (assembly GCA_032716605.1). Classification (NCBI taxonomy): domain Eukaryota; kingdom Metazoa; phylum Arthropoda; class Malacostraca; order Decapoda; family Lithodidae; genus Paralithodes; species Paralithodes platypus. Next base: position 10,243,112 of record CM064491.1, on the reverse strand, counting down.
GGACAAAGACAATATAATGTCAAAACAAAATATCAAAATCGCTATGTGGAAACAACACTTACTAAAGTAAAATTTATGAAATGAAATTGGATGATAAGGGCTAAATTGTACAAGCATAAATCTAAGGCGAGTCTGAGATGTCCATGTCCACAGTCTCTCCTTTATCCTTGGTGTCTTCCTCTTCTTTCTTCTTGGTGCGGTCCTCTTCTCCTTCATAACCCAACTGCTCCTCTTCGTCATAGTCGCGCGATACCTGACAAATAGATAGATACACACATGAGTAAATAATAATAAATGTGTAAACAATCATGCCATAAAAAATACATAACAAACACCAACGAATAAATAGATACAGTACGGTATAATATTAGGTAAATTTATATTGATAAATTATATGTGATATCTGACATACCGTACTGGCATAAACAGAAATTAAAACACAAAGAAATACATACAAAGCTTTAACATCCTTTTCTGTTATATTGCAATGGCTATAGTGTGTAGTTTTTGTGCAGTATATGTAGGCCTACATAGATAAATTGTACAAGACACAAGACAAATAAATAAATATATATATATAGATTTTCATAAGAATGATAAATAATAGAAAGAGCCTGACAAACACAAACACAAAATATAATACATTAACAATCCAGAAAATATAAAATGTGCTATACTGTACTGAACCTATAGTATAATTAACACATCAGACACACATAAATACACAAATAAGGTAGATAAGTAAATATATAATGTGTGCAGTAAACATGATAAATTTCAATATAAAGTATACCAGTAAATCCCCCACTTTATTATTCCTGTAGGGGTTAAAGGTTGATTCGAACATCACCAACCCATCCTCCTTGTCATAGTCACACAGACACACACAATTTCTACTCAAGGTATTACTGTATATCCACAATATCATGGCTCAGCTTGTGTGTGCCCCATGCTAGTTTTTTTTAAACTTAATTTTATTTGCTAAATCTTCAATACGTTTATTTCCACATACAAAAGTGATACAAACAAATTATTTTGTCTCTATATTGTGCAGTTTCTGGTTTTGGTCTTGCAAGCTTTACATTTTAACTCCAGGGTGCAGTCGCTGCTCTAAAGGACAGAGGCAGCATACTATGTATGTATGTATGTATGTATGTATGTATGTATGTATGTACTCAGGCCCATTCCCCACTTTTCCTATTCATTTTTTTGGGGGGTGGGGGGCGACTCAAGACAGAGCCTAGTACTAGTCCCAAGTAATTGCCATGAGGAGGTACGGTAACATATTTACTTTACCTTTAAATCTTCCTCCTTTTTATATTGTGTCTTTACTTCTGAATATTTCTTCTTGTTTCTTTTCCTTTCGAGTTTCCTTATTATTTCAAAATGTGCTACAGGCACATTTGAATCTTTTGTTTTTATTCTTATTATCTCAAAATGCCTTACCTTTGAATCCTTCTTCTTTTCTTCCTTCTCCTTCTCCTTCTCCTTCTCTTTCTCCTTCTTATCCTTCTTCTTCTCCTTCCTCTCCCTGTCTCGGTCCTTGTCCTTGTCCCTCAGCTTGTCCTTATCTCTGTCCTTGCCTCCGTCTCGGCTGCGGCTGCGGTCGCGGCGAGAATCTTTCCTGAAAATAATGCATTTGGCATATTAACCCCCTCCGCCAGATTAATTAAACTTATTTATCTGTGGACAGTCGACACACTATTTGGATGAACTGTTATTTCTGGTACTCCCTGGCTCGGTAGGAAGTTGCCAACTAGCTCCACATTTAGTGTTGGCCTTCACCGAGCACCTGCACGCGATTATATACGCAATCGCGTATATAATAACTTGAGTTAACACTAAGTTTCCCAAATTTATATACGCGATTGCGTCAAAATTGGTGTTTGGCCCAAACAATTTATATATGCGATCGCGTGTTAACTGACAGAGGGGGGTTTAAAAAAAATAAATAAATAAAGATGGAGAAAACACACACAAGAATACATAAAGGCATACGCGATCGCGTATATATATATATATATACTGTATAGATTTTTTTTTTTTTTTTTTTTTAAGAGACAATGAACGGAGGAAGGAAAAACACAGATAAAACAAAAAGGTCCATGTGCCTAAAGGCATCCTCCATTCATAAAATGTTTGTAACAACTGGATTTAAACATTTGTTGATTGTAAGTTTGTGGAAAGCAATTCGAGGGAAGTGAATTCCAAAGAGTAGTAGCTCTGGGGATAAATGAATTCTGATAAGCAGAAGTTCTGCATTGTGGAGGAGAAAGTGTAAATTCATGGGCGCTCTCAGCTGCCCTAGTTCTACGGGGAAAGATGTGGAGAGGCGGCACAATTGAAGCAAGTTCCTCGGAACAATTGCTGTGAAAATATCTGTAGAATAATGCAAGGGATGCAACGTTTCTTCGTATGGCTAATGTAGGAAGGTCCTGTGTGATTGCAGGGTTATTGATTAATCTAATAGCTTTATTTTGAATTTTGTCCAACTGCCTCAATGCAACCACTCCACTTCCACCCCAGAGGTGAACAGTAATCCATCTGAGAGCGCACATGACTTTTATATATTACGGCCAACTGCTCGTCAGTGAAGAATTCTCGAACTCTGTACTGGAGTCCCAGTTTTTTAGAGGCATTCTTAGCAATGCTTCTAACATAATGTGTCCAGCTCAAGTTAGTAGTTAATGTTACACCGAGAATGTCAATACTAGGGGAAGTGGGAATATTTACATCATTAAAAAATATATGGGAGTCAGTGAGATTCTGTCGGTTAGAAAATTGAATGTACTTGGTTTTCTGTGCATTAAAGGAAACTAGATTCTCTTGTCCCCATTCATTAATTCTAGAAAGGTCCTGGTTCAGAGAAATTGCAGTGTTTATTTTTGAATTTATAAGATCGGGTTGGGTGAAAGAATTGGTAAATGTGAAGGAACTGTGGAGTGTTGAGTCATCTGCGTAGGAATGTATTGGATTATGAGTGGTAGATATGAGATCATTGATATGAATGAGGAACAGAGTTGGGGCCAAAACTGATCCCTGGGGAACACCAGCATTTATTGAGTGAAATTGAGAATAAAGGCCATCTACCATTACACATTTTTTCTGTTATGAAGATAAGAAGAAATTAGTGGAACTAATGATGCAAGGCCGTAGTGTGACATCTTCGACAATAAGGATTGATGCCAGACTCTATCAAATGCCTTTGATATATCCAGTGCTATTGTATGTGTTTCACCATGTTGGTCTGTAGCTTGGTTGATTTGATGCGTAAGAAGGCAAAGAATGTCTGCAGTTGATCGACATCGTCTAAAACCATATTGCCTATCACTGATTAATTTATTATTCTCCAGATGCTTAATTATGTGATTATTTAATATAATTTCAAAAACTTTGCCAAGAGTGGAAGTTATAGCTATTGGTCTGTAGTTTGATGGATCTGAAGAGGCACCTTTTTTAGGAACTGGATGGATATATATATATATATATAATATATATATAAAGTCAAATAAATATATATATATTCATTATTAATAGTGTTCTGACTCATATACTCTCTTTGTAAGCCTTTCATCTCCCATTCACTCAACATGTCCATACCAGCACAGCACCCTTCTGTCCACTCTGGCCAGCAACGTTTCCAGTACAGCTGTCACACTCTCCTAGACTCCTACGTACCTCTTTATTCCTCAATCTGTCTCTAGGAGTCACTCCACATATACTCAAGTAGCTTATCTCTATCACATCCAGATTTCTTCTCTCTTTTGCCTTCAGAGCCCATGTCGCAGGTGAGGAACAGAAGATCTCAAAATCCACAGTATCATCAATAGCTTCTTTCAAAATACTTGGGATACATATATGCATGCCTGAGCCTTGGTTAACTAGAGGTTGAACTCTTGGTACAAGTAGTGGAAACATAAGGGAATCCAAAAAGCAACGCAGCATTTATCTGGGAGCCCCTTTCTCCAGGACTACATTGTCATCTTTAGGATCAATGCGGGAAAGTTGGGAGCATCATTCTGTACCCAAATACAGGGCCGTATATCCTTACTGTCACCCCGGGCTATACGTCAATCAACCTGGCGTGAGGCTGGAATGTGTAACTGGTCATCTAAACTGATACATTTCCTGTTGAAAAAGCATAGATTACTATAAAGTAAACCAAAGCCCTGCTTTTCTGTGGCAGAGGTGAGTCAAATTCAACATACTGTAGTTTTGTCTTTCACTAGATACATAACAAATAAGAAATGTCCCTAACAAACAATCATCCACAATCAAACTAAAATGATACCACTCAATAGCAAGACCTTGAACCACATACATAAACCTACCAACAATACATCAACAATTAAAATTAGGGTGGTACGTAACAGAAACTAACTTTTTGCTAGAGTCCTTGTCCTTGCTCTTCCCTGACCTGGTAAAAACAAAGAGAATTACTACAATGACATATGTAAATCAAAATAAGACATAGGTAGTCATGAGCATATACTGTATATACACCCAGGCACACGAGCATATTTATTGGGTATATGTATTGGAGCCTTGAATCCACTAAAAGTTGTAATTTTTTTTTTTTTTTTTTTTTTTATTCATATATTACATTAGACTGTAAATGAAAGGTGCTCAAAGATACAACATGCAGTCATAATGAAAGAGAAATTGTCAGATAGTACACTCAATTATAGCTACTTTTGACTTGGATACTGTGGCTCCCATACATCCACCGGTAAAGTGCTCGTGTGACGTCGCCTTAAGGTTACAGTACACCAATTCCAATCTCTGAACCTTCAAGCCTAGCTATGAAGCAACTGGCCTATAATAAAGCATTGTATTGTCTCGTTTGCATTCGATACTGCTTCAAATAGGTGAGTGGCCCTTTATGCTCCTGACTGTTCAGGCAAAGTCAATAGTTTATTAGTAACCTTGAAGAATATGTGAATCTAGAGAGATTAATGTGACACCTCTACAACATGAAACAAATATTACTCGGCACAGGCTATTAGTAGACCCTATTGTACCATAGATCAGTCAACCTCCGCCATTTTGGTCCCACTGGTGATATTAGCCTCTTTACATTTAAATATTTCCATGCACATAATAAAAATTTGGCATACTGGTACAGGCTATAGAGTTTGGCCTTTGGATCTAAACTCTTCATTATAAAGAATACAAAAATCACACCTTCGTTTGATACGAGGCACAAAAATTGGCGTCCAAAGAAAAGGTTGATCGTTCTCTCTTACTACCGGATCTCTAGCTATTATACGCTGTTTATTTTCAGCTGAGGGTAAATTGTCATGTCCTCATCTTCATTACACAGTTGTTACGAAGATTTTGTAGCGAAATTTGTTATTTATTATGAAAACTTGGCATTAATATGGCGTAGATATATATTAGTTTCATATTTTTCCATTAAGTATCGGGAAATTGGCTGTTAAGGGATTCAGTTTACCATCAGCTGGGAAAAAAATCGACTATAGTAACATATGAGAGTTGTCAAGTAAAAGTAGTATGGTAACTCACCCAGGTCAGGCGGGAAACGTATATGTACAGTTATCCACACAAGTTCTGTTCCTCGTTGTGATCTTATGTACAAAAGTAAAATAGTCTGAATGAATTGTAAGTTTGGTTTGCAACTATGGGGGAGGCACTCGCTATAGGCAATTCTGCCTTTTGCCTCCCTCAATCACATAGAAAAAAAAATTCACTAGTCAGATGAGTCAACCACTACATAAGAAACTAAACTTGTAATTCAATCATGCGTGTTATATTTCAATGTATAAGACCACGGAGAGGAACATAACTTAAGTGGGCAACTGTACATTTTGTAATTCCCATGCTAAAAAAACGTTCCCAGGGTGCCCTAGAGGTACGGAGATAACACCAGACTCACCATATGTCACCAGGCTAGCCAACCCGGGTGAGCTTAGTACTCTACAAGCCATGCAAGCGAGTGCTTGTGTCTCCAAGAGAGAGTTGCCATCTGGGATACTTTAAACCTTTGTGACCATAAGGGGTGTTAAGAAACCTAAAAATACATTGCGCGAAATTCACTTGATTACTCCAAAGTTTCTAAACCCTTGTCAATAATCAAACAAAATATCTTAACCCCCAAGATGCCGCACCAGATAGTGTTAAAGGGGGAACACATGAGAGCTTTTATTATCAACTTTCAATCCTCGGTAATGTTTTGAGGGTCCAGTAATTTTAATTAGTACTGTATATGGAATAGGCGGTAGCGTTCCAAAACTTGTAAGTGGGAGGCCCGGGTTCTATCTCCCACTGGGCGGGTTGTTATTTGACACACACACCCATGGCCTTCCAACCTCTCTCTGCAAAGGCAGACATCAGAGGTGCAGTATACCAGAGTCGCATTTACAATGTGAATGATAGCCAACCTGATTACACTGGTTACAGACAACATTCACAACCACAGCTATTCCAACAGTAGGATAACACTACACATGCACCCCACACACTATACACAACAATGGGCAGTTGGGCATTAGCAGCCCTCCCCTAAAACAACCTAGAGAATCATATGAATTGCCTTGATGGAGAATATTCATTCGTGGTCATCCCTTCGGGTATCAAAGGCATCTGGTAATAGATAGCCAAGACAGATCAGAATCTACACTGACGTCATTCTGAGTTTTAAGCTCGGTATCGCTCACCCAGAATAATATCGACACCTGAATGGGGTGATTTGTCTTATTGTTGCCAAACTAATGGGGTGAAACATCTTAAAATCTCCAAACAAATGGAGCGAAATAGGGTATTAAAAAAAAAAAAAAAAAAAAAAAAAAAAAACTCGGGCAAAATACGATTAATATGTAGCGGAGTTACATGGAGGGATAGACAGACGAATGAGGAAGTATGAGATCAGTGTGGTGTGGATGTAGATGTGTTGGAGAGTGTGAAAAGGAACACCTTGAGATGGTTCGGCCATGTGGAACGTATGATGCAGTTTTTACTACCATACACTCCCTGTTGAATAGCAAGGGGGTGGGTGCCCTGATGAATCAGGGACTTAGTGAATAGCTGCCACAGATTGCTAGACCGCACCGTTCACCAACAGCACTAACGTCTGCCAATAACACACTGGCTGGCCCGAGGCTCGAACCGTCAACCTCACGGTTAGCAGGCGAACGCTCTACCAATCGAGCTACGGCCTGTGGCAAGCGAGAGAATGACTAAGAGAGTGTACGAGAGTGAAGTGGAAGGACAAAGGGGGAGAGGTAAACCGAGAGAGAGGTGGAAGAATGGAGTTAAGAAGTATATGCATGAAAGCATTTCTGGATGGGAGGAGGGGAGTCAACTGACTAGGGACAGAGGTGCATGGGGTCGATTAATTCGTGGCCACCCCGTCGGGGATCACAGTGTCTGGCAATAGATAGATAGATGTATTAATCATATTAGAGTTACTTGTCGAGATGAAGAAGTTCCCTTTAGGATATAGACATTTAGCAATGAGAGGACGTGATGATGTTTCAAATACAAATTGTTCATGGAGTCGAAGAATATGAGTAAAATTCATGTTGGGTGGGACGAGGGGTGCCAGCTGATGGATGATAGGCCTGCATGGAGACTATTCATTTCTTACAGTTTCTTACAGTAGATCCTCTGGAAAAAGGCAAACTAGGCCTGTGTATCCAGCTCAGTACCAGTACTTGCACTGCTGCTGTCGTTCACGGTGTTGGCGGCGGCGGTAGAAGACGCAACATTTATACTATTCTGTATTTTTGTTTTATAATCAAACTTCAAATCTTGTCTTCCCCATGCTTTATCAAGATTACTTTCAAACTCCCTTATTGATTGTCCCATTTGAGGACACTCCCTCAGGGATCAAGGCTTCTTCTTCTTCCTTAGAACCCGCCCGCAGACCGTGCAGATCCACAGGGCTGACCTCTGGATCAGTACTGGCTCAGAAACGTTAGTAGAAGGATAGTTTAAGATTTTTTTTTTTTTTTTATAAACCCCCCCCCCCCCATTTCTCTTCCTCCACATTTTCTCCAACATCCTCTTCACCATCTCCATGTCTTGTGTTTCCATCTCCTGTGTTAACCCCAATAGCGCCCCTACCCCTCTATCTTCTCTCTGCTTAATCTCCTCCCACCCCCTCTCCCCAACTCTATTCCTCATGTACCTCTCCAACTCGTCTCTCTCCTCATTATATCTTGTACATTCCGTTACTATGTGTTCTACATCCTCCACTATTGGGTCTCCTCCCATTTCACATTGACTGCAGTGCAGTCCCACTCCATTCCATCTCCTTGTTCTCTCATTCGTTTCTAGCGATCCTGTTCTTGCTTTAAATAGAAGTTTCGATCCCCATCCTCCATCATAGTATAGTTCTCTAGCTGGTTTTTCCTTCTCTCTATAATATGCCAGCATGGCTTTATTTTCTACCCCCTCCCTCCACTTTCTTCTCCCCTCCTCCTTTATCCCTTTCTCTATCTCTCTGACACATCCCCTCCCATTTTCTAGTATGACCCACTCCTCTCTCTCATTTCGTTTTCTAAATTCCCCTCCCACCCGGTCCTGTTTTATATTTATCCTCCCCAATCTTTTTTTGCACTCTCTGTTCCATTTACTTTGCTCGTTCGCCCATCTGTATACCTTCCCCGGCCACCTATCTTCCTCCATCCCCTCTAGCCTCACTTTGTACTTCCCTTTCGCTTTCCCAATCCTTTCCTCAAACGTACTCCACCCCATCTCCCCTCGGATTGCTTCTTGTGCTACGTATTTATTTGCCCCCAATCCTGTCCTCCCGAGTTTATTCTGTACCGTTTCTAATTTCTTCGTTTCCGCCTCTGTTGTTTCTACCGCCTCTAAGCCGTACATTATTGCAGGTACTCCTAATCCTTTCCACAGCCCTCGCACTATTTCATAGCTATTCGCTCTTAACCTTGTCGTGCTCCATAGTCTCCCATTCCATTGTTGCATTTGTCCAACCTTTTCACTTTTCGCCTTCTCAAACCCTTTCCCCGTGATCGTTACCCCCAGATATTTATACTCCCTTGTCTTCTTCATTCTGTTTCCTTCCAGTGTCCATTCCTCGTCCTCTTGAAGCTCTCCATTCATTTTCATCACCTGGCTCTTTTCTTTACTAAATCTTACTTCAAGTTCCTCCCCGAATCTCGTTGCTTCCTCTAGTAGTCTCTGTAACCCTCCTCCCGTTTCTGCCATCAGAACTACGTCGTCAGCAAACAGCAGTACCCCCAGTCTTTCCTTGTTTATCTGAATCCCCTCCCCCACTCTTTTTATCCTCTGTGTCATTTCTTCCATATATAACGCAAATAATAACGGCGATAATACGCACCCCTGCCTTACCCCCCTCTTGCTTTCTACCCATCCCGTTTCTATATTTCCTAGCGCGTACTTCGCTTTTGTTCCTTGGTACATCGATGTTATGATGTTTATATACTTTTCTGGTATTCCACTCCTTGCCATTATTTTCCACAGCAGTTCCCTGTTTACTCTATCATAGGCTTTCTCTATATCCAGGAATGCACAGTAACCCATTTTTTTTCTCTCTTTTCATTTTCCCCATCACTTCGCTTAGCATATAGATATTATCTGTCCCCCTCCTGTCTCTTCTGAACCCATTTTGCTCATCACTTATTATTCCGTTTCCCTCTATGGCTCTATTCATCCTTTCCTTCAATATCCCGCAGAAGAGTTTCCCTATTGTGTTTGTCACTGTCACTGGCCTGTAGCTTTTCATTTCATCTTCATGGCAAGAAGACTGAAGAAAATGTTTAATGAGGTAATGGGAAATGAGAGAGTACCAGAAAGATGGAATGAAGCGAGAGTAACACTATTGCACAAGGGAGGGTACAAGAGTAAGAAGGAAATTCTTACAGTTTCTTACAGTAGATCCTCTGGAAAAAGGCAAACTATGCCTGTGTATCCAGCTCAGTACCAGTACTTGCACTGCTGCGGTCGTTCACGGTGTTGGCGGCGGCGGTAGCAGACGCAACATTTTTACTATTCTGTATTTTTGTTTTATAATCAAGATTTGAAGTTTGATTATAAAACAAAAATACAGAATAGTAAAAATTTTGCGTCTGCTACCGCCGCCGCCAACACCGTGAACGACCGCAGCAGTGCAAGTACTGGTACTGAGCTGGATACACAGGCATAGTTTGACTTTTTCCAGAGGATCTACTGTAAGAAACTGTAAGAATTTCCTTCTTACTCTTGTACCCTCCCTTGTGCAATAGTGTTACTCTCGCTTCATTCCATCTTTCTGGTACTCTCTCATTTCCCATTACCTCATTAAACATTTTCTTCAGTCTTCTTGCCATTTCTTCCCCCCCCCCCCTCTATGTACATTTCATTTGGTATCCCATCCGGGCCGGTCGCCTTTCCCTTTTTTAGTGCTTTGATCCCTCTCCTTACTTCTTCTATTGTGAGCTCCCTTTCCATTTCCATCTTATCCTGTTCTGGTAGCCTTCTCTCTCTCATTTCCAAGTTCCATTCCCTCCCCTCCCCTTGTTCATTTACTCCCCCTATTTCCTCCCAGTATCGCTTTATTTCAATCTTTATTTCTTCTTCTGTCTTTATTATTCTATCTCCCACTATTAGTTCCACGCTTTCTTCCTCTCTACCGGTCTCACCTCTTAACATCCTATACCACTCCTTTTGTCCCTCTTTCCCCTTGCTTCTGATCTTTTCTACTTCTTCTTTCTCGTGTTTTATCATTGCCTCTTGTATTAGTATTTTTACCTTCTTCCTTTTCTCCTCGTATGCCCGTACCGCTTGTCTTTCTTCTCGTTCCCTCTCTCCGCCTTCCCTCCTATTTCTCTCTATCATCCTTCTCCTTTCTCTGTTCGCATCCCTTCTTTCACTTCTTGCTTGTTTTATTTCCCCATTCCACCATGGTTTTTGTTTTCTTTTTCCTGTTCATCTTCTTATTTTTCCTATACGTCTTTCTGCCGCTCTCTTTATGTCCATCATCAACTCTCCGTCCATTTCTTCTACGCTCCCCTCTCTTCTTTCCCCTATTTCTTCCAGGTAACCTCTGTATTCTACCCATCTTTCACTTTTTAGATTCCATCTATTAATCTTCCATCTCGTGTTTCCTTTGCTTTTCCATTCCTTTGTGTAGTTTATCACCATGAGTCTGTGGTCGCTTTGTATCCCTACTTCATTTTCTTCATCTATCCACATGTTTTGGATCTCTTCCCTTGCTCTTCCATTCGCTAGTATGAAGTCTATCGCCGATCTTTGGCCTTCTCCGTGTCTTACCCATGTCGCCTTCCCCTCTCCCATTGTTTGGTTCAGTATTTCCATGTAATTTTCTTCCGCAAATTGGATCAAGGCTTCTCCATTCACATTTATCCTCTCCCCTAGTATCCCTATATGTGCATTCATGTCTCCTATTATAATTATCTCCTCTTCCTCCCTACCCCTTATCATTTCCTGTATTCCTTGGTACTTGATTCTGTTTTCTTCACGTTCCCTTCTCCCCCCTTCCACCGTGAAGTACCCTATTATTGCTGTTATTTTTTCTTCCCTTCCATTATTCATCCTCACTAGCATCACTCCCATTATATCCTCCATTTCCTTTGATTCTCCACCCTTTAGTTTCTCTATTTTCCATTTTGAGTTGTTCCTAATCATTAACCCTACCCCTCCCCCTTTCTTTTCTGATTTCTCCCTCCCTCTCCCAATGAGCGTATATTTATCCCCTTCCCATTTTGTCTCTCCCCTAAGGTGTGTTTCTGTTATTCCTATCATTTCCATTTCCCACTCACTCCATACCTCTTCAATGTCTTGTATTTTCCCTCTATTCATCCCATTTATGTTTACACATCCTATTTTTATTCCTCGGTATACGTTACCCCCCTCCCCCCGCTCTTTCCCTTTGTTCTTCTTCACTTTTTTTCCCTTGTTCTTCTGCTTTCTCTTCCTTTCTCTCTTTTCTCTTTCTTCCCCTCCTCCTCCTTCTTTCTCTCCCACCGTTCTTTCTCCCATGTCTAAGTTTCCCTCTACTTCCTTTTCAATCTTCTTCTCATTTCCCTCTCGCTTTTCTTTCTTTCCCTTTTCTTTTTTCTCATCCCGCTTCCTCTCTTCTCCCCTTCCTTCACCTTTCCGTGTTCCTTAGCCACTCTTTCCTCTGCTCCTCACTTTCTTCTATTGCTCTCCTAATTTTTCCCCCTACAGTCCATTTCCCCACTTCTGACAGGTGTATTCCATCTCTCGCAAAATCTCCTGGGCTCAGCTTGTAGTCTGGGTCGATGTATCCTACTCCTGCTTCATCCCTTGCCCATAGCCTTTTGTTCATTTCTCCAATATCCCTCTGTATTCTCTCATTTGTCATCTTTCTCTCTTTCTCGTATTGCCCCGTTTTTCCTTCCCTTGGCCTTTCTATAATTCCCACCACCCATACCATTACCATTGGGTTGGTTTCTTTGAAGTTTTTTATTCCTTCCATTACTGCTCCTACCGTTCCTTCTGCTCCTTTCCCCTCTAGCCCATTTCCTCCCCCCTGTATCACTACAGTTCCACCTTCCCTCTTGTCCATTTCTGTGTTCCTCAAACCTCGCATTATTCTTTCTATATCCGCCCCTGGGAGGCTTATCACACTTCTCCCTCTCTTTTCCTTGCCCAACAGTTCCTCCCCCATCCATCTTATCGTGCTGTCCCCTATCAGTAGTACCCGGTCCTCTCTAGCATCCCTTCTCCATCCCCTTTGTTCCACCCTTCTGTCTGTTCCCCTTTCTCCTTTGTTCATATCGTCCTGGTACTGGTGATGCGTTCTCTCCTCCGTATCCCTTCTTTCTCTCCCTTCACTCTGCCTCCTCCTCTGTCCACCCCATTCTTCCCTTTCCTCTTTTTCCCCCCCTGTATCTCTCTGCCCTTCCCTCATTTCTTTCGCTTCCCCTCTGTTTCTTCTCATCCCCTCCACACCCATATCCCTTCTCCACTTGTCGGCCTCCTTCATCACCTCCACCCTTATATGCCTTCCCTTCCCTTCTATTCTCCTCTCCACCCCCTTGAGCTTCCCCTGGTCGGGTCTTCTCTGCCCTTGCAATCCCCCGTTCAATCATTCTTCCCACTTGGTCATTTAGCTCTTTGACTTGTTCCCTTAACTCTTTCCTCTCCGCCTTCATGCTAACTCTCTCAGTTTCCCATTCCTTTGCCATCTCCCTATGGCCATCTCTCTCCATTTTCCATGCCTTCTCCATTTCCTCTACCCTTTTCCTCATTTTCCGCTGCGATTTCCACTTGTCCTATGCCCTGTTTTAGACCCCATACCCTCTCTTCACTTTCCTTTCTCTGTATGTTTAGTTTCTCCTTCATTTTTTCCTTTTCCTCGTTTATTCTTTCTCTGTCTTCTTTCCACCTCTTTTCTATTTCCTCCCTCCCATTTCGTTCCCTTTCCAAGTTTTCCTCCCCTATTTCCTTTATTGCCTTCATACATTTCAAACATATTAACGTGCACTTCTTTGCTTGCGCTTCCGTTAGGTTTTCTGCTTCCAGCTTTTCCTGCGGCAGCCATCTGTTACAGCTGCCTCCACATAACGCCATGAACCTCCCCCTTTTCCCTTCCTTTTTTTCCTTCTCTTCTTCCTCCTCTATCTCCCCCTTATCTTCCCTCTCTCCCTTGCCCCCCTTTCCGTCTCTCTTCTTTCCTATTTCCCTTTTCTCCCTTTCTTTCCATTTTTCATCCTCTTCATCCGCGAATGTTATTTTCTTTACCGTTCTTCCACTTCTCCTGACCTGTTTACTTTTCTCATTGTTCATCCCTTCTTCATTTCCTGCCGCCCCACATTCCATTACTGCTCCCTCCTCGCTCCTGGCAATGGATAGATAGATAGATAGCACTGTTTAAATTTTTTAGTAGCCTACAGAAGCCACATCCCACTTAGAAGTGGCCAACTAAAATACAAAACACCAATAAAAGAAACAAAATTCAACTAAAATACAAAACACCAAGAAAAGAAAAAAATTAACAAAAGACAAAAATTAACAAAAGAAAATGCAAATAAACCAAAGGGACATTCACACACATTAATATTTGCTTCCAATATGTAATACTTGGCATTATCTAATGTTGAAGTCCATTTTTCAGACCAGTTTACTGGTCTATTTATGTCTCGCTGGTCGTATTCAACAAATATTTCCCTTTGCAGCACTGTTAATGGACGAAATAACTTGGAAATTGACGTATCTTTAGAAACGAGCGTGCTAATTTAGCGTACTCTTCGTATACAACACTCATTCCCACAGTACTCGTTCGATAACAGATTCTGTGAAAGGAAAGAAATATTAAAAAATACAAGTGTAATATTTGTCCTCCCTCTCCCACCCTATAATCTACTTTGCACCTGTGGTCCCCACTTGCAGTTATATCTACTCCCAAATATCTGAAAGTTTCCACCTCTTCCAAATCTTCCCTAACCTCTTAAGCTTTGTTTCTTCTAATCTAATCTTCTCCTTTACTTATCTTCTTTTTTCTCCTTGACGTTCTTTATTAAGCCAATTCAAAGGCGTGGCTGGGGTGCAAATACCCAGCCAACCCCACAATACTAATTTAGGTATACTGTATTCTCAATCTATCCTAATCTCACTATCTACTGTATCTCACAACTTTACTCTTTGCTATATCCACCTTCAGCTACCTCCTGAGACCTAACACATGCCACTTTAAACTGTAACACCAGTCGCTGCAGCTTTCTCTTGAACTTGCCAAAAAGGCAGTATTATCCGCAAATAATAACTGACTCACTTCCCATCTTTCCCATTCCCTCTTTCCATAGTTCCTGCTTTATTTTCCTTCACCACTCTAGCTACTATGGTAATTAAAAAAATATGGTGCCATGACATAACTTTGCTGGAAACCTATTGGAACCATTAACATTCTATCCTATTTACTCGCACACATTACCACAATTTGTAATGTTTTTCATTAGTTTAACCAGACCACATGAGCTCCATACTAAAACTCTAATAGGGCTGGCCCCAATGATTAGGTAAGAATGAGTAAACATCAGTTCCAAATAAGAAGTGATCAAGCTTTAAATAAATAGTTAACCGGTATATGATGATTAAGGACATAAGTGTATGTTCTACTATTCAGATAAAATGTCTTCACTGCTCTTAGACTTTTCCCCCATATGTTTGCAACATCTGGTACAATGCATCTCTATCAATTTGGTCATAAGCCTTCTCATGTCTGCAAAATCTGGTACAAGACATCTCTTTTGACTTGGTCATATGCCTTCTCCAAGTCTAAGAAGGCCACATACATGTCCTGTAAACTTCTAGATATTTCTCTCATGCATTTTTTAAGACAAGTGCCTGGTCCACACAGTTCCTCCCTTGCCTACAGCCACCCTCTTCCTCTACCAATTGGAGCTCTGTACTCTGCCTCTCTACCAAACACCATTGTTTCATATACTTAGGCTGGTATGCTTAGTCAGCTTATTCCTCTGAAGTTTTTGCACTCCCTTAATCTCCCTTTCCCTTGCATAATGGCACAAGCCACTCCAGGTTAAAGCAAGTTATTATCCCAGTAACAAGATATTTAACCAGTAGACCATTTCAACCAATACATAGCAACCAGTGTCAACCAGATCATATCAACCAATTGGCACTAGTAGATATAACATTGGTTGAAATGGTTAACTGATTGACTTGATATTCACCCAGGCAGACATCAACAATCATGATCACTATGTACTGGTTTAAATGGTCCGCTGGTTAAATACATTGTTCCTGGGATAATAGCTTACTTTGGTCTGGAGTGTGAACGTGAGCGCCTCTTAGAGCGGTCGTGGGAGCGCGGTCGGCGATCCAAGGAGCGGTCACGACGGGAACGGGACTTACTGCGCGAGTGCCTATGGGACCTCGATCTGTGCAGAGATAAATAAATATACGCATCATTATTAGTCAGTCCATTTTGTACTGTACAATAACTATAAAATTGTAAATAAATGTTGATACAGTTTCAAGTTGTCAAATAACTCAATTTATCTATTGCCAGACGCCTTGACCCCTAAGGCGGTGGCCATGAATGAATTGCCTCCATGCAGTTATTTGTCATCTGGCGCTCGTCATTCCACTCCACACCACTTTCACTCATATACTGTACCTGTCAGCTCCATCATTACATCTCATTCTCGATTTGCATCACCCTCTCTCGCGTTCCAACTCACTCTCATACACTTTCTCACTTTCCATACGTTCCACATGTCTGAACCACCTCAATATGTTCCTCTTAACATTCTCCAACATATCTACATCCACACCACATCACCCTTGTACGTCCTCATTTGTCTGTCTATCTCTCCACTCCACATGCATTTCTCAAGTAACTTATTTCCACCCCTCTCAGGGTTATTTATTAATTGTTTTGAAGACTCCGTATGTTTTCTGACTGGCCACACCCTTAGACCGATCGCTCTGATTACAATCATTGACAATTCAGAGTTATCACTGATGCATCAAATCTGAAGTAATCGCATCGACTAGTGATTATGATTTATGATTGCCTGGATGAATGAGCCACTCGTTCCATGTTAACCCCTTCAGAACGATGATGACGGCTTTTTACTTTATATTCTGGTTAACATTAGACAATTTTATAGTTTATGAATTCCCTATGGTATTTTGGTGGTTTATTCCAATAGTTTTACCCCTTCAAGTCATAGAGGTCAATTATAAGCTAAAGACTATCATCTAGTGTTAGCAGAATAAGACTACTATTACGTCATCGTGCTGAAGGGGTCAAGTACACTAGTAGACCATTTCAACCAATGCCAACTTAATACTCACTTCTAAGCTAACTAGAGTCATCAGTCATCATGTTGGCAGTCATTCATATGGTTGAAATAGTCTACTGGTTAGTATGTACTGGTAACCTGCACCTTAACTGAAATGCATGCTGAACACAGTAAACAAAACATTAACTATAGTCTCAACACAAAATATAGCAAAATAAATCATGTGAGAAATTACAATTTGTTCATCACAAAAATAAAAACAAAGTAAACAATAATTTTTAAGGAACTTGGGCCACCATCTGGCCAGTGCAAAGCTCTGTGGAGAGCACCTCTACTATCCCTTTCACAGAAATGGTCTGTATCAGCACTGTCGTCAATATCACAAGAGAAAGTCAGACGCATGGATCAGAGAGGGGCACTTGGTACTAAGGAGCAATGATTATAATGTAAAACTTGCAAAATAAACAAACCAAAACTTATACGAACACAATAATTGAAACAAACAGATAACTACTTTAATAGCAAAACAAAATTACTACAATCATAAACAAGCACAACAAATTCAAGCACTCAACACCCAAACTAACAACAAAATACAAGAACAACAAAAACTAAATTGGAATAACTTCCTACAAACACTTGATCACAAAACAAACCCCAAAAAACTCTACAAAACACTAAACAGCATCACACTTTCCAACAGCAACACAACACAATCACATGCTGCAATCACAACAACAGACTCTACTCCTTCATTTAAACAACAAGCAAACACTCTCATCAATCACTTTTCACATGTCAGCCACCTAAAACCTCACAAAGACGACCGACGTGTCATCCGACGTAAGAGACAATTCCCCACAGACCCTGACTATACACCCTTCACCAATCACCAGACAAAGCATATCATCAACAATCTCAAGCACTCACCCGCCTGTGGCCTAGACAACATAAGCAACATACACCTCAGACACCTGGGACCACAAGGCATACAAGCACTCACTAACATATCAAACTACAGCTATTCACACAACACAATACCAGACATTTGGAAGCATGGTATCATCATCACATTCCCCAAACCCAACAAAGACCCCACGCTACCCTCCTCGCACCGCCCCATCACACTTCTTTGCTCCCCCTCCAAAGTCATGGAACGCCTAGTATTACAACTAATTACACCTGACCTACCCCTAGCTCCAACACAACATGGCTTTAGGCCACTGCACTCCACAAACACTCTTCTCACAGACCTTACACAAAGAGCTTTCGACGGCATCAACTCAGCTAGACCACCACACAGATCACTATTAGCCCCACTCGACATTAGTGAAGCCTTCGATGCCATCCCCCGCCACAACCTAACAAACAAAATCTACAACACAAACATGCACAACAACACAAAAAGGTGGCAGGCCAACTTCCTAGCAGGCAGATGTGCACACGTATCTTTTGCCGGTCAGTCATCTAAAATCAGAAACTTTCCAAACGGAGTCCCACAAGGATCCGTCCTATCGCCCGCACTCTTCAATCTGTACATGCACAATATAACTACACCCAATACGCCCCAAATAAACTTAGCCTCCTATGCAGATGACATAACACTCACATGCACACACCATGACCCAAAAAGAGCAACAGATCTCCTTCAACCCTATCTCAACACACTACATGGTTGGTGCACTACAAACAGACTTAATCTAGCCCCAGCCAAATCCACCGCAACCCTTCTCACAAGTTGGACAGAACACGAATACATCCCTCAACTCACCATAAACAACACACCCCTAACACATACACACACACCCAAAATCCTAGGAGTAACATATGATACTCATATGACATTCAAACAGCACACCACAAACATTAAAAAGAAACTGACACCCAGACTTAACGCCCTCAGGTCACTTGCTCACACAAAATTTGGACACAACAAAGAAACTACCACCACAGTATATAAACAATACATAAGATCAGTGATGGAATACGCAAGCCCAGCCTGGGCTTCTAACCTAGCTGAAACACATCATAAGACCTTACAGACTATTCAAAACAAAGCCCTGAAGATCATTACAGGCTGCACAGCTACTTCACCCACAGATCACCTACATCAAGAAACCAAAATTCTCAAAGTCAAAGACCATCTGGACATGAGAGGCACTCAATTCCTGGCAGCAGCCTCCACGAACCAAGACCACCCACTAAACTACATGGCAACACACCCACAGACACCAAGAAATATCAAAACAACACCCAGCACACGGTATCACACACAATTATTGTCCTCTCTCCCTCCCTGCCCACCCCGAACCAACTTCCAGAAGCACATCCACACTCATATCTCTCACCGATCCATCCACTCACTCACAGACAACACGCAGCTGCATGCACGACCTCCCGAAATCCATCCTTCCGAATCCTCTGTCCTCTCCACCTGGCCAGGCTGAGATGCGGACACCATCCAGCTCTCCTGAGCTATCAGAAGAGACTGGATGACTCCGTTGTCGACGCCTGCCCGGGATGTAATACAGCACCCCATACCATTAAACACATCATAGAAGACTGCATTTCACACAACCACTTACGCCAACAACACAATCTACACTCAATGAGAGCTCTGTGGGAAAGCCCGATCGTGGCCATGGCCTTTCTCAGGGACTCGGGGCTGTTCGGCCAGGCAGCTTAGGGAACAACAACAACAACAACAACAACAACAACAACAACAACAACAAGAAGCAGAGAAATAACTAACAATACAAGAAAAAAGCTAAATGTATGATAGAACAAATATATATAGTCTAGCAAAGTAACAACGAAATACATATACTGGACTAACAATGTGATTACCGGGAATATATGGTAAGCATGATGTGCTTTGCTTGGGAACCAGATTAACTTGCGCATATAGTAATGTACACCCTATGTGGTGGATTGTGTTCTTTGATTTATAAATTATTATTTTACTTAGGCGTTGTTTCCATATAGCGATTTTGATTAGTTATTTTGTCTTTTTACTGTGTTCGTATACGTTTTGGTTTGTTGGAAACAGATTAACTTGCTCATGTAGTAATGTACACCTTATGTGGTGGATTGTGTTCTTTTATTTAATAATTTTCATTTTAGTAAGCGTTGTTTCCACATAGCGATTTTGATAATTTAATTTGACTTTATATTGTCCTTGTCCCAATTTTGGTTTGTTTAGTTTGCAAGTTTTACATTTTAATTTTGCAAGTTCTACATTATAACTTCCCCTCATAACTCAAAAAAGGCTCCAGTAATTAAGTCATTAGTTCGACCATTTAAAGTGTCAACCAGTAAATATGTGCAGAAAATTACAACCCATTTTCGCCAGCCCTTTCTGAGTTACAAGAGGTGAGAGTTATGATTTTGGCCTATTATGATTTGGAGTTATGATTTTTGCTTACAGGTACCTACCCGATAGCACTATCGTTAGTGAGTGCTGTACTGTATTTTATATATTATTTTGTAATAGTATAGATATCTTATCAATATTTGTATTTTGTACTATTGTTAATGTCTTGTCATGTTGCAAATTTGATTTTAAATAATATTTTGACATTTAACATTTAGTTTCTTTATTCATGCAGAGTTTAGTAAAATTT
Source organism: Paralithodes platypus (assembly GCA_032716605.1). NCBI lineage: Eukaryota > Metazoa > Arthropoda > Malacostraca > Decapoda > Lithodidae > Paralithodes > Paralithodes platypus. Next base: position 10,222,750 of record CM064491.1, on the reverse strand, counting down.
GCCAGAACGTCCCGGACTTCCCAAACTTGACTACTTCCTTTAACGTGACGATAGTGCGTTGTTATATGTGCGATTAGTTTGCTTGGGAAACAGATTAACTTGCTCATGTAGTAATGTACACCCTATGTGGTGGATTGTGTTCTTTTATTTAATAATTTTCATTTTAGTAAGCGTTGTTTCCACATAGCGATTTTGATAATTTAATTTGACTTTATATTGTCCTTGTCCCAATTTTGGTTTGTTTAGTTTGCAAGTTTTACATTTTAATAGTGAATAGACTATAGTGACTGGGATAATAACTTACTTGGGTCGGGAGTGTGAGCGTGACCGTCTCTTGGAGCGTTCGTGGGAGCGTGGTCGGCGGTCCCTGGAGCGGTCATGGCGGGAACGGGACTTACTGCGCGAGTGGCGACGAGATCGTGACCTGCAGAGAGTAGATGCATACACACTTATATACAGGGGCTCAACACTTAACACTATATGGTCTGAAGGGGGATCTTTTGAATCTACCCTGTTTTGTCCATTAGTTTGTAGATTTTAAAACATTTCACCCCAATAGTTAGGTGATATTAAGACACTTCATCCCATTCTGGTTTCGACCTTTTTTGTAGGCGAGCAATAGTGAGCCTTTAACTTTATAAAAATCGATCTTTGGCCATGACATTTTTTAAACGAAAAATGTACAAATTTAGCTTGATGGGTGTCTGGGTGGGTATATTTTAGTTTGAAGAAAGTCTGGGAAGGCATTTTAGTTATCCTAGGGGACAATCTAAAATACATTGCTCGAAAATGACAAAAGCAAACAAAATCTTCAATAATAATTAAACAAAATATAACAACCAACAAGCAGTCGGATCAGATAGTGTTAGTGGACCAAATAACTGGAAAAATAACATTACCTTTAGAAATAGGCATGCTAATCCGTGCACTATCTGTAAATAATACTCATTCCCTCAATACAGTAACTGATTGGTATTAAGCGCTGCCAAGGGAACGAATCTGATCCGACGTCTTGTGGGTTATTATGATTTTTTGTTTAATTGTTATTGAGGATTGTTTTTTGCTTTCACTATTTTTGAGCAATGTATTTCAATTTGTTCCCTAGGCTAACAAAAATGCCTTCCCAGTCTTCCTCCAAACTAAATATTGCCAACCCAGACCCCCATCAATCTAAATTTGTACATTTTCGATAGAGAACTTTCCCGGGCGACGACCGATTTCTTATAAGTACAGTAAAACCTCGCCCATCCAGACTAATTGGGGTGAACCCTGTCTGGATCTGCCGAAAGTCTGGATATATATTCAGCCATCCAGACAAATCTGGATGGCTGAAACATGAGTCCGGATATCTAACTTAAACAACCAGACTTAGGTTTCAGCCATCAAGATAAATCTGGATGGCTGAAACATGAGTCCAGATATCTAACTTAAACAACCAGATTTAGGTTTCAGCCATGCAGACAAATCCGAATGGCTGACATACAAGTCTGGATATCTAACACTGGACGTAAATAATATGTGTGGAAACTTGTATTTGTTTCATTCGTTTCCGGATTGACTTATATTTTTCCCAAGCCATCCAGACAAGTCTGGTTGGCTGAAACATGAGTCTGGATCGAAATGCCTGTCTAGATCTCTTGGGTTTCCGGATCTGAGAGCACCGGATGGGAGGGGTTTTACTGTAACAGGCTTGATATCGCTCGCCCAGAATAAAATCAACACCAGAATAAGACACTTCTGGGATGAAGTGTCTTATTATCACCAAAATAATGGGGTGAAAAGGCATAAGATCTCCAAACTAATGGAGCGAAACAGGGAAGGTCTAAACAGACCCTCTCGGACCAAATAAGTTTAAGAATAATGTACAATTGTTCTAGTTTTGAGATACAGTAATATGCAAAGTCTCTTGCTTGCCAGCCTGATCAAAGTTCAATGTTTTCTCCTTGACTGAAATGAGCCTAATTTAGCCGTATTAAAAATATAAAACTTGAAGCCGGTATCACACAAGCATTTTATTGGCGGATGTATTGGAGTAAAAAAGTAGCTAAAATAAAGTCTAAAATATGACATTTAAAAAAATAATAATTATGACTGTATTTTGAATTCCCTCAACTTCTCTTTCACTTACTCTCACTCTGTCTCTCTTGCTCAATCTCTCTCTTTTACCCCACCTCTCTATCCGTCTCACTCTCTTACCCTATCGCGCTCTCTGTCTCACTCTTTTACCCCATCTCTCTATCAGTCTCACTCTCTCTCTCTCAACAATTCTGACCTTGACATGGATCTGTGTGACCTCCTGGGTCGTGTGTGACTCCTGGAGCGAGAACGGGAGCGAGACACGCGCTTGCTGCGGGACCGGGATCTGGTCCGCCGGCTCTTGCGGTCTCTGGAACGACTGCGAGACCGGGTGCGACGAGAAGATCGACTGCTTGACTGAAAAATGAGAAAGGCGGGATTACACATTAATCCCTTCAGCTCGATCACACATTCTTACCTTTTTTCTGGCTAAATTAGACAATTTTATGCAGTTTAAGAAAGACCTATGTTATTCAGAGAGTTTATTGAGACCGTATTTACCCTTTGAGTCCTGAAGGTAGATAATAAAAAGGCTGAAGGAGTTATAACTAGTTGCACTGTTTCTGTACTATTCACTTTACCTATTTTAAATCTTCAGCATGACGACACATTAATACCTTTTATTCTGGCTAAGAAAGACCATTTCATGCAGCTTAAGAAAGACCTATATCATTCAAAGGGTTAATTGAGACTATATTTACCCTTTGAGTCTTGAAGGGAGATTATAAGGTACAGAAAATCGTCTCATAATAACCAGAATATGATGAAAATTATATCATCATGCTGAAGGGGTTGAGCAGCCATCTCTATACATACAGTGGAGCCCCCATTTTCGCTACATCAGTCTTCGCTGATTCAAATTTCGTGGCACACACCAAATATTCCCAATTTCAATTCTTGCGCCAAAAGCCTCAATTCTCGCATCAAAATCCCAGCCGAAACCCGAAAAAATAGCAAAAATAACGAAAAACTCAACATAAAACTAGAAAACAAACAAAAACAATAATTTTGTTTTAACATAACGAAAAGAATCTGCCAGGTGCTTGCCGTTTAGAGACGAAATCCGAGTGAATCCGAGATCCGATCGTCAAATGCGCAAGATGCCGCTATCTTTGTATGACGTCATCACTAAGCAGACGCTTGCAGTTTAGCTAGTATCGGTGTTGACAAAACAACCGTTTGCAAGCTTTTTTGTGCCTGAACCCCTTATCTCTCGCGTTTATTATAACCTCTAGTACATCTAGTGATAGGGATGGTTGGCCTGGTGGTAGCAATGAAGGAATTTCATGCTCAAAACACAGATCAAAGACCAGTCCATGTCGGACGAAAGCGATTGAAATGCCTAGCCTAGACCATGTTAGCCTAGGCTAGGCTAAATATGATGTGGATGTGGATGGCATGAAGGGATGGTCTGAGCATTGGTTAATGCCTTTTCATCCAAAAAAAAATGCAAGTACATGCGGATTGGGACAAGCAAGATAGACAAGGTACGATACAGTATGTATGAAGCGATGGAGGAAGTGAATGCAGAAAAGGATATAGGAGTAGTGATAGACAATAAGTTAAATTTCTCAGAACATTTAGCAGAAAAGATAAACAAAGCCAATAGAATTGTAGGGCTGATAAGGAGGACATTTGTGTCACTTGACGAAGAAATCTTCAGGAATCTCTATACAGCGCTGGTTAGGCCGCACCTGGAATATGCAAACCAGGTGTGGGCTCCATATATGGTAAAGGATATAGAAGCAGTGGAGAAAGTGCAGAGGAGAGCTAGCAAGCTAGTACCAACGTTGAAGAACGCGGGCTATGAGCAGAGGTTGAGGACACTGGGGCTTCCGACACTGGCATATAGGAGAAAGAGAGGGGATATGATAAGAGACTTTTAAGATAGTGTCAGGAAAGTATGATGAGGATGTGTGTGAAGGTATCTTCTTGATGCGGGAGGGAACAAGAACGAGAGGACACTCAAAGAAAATTTACAAAGAAAGAAATAGGCTTGAGAAGGCAAAGAACTCATTTTGTGATAGAGTGGTAAATGAGTGAAACGCACTGCCCCAGTATGTAGTCGATTCTGAATCAATAAGGGAGTTTGAAAGTAATCTTGATAAAGCATGGGGAAGACAAGATTTAAAATTTGATTATAAAGCAAAAATACAGAATACTGTAGTAAAAATGTTGCGTCTGCTACCGCCGCCGCCAACACCGTGAACGACCGCAGCAGTGCAAGTACTGGTAATGAGCTGGATACACAGGCCTAGTTTGCCTTTTTCCAGAAGATCTACTGTAAGAAACTGTAAGAAAATTACTATGATTTATAGTAAAGTCTGTGTGGTAAGTAATCTTCTCATAATACGTATTTATACGTATTTTCCTCATAATATGTATTTATTGGATGTATTTGGGGCGAAATGGGTACTTGAGGGGTGGCTGGACGAATTTAGAACCTAGGCCTAGGCTAGGCCTAAAAATGTTCGCATGATAGAAACAATGCCCCAATCTACAGTATTTATGGTTAGGACTGTCATTTAGCCATGTCTACATTATTATTTACAATGCATAAGATTTAGGCCTAGGCTACTTGATGTAGCCTAGACAAAAAACATGTTTTCATAGCCTAACACTGGGAAAAAGTGCGGTAATTGTTTAGATTTGGGCCTTTTTTTCTAGTTATTAAAAACTTATTCTATGGTGTATTATATGATACAGTATAATGCATAAAATTTAATTTGTGTACAATAAATACCCCCAGGGGGTAAGGGGGCCTTCATCTAATGGTGGAGGAAAAAAAGAATATGCCTCACGCATCCTACTGCGTGTCGTACAAGGCGACTAATAGGGGGGATGGCGATAGACTTGTGGACCAACAGCCATTACTAGACAATAAAGTCTTTATCTCAGCACTGTCTTGGTATGGCACTGCCGAGGCTAGTGGGGTGCGGATAGGTGCCACAGGGGACTGAGTCTTACCTGGGCGCCGTTTGGCACCACACCTGTGTCGGCAACAGTGTTTGCATGTTGGAGCAGTGTTGCGGCAGGAAATTATTGTTCTATAGTCTAATTGCCTAATATACAGTAGAGTCTTGTTATGGTGCTGTCTTTTTGTAACACTGTTAAGGCTGGTGTGGTTGCAGATACTGCAGGTGCAAGTGCTGCAGGGGGACTCTGTTGAGTCTTGCTGGGGCACGGTTAGCACTATACCAACATCAGCCACAGTGATGACTTGGTGGGGCAGTGCTGTGGCAGGACTTTATTGTACTACAGTACACTCCAACTACTGAAAGGCAACCCCGTCTGAGCCGTTGCAATGCATGTAATGGAAAAATGACGTTCAACCATAAAAAACATGTTTTCATAGGCAAAAAATAGAAAAAGACGCAAATTTTGGCATGAGCACGGAATAGATTGAATTTTCCCCATAAGAACAGTGCCCCGATCTTGGCCGTTTCAATCCTAGCTCTATTTCTGCGGAACCGATTAGCAACTAGGATGGGGGCTCCACTGTACAGAAAAAGTGTTTTAACTCCTTCAGCACGATGATGCAATTTTCATCATGTTCTGCTTACCATTAGACGATTTTTGTTATACTGTACTGTAATTTATCCCTAGGACTAATCAGGTGCTGAAGAGGTCAATGGCCTCCACAAATATAGATTATTGGGTTATTCTGATTACTGGACGTTGGGTTAAGCCCTTCAGCACGATGACATAATTTTCTGGAGCCGGGCGGTATGATTCAATCATGTGAGGAGTGGGGGTAAGGGGAGCAGGTTATGGGTGCTTGTGGATGGGGGAGATGGTGGAGGGAATTGAGGAGATGATAGAGGGGAGTAGGGAAACGCTTGGGGGAGTGCAGGAGAGGATGGGGGATGGAGCTTAGTTCATCTGAATTATACATGGGGTTTGGGGGCCTTCACATTTAGTAGGAGAAAAGAATATGCCCCACATATCCTACTGTGTGTCATACAATGCGACTGAAATAAATATAAAAAATAAAATAATAATCTTTAATATCTAGCAGAAATACACACATCCACACTCTTACCTCTTTCTTCTTGTCCTTCTCTTTATCTTTATCTTTCTCCTTCTCCTTCTCCTTATCTCTATCCTTCTCTTTGTCCTTCTCCCTTTCTTTCTCGTGGACTTCGTCGGCCTTGGCATCGTCTTTCTTGGCTTCATCGTCCTTCCCTCCCCCATTTTTATCTTCCTCCTCCTTGCTCCCCTCGTCCTTGTCTCGGTCTTTATCTTTGTCCTTATCCTTGCTGCGGTCCTTGGTCTTCTCCTTGTCTTTGTCCTTGTCCTTGTCCTTGTCCTTGTCCTTGTCCTTGTCCTTGTCCTTCTCCTTGTCTTTGTCCTTGCTGCGGCTGCTCTTGTCCTTACGGCTCGACTTGGCCCTGGATTTGGAACGGGATTTTCTCCTGGATCGAGACCTATAGATGAAAGTTAATTACAAAAATAATTCAATAACAAAAAAACACTTTGGGCCTACTAAATACACAAAAATATGATCTTAAATGAGAAATACTATAATATTTTTAGACCTATGACACCAAATTCTCTCATTGGCCCGTCATAGATTAACTTGCGCATGTAGTGATGCACTGTACACCCTATGTGGTGGAGTGTGTTCTTTTATTTAAAATTTTATTTTATTAAACGTTATTTCCACATAGCGATTTTGATTAGTTCCTTTGCGTTTATCTTGTGTCGTCCCAGTTTTGGTTTGCTTAATTTGCAAGTTTTACATTATAATGGGGGAAAATAAAAAATGTGTCTGCTATTTTTCCCGCCTTTGGTTCGCACCGAACCTAAATTTGTTGCCATCGAGTGAATTGAATTTTTAAAATCGCAGTCATCAAAATATCACTCGATTTCTATAGTCATGAATGCCTATTACGCCTACACAAACACATGGTAAGCCCCCTAAAAGTAGTCCTGTTAATATTTCAATAGATAGGTATCCATGTCCTAAAAATGATAATAATATGTATAAAAACTCGAGATGAACGTATAAAATAATCGGCATTAGCCACTTTACTGGACATTAGATTATACAATTATAAACTAGTTTCTGAAATGGCACGAGCATCATAAATTGATGCCAGTATTTGCTAGCCATGATTCTCATTAAACCAAACTACTCGAGCAGTCAACATCTGTTCCCCACTTCACTTAATTTGTTAAATTTGACATTTGTTGTGCATCTATGTGCACACTAGCAGTAATGGTGGTAGATATTTGTTTCCCATCGATGGAAATCTTAATATAATGTGGATTATAGCCTTAATAAAGGTAAAATGCTCAGTTAAATGGTGTGCGTGCGTGTGTGTATTACAAGGTTGCCAACGCATATCCACTCCCAACTCGCCCAAAAGTAGCCCAATCACCTAATATCGCACAACACAAAGTTTCAGCTATTTTAATCCTATCACACATTTTCTTATATGTTTATCTTTAACAGCCATGCGTGCATGATACTATGAGTTCCTCATATATAACTAGGCCTAGTCCCATATACAGTATATGAGTAGTATGTGTCACATCATCTAAACCTTAATGGAATAACCACATACATGATTATCACAATCATGCACTCATCAAATTTGCATCAATGTCCCAATCCCCCCTCACAAGCAATCACTTGATTATTCAGTCACCGCCACATAGGTTACCATACATGTATAGTACAACCAACTGAAAGCCATGATGAACATTTGTATGAAATGTAGCCTAGCTACTCGACACTCGATAGGCTATCTCGACACCTCTACAACTTGAATAAATAATATATAGAACCAACCCAATTCCGCTTTCCTCAATTTTAGTTAGGATAGTACCTTCAGAGGCTATCAACCCCATCACGCCGTAAATCAAGAATATAGTTAGGAATGGAGCCCCTTTTCGAGAAAATTTATAATTTTAATGTACGTCCTTCCTTCAATCTCGCAAATCTACGCTCCCAAACTAACCCAATGGTGCGAACAAAAGAAGACCTTGGCAACACTGTATATGTTTATCACGCCGTGGTCAGCTGGTGATTGCTTGCTATGAAAATCAAGAAATGGTAAGAATATTTAGGTAATCATGGAAAATATAAAACTGGATCCAAAAAGAGCGATGAGAGTGAGCCTGGGGGAATGACGAGAGGAAATACGTACCGTTTTAAGGGGACAGTGGCTGTTTGTTTGGTCTATTAATTCATTTATTCCTATATTTTTTTTATTGTCCTCTCTAGACCTCCATCAAGCTTTAAAAAAAAAACCCTAGACCTTCAAGATAGATTTGTAAATTTTTCGGTAGAAAAATGTCCCGGCCAAAGGCCGATTCCTCCTAAAAACCCTCAACCTTGAAAGGGCAGTGTTGTCAGTCTTTTTTTTCCATCATCTTTTTCGAATTTCCTGCATCTCCACGTATGTAATTTGCTGCCACTGTGTTCAATGACATTCTGATACACATTGACTGATTTCCTGTCACTGGTATAATAAGAAATATAGGCGGTAACCTATTTAGCTGCCCGATTTGAGAGTGGATTATTAAATTGGTACCATAAAAGCGCATGGGAGCGTGTTTTGTAATCTGCGCATGCGTAGACATTCGACCTGCCAAATGCTACTACAGAATTATAATACCGTATGTTCAGCCAATATCTACTGAAACACGTATTTGTTAGTAACTAAAAAGGAAGTAAATACAATACTTCAATGAGTATTACACATTTCACCCAGCCTATTACACCACATTAGATGAAACTAAATTTCTAGGTCAGGAAGCTGATATTTATGTATCAAATTATTTAATTATTATATATTCACTGCATTAACGAGTATATAACCATCATATTATGAATCTAGTAAAAATATACTACACAACTATGTGTCATAGATAAGTTGCGAACTGTATTAAACCTCTTAAATCACGAAAACCCTCAAAACACCTCAATGGTGCATCACACGATAGTCATTTGAATAAGACCCCCAGCGCCATCTGGATTTTTAGTAGTTTTCTCTCATTAGAGGTAACATATTACATAAAGATATTTGTGGTAATTCTGTTTATGAAATTCAAAATAATTTGAATATTGATAACTTAATCGATGAGCATACCAAGAAAAATGTAACATTTGATAATAAACTTTCTGATAAGAACAAATGTATTTCAAAATTATACTGTACATGTTACCTAAATTTCATAAAAGACCTTATAAATATCGCTTTATTGCAGGAGCAAAATTTGCTACCACTAAAACTCTGTCAGAAAAAGTTGTAAATTGCTTAAAATACATTAAATTACTCATAAAAGATATTGTAATACCATCAAGAGAAGAAGTGGCATTAACTATTATTGGAGTGTTGACAATTCATTAGAAGTTATTGATAAAATAAATACCACGCCGAAAGTTACCTCGGTACATAGCTTCGAATTTCCAACTTTGTATACCAATTTGTCAGGTGAGTGGGACAGCTAGTAGTGGAAGACCACCTATGGCAGTGGTTCTCAACTGGTAGTCCATGGACCACTGGTGGTCCATGGTGACCTTTTGGGTGGTCCACAGGTCGTTCACTATATTTGGTAATAAACTGGAGATTGGTGCATATATTATTTAATTTATTGAAAATGCAATGCGATTTTTTGTTATCAAAATAAAAAACTGACCATTCATTTTATTATATTATTCCCATTTAAGAGATATATTGGTAATCTACAGGTTGTAGCTGTAGAGAGGCATTGGCATAAAAAACACTGCCTGATCACCTGAACACCAATTTCAAAGGATTGGTGAAGGTGGTTAATTACATCAAATCGTCAGCAGTGAACACCAGGCTGTTCAGAAAATTATGCCAGGACATGGGTTCCGATTTTGAGGTGTTGCTGTTCTACACTTCTGTACGGTGGTTGTCAGCAGGGAACGTAGTCAACAGAATTCTTGAACTGAGAGAAGAATTGGTTATATTTCTCCAGTCTCAAGGGAAAGAGGATATGATAACACAGTCAGAATTAGAACTTGCATACCTTGTTGATATTTTTGGAATCTTGAACAAACTGAATCTTCAGCTGCAAGGGAAAGGTGCAAATCTGTTCTCTCACCAAGGTATCATCAAGGCTTTTCTTGAGAAATTAGAACTCTGGATCGAACGAGTCGAAGGTAAAAATTTGGTTCAATTTCCGTGTGAATTTCATACTTGGGGAAAAGGAAGCCATTCAGATGCAAATTCTCGAGCATTTACGTAAGCTGCAGGATGAATTTCAGTGATACTTTCCGGAGGTGGACATGATAAGGGATGGGTTATCTTTCATCAGGAATCCATTCGCAACAGACGTTCATAGTGTTCCCGAGGATCTTCAGGAGGAATTCCTGGGTCTGAAAAATGATTTAGCGGCTCAAGATGTGTATCAGCGGGATACAATGAATTTTTTGGGGGCCAGTATGATGGGTACTTACCCAAATCTATCAACACATGCAGTCAGATGTTTGTTGTCTATGCTTTATTTATCATTACTCAAAAATGAAATGGTCTACAATATTTTTGTTATTGGGCTGGTGGTCCGCGGCCTGAAACGAGTTGAGAACCACTGACCTATGGTATGGGAAAAGAAAGTGGAAAAATATATTGAAGAAACTTTTAATTAATTAAGTGGAAGGGGCATTGTGGCATGGGCAAAGGAGGCATGTCTTGACAAAGTAGGCTGGAGACGTTTCTGTCATGGCCATCCTCTAGCTGGGGTTTCCCAAGGGGAAAAAAGGCGTTGGAGATGATGATGAATGATGAGCTACTTATGTTAACACTGGTTTAATTGATTTTGGTTGATTAGACAATGGTTGAGAACTGCTGGTTGAAATAGTCTACTGGAAATCGAAAACCGGTACTCTAAAACCAGCGTCACACAAGCATTTTATGGCAGATGTATTGGACCCACAGTATCTAAGTAGAAAAGAACCTAAACTTTAGTCTACTGTCTGACAATTTTTGCCTATATTATGACTGTAGTTTTACTATAGAGCTACTAATCTTGGACAGTCCAATTTTATACAAGAATTTACTGCAAAAATCAATCAAAATAGCATGATAAATTGTACCATATTCAAGGCTCCGATATATTGCATAAAATCTTCTTATGATAACCAGAAAAATGTGTAAATACACATCCTCAAATACAGAAAGATTTAAGTCAGATTAGGCGAGGAGACTAGCTTTTTTGGGTGTGGCCGTTTAGGGGTGTGGCCGATTTATTTGCAGCCAATTTGACTTGTGAACCCGAGAGTGCCTACTGACCTTGACCTAGTGCGATGGTGAGCCTTGGACGGGGACCTCTTCCTGCGAGAGCGACTGCGGGACCGGTGGTGGCGATCTCTGCAGGGAAAACTGAAAGTTACTTTTTGTGTTGAGGAAATAGTTTATGCTTCTTGCGTTTAGCGTGTATTTCAACTTAGTAGTCGAATTTCATAAATCCATATTACAGTAACACAATAAAGTAACGTCATAATCTGGTGGCGATCTGTAGGGCAAACTCAAGTGGCTTAAATAACAAATAGTAAAGTAAAGTCACAATCAATTGTTCGCCAACTATCTTGCTCATAGATAGTTTCAATGTAACCTTATTTGATCCGAGGTGGGTCTTTTTGGACCTCCCGTTTCGCTCTATTAATGTGAAGAATGTAAGGCATTTCATCCCATAAATTTGGCGATAATAAGACGCTTAACCATATTCAGGTGAACAAAAATTTCTGGGCTAGCGATAGTAAGCCTGTAACTTAAAAGAAATCGACCTTTGGCCGGGACATTTACCTATTGAATAACATTTCAAATTTGGCTTAAAAGGGATCTAGGTGGGAATTTTCTTAGTTTGAAGGAAGTGTGGGAAGGCATTATTGTTAGCCGAGGGGACAAACTATTATACTGTACACTGCTTGAAAATGGCAAAAGCAATGACAATCATCAATAATGACTTAACAAAAAATCACAGTAACCCACAAGATGTCGGATCAGATAGTGTTAAAGAGCTGTTTATCCTAAGCACTTGTACACAAATATTTGTTGTGTATCACATAATAAAATTGACATACTGGGGTTATAAAAACAAGATTAATAGGCTTATAAATTGACCACTTCCAAGTTTCATTCTATGAAAAAGTTGGAGCTTTAGTCTTCAATGTTTAGCAACATTACCAGTTGAAATATGGCTGTAGTACATTAAAAATACATAGAACCTAATTCAACATATCACTACTTTCTATCCTTCAGAAACCTAAATTATTATTGCATTTTTTTCAATAGCGATGGTTACGGTTCCAACTTCCTTATAGCCTAAAACTTGTACGTGGTATAATGGTAGCAGGGAGAGAATCAGACAGGTTGATGCTAATACAACTCTTACAACCAGAAGTGTGGAGCCAAGTGAAATAAATCTCCAACTCTGCCTCTGGAAATTAGTAAGCATGACTCCGACTACAACACAAAAATAGGTAACTCTGTGACTTCACAATCCTTAAGAGTCGGTGTAAAAATATACGGTACAACTGGAATTCTGACCAAGCGGAATAAGTGGACTCCGCAAGTCAGACTGTCAACCCTGTTTAAAACTGGTCATATTGTTAATTGTGATCTCTTACCTTGACCTAGAGTGTGACCTGTGTCGTGACCTGGAGTGTGATGTACGGTGTGACCTGGAGCGATGAGAGCGTGACCTAGATCGGCGACGTGATCTTGACCTTGACCTGTGAACAAAATAAAAAACTAGCTATCTATCTATTGCCGGACGCCGTGATCCCCGGAGGGTAGCCACGAACGAAACGCCCCCATGCACCTCTGTCCCCAGTCAGTCGACGCCCCGCCTCCCATCCAGCACCACTTTCACACATACCGTACTGTATACTTCTTAACTCCATCCTTCCACCTCTCTCTCTGTCTACATCTCCCTCTCGGTCCTTCGACCTCAGTCTTGTACACTCTCTTGGTAATTCTTTCGCTTCCCATATGTTCCTCATGGCCGAACCATCTCAATGTGTTTCTTTTCACATTTTCAAACATATCTACATCCACACCACACCACTCTCTTACTTCCTCATTCGTCTGTCTATCCCTCCATGTAACTCAGCACACACTCCTCAAGTAACTCATTTCCACCCCACTCACTCTTGGTTTTTGTCTCTCCAACAACTCCATGCTTCGCTCCCGTAAGTCAATGTCGGGATTATCACACTGTCATGCAAGGACTTCTTTACTTCCATACTGACCACCCTATTTCTTGTTACTGCTTTCAGCATTCCTACAACCCTCTTCCCATGTTGCACCCTCTCCCGCACTTCTTCATCCATACTCCGATCTTTACTTAACACACTACCCAAATACATAAATGAGCGGACATTCTCCATAGCCTGACCATTCAACCTCACTTCACACTCTGTGGTTGCACCCTTTTCAATTAAATAAATATAAATAAATAAATAAAAACAGTACTGTATACATATTAGTATACTGAATATTTTAAGGAACACCCCATTCTTAACATTAATCATCCATTACAAACCCCAATGCACATACATGTACAGTATGTGTTCCCATTTCACACTAAGTCTAATGAACCAAAAGTTGATTAAGACAGTTGTCACCCAGTTGCCTTAAGTAAACATTATGTATATGTATGTACTCAGGCACATACCCCATTGCTGGGGGTGACTGACACGAGACAGAGCTCAAACAGAAACATTTAAAGTTTCTATTCTCAGGGTCCAGGACCACTTTCGCATTCTCTCGCCCGTTTCTCTGTCTCGTTGAGTAGGAGAATTATACAAGGGGAGGAGGATTCCTAGCCCCCTGCCCCCAAAAGTAAAAGTAGGACAGTAAAAGAGAGACAGAAACAACTAAGGTTGGGTAGAGGATGCCAAACCTCACTCAGGATAGGACCAGCCCTTACCTATACTGTACAATTTTATTTTGCTGACTATAGCAAAGGCTTTACCTAATAAACAATTTAGGAATATGCTCCACAGACATAATAATTTCCAGACACAAATGAAGAGATAAGTTTACAATATTTGCATCTCAAAATACCTAACTCAACAACAGTTTACACAACACAATCCTCAACTCTCCATCTTCCAAGATTAATCCAAATTTAGCTGGAAGGTTGGGTCTGTCTATCTATCTATCTATATGCTCAGGCCCAATCCCCACTTTTCCTATTTGTTTTATTTTTTTTCCTCTATTTTATTATTATTATTATTATTATTATTTTTATTTTTATTTTTATTTTGTACAGTATTTTCTTGGGGGTGGCCGACTCAAGACAGAGCAAGAACAGGAAAACACAAAACACAAGACAAAACAGCGAACAAACACAGACTAAACACAAAATTCACACACATCTAGGTCACCCAGTAGAATACCCAGAGACCAGGGTCACCAAGGTCGCTCCAGCACTCCCCCGGCCCCCGACCACCCGGAGAGGCTCTGATCTCGGTAGGCAGACATGTAGCGGAGCCAAAGCCACATGCCCGTCCACCACACTTCCAGGCGCACCCTTCATATTAATCGTCTCCCCGGGCTGTGAGGCATTTTTTTTTTTTTTTTTTTTTTTTTTTTTTTTTTTTTTTTTTTAGCTTGAAGGTAGTCTGGAGAGGCAAGGATTTAGGGAGCAAAGAATAATAAATTGTACGAAAATAGTAAAAGCAAATAAAACCCACAATTATAATATGATTTTATTAATTAGGCGAGGTTTGGCATCCTCTACCCAACCTTAGCTGTTTCTCTCTGTCTCTTTTACTGTCCTACTGGGGGCAGGGGGCTAGGAATCCTCCTCTCCTTGTATAATTCTCCTAATCAACGAGACAGAGAAACGGGCGAGAGAACGCGAAAGTGGTCCTGGACCCTGAGAATAGGAACTTTAAATATTGTTTCTGTTCGGGCTCTGTCTCGTGTCGGCCATCCCCAGCAATGGGGTATGTGCCTGAGTATATACATACATACATACATACATACATACATACATACATACATACATACATACATACATACATACATACATACATACATACATACATACATACATACATACATACATACATACATACATACATACACAGTTTCTTGTACTCGCTAGGAAAATGAAACACGGAGCTGTAAGCTTTCGTCTGTATTCCAAGACGCTTACATAGGTTTATTTGTAAGTTAGTTGGTGATATTTCAATAGTATATATAAAAAACATTATAACTGACCTTGATCTAGAGCGCGATCTCTTCTCCTT
This sequence comes from Paralithodes platypus, assembly GCA_032716605.1. Classification (NCBI taxonomy): domain Eukaryota; kingdom Metazoa; phylum Arthropoda; class Malacostraca; order Decapoda; family Lithodidae; genus Paralithodes; species Paralithodes platypus. The sequence continues at coordinate 10,207,434 of CM064491.1, read as the reverse complement.
GGTAGAGTCGAGGAAGGACATGACAGGGTCGATGGCGGAGGCGATGAAGTTCTGTGCTTCCTTAACGCGCCTCATGGCTTCCTCAATCTCCCGCTGGGCTGCCTCATTGCTCTTGGTCTGGGGTTTGATGATGGCCACGGTGGAATGATTCACGCTGGAAGGAAACAATCAATTAATATATATCAATTAGACATGGGGCAGAAGCCAGCTTTGGCTTGATGAAGCCATTTTTTTTTAGTCAAAGTCTTCGGCTTCAGCTTTGTAATAAAAATGCCCGGCTTCAGCCCCAAAGGTACACCAAGTCCCGTCCACTCACCGACTCTGCAATCTCTCTCTATACTGTAAAACCGGGTCGCTTCGGACTTGGGTCGTAACTTCGGACATCGGCGATAATAAATAATTAGCCATCGTCATTATATAATGGAAACGCTTTTTATTGTTTTATTTTGTGGGGTCCGTTTAGAGAAATGGCAAAGGAAGAGCATGTAAAAGCCCTAGGGAACTGACATGAGTATATGTACACAAACAAAAATTATATAGCCTACTGTATATGACGAAAATTTGTAAATGTTTCGCTACCCTGCCAAACTTCTATCACCCTGAAGAAATTTGTTTGTATGAATGATGTTGTGACTGATATAATTTTGTAGTAAAATTACCAGAGACAACATCCACCAAAGGAAATTTGTTACACTTGTAAAACGCTCTAGCTAGAACACAATCATTTAACCTACAGTATTGTGTTTTCCAAAAAAAAAAAATGGTAACTTCGGACATGGAACAAACAAATCGTTTGTTATTATTTGCCCTATGAAAATAATTCATAATACTTGTCCATCATTAAAATGGTGGTTAAAGATCAAATAATCATTCTCCGAGTCCAAAAACCCATAAAAATATGATATGCTAACCGATTTATGTATTTAGGATAATTCTGGATATATAATATATATAAATTAGGAGAGGCATATATCTTGTCCAAAAAATTTATTATCTGCCGTAAGAAACACCAATACATACGTAATACCTATGAAAATGCTCAAATTCATAAACATGTATATGCAGTGATAGAGTATACATACCTATATATTTTCACTAGGTAGTTAATTTTCGAGTTATTGATTTGACAGCATTGGTTATTTTTCCTGCTCAATATTTTCTAAGAGTGAGTTCAATGCCTAACGAGAACAGATCCAAAAAGAATATTTGTTGAACATCGTATATAACCCCCTCCTATACTAATTATACAGGCCTAAAAGTATTAACTGTGCATTTTCCAGTAAGACATCGGACAGGAAGAAGCAGCAATAATAAAATATTCATATAAAATAGTAGGAGCCGAAAAATGAATGAAATAAAACCACGGAAGTACGTCCGAAGCTATCCCAGCTTTCTTGGCAATAATTTTCCATAAGAAATCACTGTATGTCTGAAGTTATCCATACATGTCCGAAGTTAGCCACTTTTCAAGATGACTTCGGACACCATTTAGGATAAGGATAGCGCTCTTATTATGGGGGATAATTTTAGGAGGCTTCCTGGATTACCGCGTACTATCACCACACATCACTTGACCTAGTTATATCTCTATAATGTGTTTACAGTCAGGAGATATCGTTAAAAAAAACTCTAAAAATGTCCGAAGTTACACGGTTTTACGGTACCGCAATGTTGCATCTCTCTCGCTATTCTATCGATATTACAATAATAAGTGTTCCTCAGAGCTCTCTCAGTGTATACCACCAAACACGCCGTAGCTCGATTGGTAGAGCGTTCGCCTGCTAACCGTGAGGTTGGCGGTTCGAGCCCCGGGCCAGCCAGTGTGTTATTGGCAGACGTCAGTGCTGTTGGTGAACGGTGCGGTCTAGCAATCTGTGGCAACTATTCACTAGGTTCCTGATTCATCAGGGCACCCACCCAAGCCTTGCTATTCAGCAGGGAGTGTATGACCGTGGTAAAAACTGCATCATCATCATCATCATCATCTATTGTACGTAGGGTGCGTAGTACCCGTCTTGCAACACAATCCCACCCCTACTCTGTGCAACTCTCCAACTCAAGAGTGAAACGATACTCCCAATCTTTCTTCTATTCAACAGCTGAGTTCTGGAACTCTCTCCCTGAATCCACCTTTCCCTCATCCTATGACTTATATTGCTTCAAACTCTGTGTGTCCAGACATTTTGGCTCGAACATTCCTTGATTTTGGCCCTGTCACTCATTCAACTCTGGGAGAGGCACTCGTCACAGGCCGTTTTACCTTATGTCTCCCTCATCCTAAATTTAGCTTCTACTACATAATGGTCAGACAAACCCTTATATACCCTAGCATCTAGCACAAAATTCTTCATTCGCTCATCCACACACAGATAATCAATCAGCGCCTTTCGTTCCACTGTCTCCCTCTCCCTCCTCCACTCCACTCTCCATGTGTACCTGTGTATCATTCTGCGTCAGAAGAAGGTGTTGGCTATCAACAGCCTCCTCCCCACACATACGTCCACAATTGCACTGACATTCCCATCTACCTCTGAAAGTGTATACCCCAACCTCCCATCTACTTCACTATCACTCACCTTCCCATTCATAACCCCAATCAGAAATATTCTTTCGCTCTTACCAAACGTATCCAGGCACGCTTCAACATTCACCCAGAACTCCTCTTTCTCTCTTTTAGGTTTATCCTCTATTGGAGCATACACACACACAACCACCCACGTTTATATTCCTACTTTCATTCTTACCCACACAATCCTTGCACCCACAGAACCATAGTCCCTTATACGCTCCTTCCACTTAGCGGTGGAGAAAGTGCAGAGGAGAGCTAGCAAGCTGGTACCAACTTTGAAGAACCTGGGCTATGAGCAGAGGTTGAGGACACTGGGACTCCCGACACTGGCATATAGGAGGAAGAGAGGGGATATGATCGAGATATTTATGATAGTGTCAGGAAAGTATGATGAGGATGTGTGTGAAGGTACTGTACCTTCTTGATGCGGGAGGGAACAAGAACGAGAGGACACTCTAAGAACATTTACAAGGAAAGAAATAGGCTTGAAAAGACATAGAACTCTTTTTGTGATAGAGTGGTAAATGAGTGGAACGCACTGCCCCAGTATGTGGTCGATTCCGAATCAGTAAAGAAGTTTGAAAGTAATCTTGATAAAGCATGGGGAAGACAAGAGTTGAAGTTTGATTACAAAGCGAAAATACAGAATAGTAAAAATGTTGCGTCTGCTGCCGCCGCCGCCAACACCGTGAACATCCGCAGCAGTGCAAGTACTGGTACTGAGCTGGATATGCAGGCCTAGTTTGCCTTTTTTCCAGAAGATACATATACATACATAATATTTTAAGACTGAGTGCTCCACACATACGTGCAGTTTCAGTCTCTTGTCCTAATGGCGGTATTCCAGGCAACCCTGTTAAGGGCTGCTTCACTTGTCAAGTTTTTAAATTTGAGATTGGCACGTATAGTCCGATCCCAGGTCTTCCTCGGTCCACCCCTTGCTGCAGCTCCCTTCACAATCATAGATCTGCATTTTTTCACCCAATTTTGTTCATCCATTCTCTCCACATGTCCATACCATCCCAGTCTACTTGTACGCATCACCTCGCTAATACTCTTTATACCTAAACGTCTCTTCAGCTCATCATTTGTTATTCTATCCTGCAGCCTGGCCCCACACATCCATCTCACCATTCTCATCTCATTACGTTCCATTCTGTTGACATCCTCTACTTTAACCCCTTACGGACGGGGATATTTGTGATTTCTACTACCTGTGTGGCGGGCATATTTACCCTAAACGAGCTTCATTTCATGCATAAACAAGAGCCAGAGCGTAATACAATTATGTATCTGTGAAAGGGCGATAATAGAGTTTTCGAATGACACCTGAATCATCTTTGTACGACCACGGGTTCTCTTGCAATGATGTTGCAACACGAGGGCAAAAACCCTAAAATACGGTAATTTTCTCAGAATATCCTTGTTCTCGAGAGGCCGGAGATGTGGAGGGTTGTGGTGGGGACCCCAGTTGCCTCGCTCGGCCCATGCTGAGCGGTCAGAGCCCGCCTGTCGCCCTCCCAACGCGTGGACTCTCTCTCAGAGCCGATAATGTGCTCAACATTCCTTGCGACTATTGTCGGGACCCGCTGGATAGGCCACTTTTCTCTCACTCGACATATGTCGGGACCCGCGGCTTGAGTGTTAACGGCTCATGTTTCTGAGGCATACGTCATTGCACTTCTAACACATGAGGCATACACCTTTCCCTTCAGGGGGAGAGGCATTCTTTTCATGGTCAGAATTGGCAGCAGTTTTCTGAACTTCCCCCAGCCACATCTAATTCTAGCGACAGTGGCAGCCTCGGCCCCACCACCGGCAGAGATGGTATCTCCTAGGTAACAAAACTTGTCCACCAGCTCCAATGACTCATTTCCAAAATTCACAGCCACAGGATCATCAGTATTCATCACTTAACACAAGCTCGCCTTTGCACACTTCGCACTCAAATTTCTCTATTTCTGACTTATCCTTCGGCAGGGGTCCCATTATTCTACTACACCGCTTACTCCCATGGTGCACCCAGCATCGACAGATGCTACATCGAATCGAAGATCTACTGTAAGATACTGTAAGAATAAAAATAAACATACCTGATTGATCGTCCAAGGTGATCCAGATGGTGAAGCTTAAGTGCGGAGATAATGGAAGGCTGCTCAGAGAACTCCACCAGGGCATTGCGACAACCTCCCACTTCCACGCCCATCCGCACGTAACGAACCTCACCGGCCTTTGATGCTAGCTCAATCACCTGGTCTGAGCTTACCTGAGGGAGGCAAAGTCAGTAGGTAACCATTAGCACGTTATGGTATGACACAGAGGAGCGGAACAAAAAATTTCATTAATTTTATGATTGGCAAACAAAAGCGAACAGCCCTTTGAATATGTATAGTTGGACCAAAAGAAGCAAACGAAAAATTCTGTCAAAAAATAAATATATAAATAAAATAAAATATCTATCTATCTACTCTGGCACATACCCCTATATTATATATATATACAGTGTATATGTATATATATATATATATATATATATATATATATATATATATATATATATATATATATATATATACAGTATATATATATATATACCGGTATATATACTGTATATATATATATATATATATACAGTAAAAGTCCTTTAATCCGACGACCGATGATTCGAATCTCCCAATAGTCCGAATTTTTCAATTTGAGGCCAAATCCAAATTCACCCGATGGTCCGAATTTCAAGAAGTCCCAAAGTCCCCTTTTTGAGGCATTAGTCCACTCAAATGACACATAATGGAGCACACACATATCATATGTTCATGAATTCACTTTAAAAGTTTACCATTGTCATTGTAGCCTATTACCTACTTCAAAACATTCAGATTAATGGTCAAAGGAAGCTACTGATATAAACGTAAACATCACATCGTCTGCTAGAGAGTTTGTTTTGCTCTTGAACGCATCCTTGGGACGCTCCGATGCGCTACTGGCTTGCACCGCATTTTCTGCAAGCGCATTCAGTCTTGAGTTTGAAAACGCACCTTTGGACGTTCCGATACGCTACTATTTATAGTTCAGTGATCGGAGCGTCCCAAGGGTGCTTTCAAGACAACAAGACAAGGGTGCTTTCAATACAATATAATATAACAGAGCACGTCACAAAAGGAAAATTACAAGAACCTCTCAGGGAAGTGCCGTTGTTAAGGCATTACTTCCTGAACCACATCTGATCTGATCTTCAAGAGCAAGACAAACTCGCTAGTAGACGATGCGGACATATGGTGTTTAGAAGAAGAAGACTTTTATATCAGCAGATTCCTTTGACCATTAATCTGAATGTTTTGAAGTAGGTAATAGGCTACAATGACAATGGTAAACTTTTGAAGTGACTTCATGAACATATGATATGTGTGTGTCATTTGGGTGGCCTAATGCCTCAATGTTTTCGTCAGGCCATTAATACACAGGTTCATAGGGGTAAAGTCCGATAATCCGAAAAATCCACTAATCCGAACGAGGGCCGGTCCGCTGCCCTTCGGATTAACGGAAGTTTACTGTATATATACCCGGTATATATATATATATACACTCGACCCTCCATTTAACGGACAAATGCGTGCAAGCACCTGTCCGTTCCTGCTAAATGTCCGTTGCTGCTAAATACTGTCCAGTCCGGATGTAATCCGGAAATTCCTTGAGAAAAATTCGGTGTTGAGTATAGGTGTCCGGATCGTGACATTTAACTGTTATGCATCCTTTTTTTTACTGTAGCTGAAATCAATCCTGGTAATCCCTTGTGCTACACCCTATTGATAATGCAAAACTATTGAACACACTTAAAAGTGTATATTATTTGGTCTCTATATAATCTGTGAATCATTTCCGATATGATAGAATTAAAGATTTTATTTTCCACCAACTCATAATCAGCAAAAACGACACAAATGTCAATTAAATACATGTTATAATATTTCCCCATCATTTTGTGTATACCGTGGGAAAAAAAAAAAAAATATCTATCAAACGTAAATCTCCCGTCTGGGAAGCTTGGGAAGCTCGGCGCATAGACGGAGGGGAGGGTTGAAATATTTTGTTGACTATCTCATTTATTATTTATCTATGTGCTGGAAGGATATTATATTTTTCAATTCCATCACATTAGAAATTATTCAAAGATTACAAAAAGTCCAAATAAGACATAGTTATGTTAATGTATAAGGGATTTAGGTAGATGAATTAGAGATAGATAGATAGAAAGAGTGTGTATATCGAGGGAAAAAAACAAAACAAAAAATCTATCAAACGTAAATCTTCCGTCTCGGAAGCTCGGCGCCTAGACTGAGGGGAGGGTTGAACTATTTTTTTGACTATCTTATTTATTATTTATCTATGTGCTGGAAGGATATTATATTTTTCAATTCCACCACATTAGAAATTATTCAAAGATTACAAAAAGTCCAAATAAGACATAGTTATGTTAATGTATAAGGGATTTAGGTAGATGAATTAGAGAGATAGATAAATAGAAAGAGTGTGTATATCGAGGGAAAAACAAAACAAAAAATCTATCAAACGTAAATCTTCCGTCTCTGCTGGCACGGAGGGGAGAGTTGAAATATTTTGTTGACTATCTTATTTATTATTTATCTATGTGCTGGAAGGGTATTATATTTTTCAATTCCATCATATTAGAAATGATTCAAAGATTACAAAAAGTCCAAATAAGACATAGTTATGTTAATGTATAAGGGATTTAGGTAGGTGCATTAGAGAGATAAATAGATAGAGCAACGGACTTTGCTCCAACTTTTTTATAGCAACGGACTATGTCCGTTGCTGGGTCCATTGTCCGGCCTACATTTTTTGACCGTTATTGCCGATATCCGTTAAATCGGAATCCGTTAAATGGAGGTTAGAGTGTATATATATACTAGAGATGGACCGAATATTTGTTTTGTATTCGTATGTGCGAATATTCGCTATGTTTTTCAATACCTGTATTTGTATTCGCATTTCCATTCATAGCTATTTGCAAACATGCGAATATTTTCACGAAACCAATAGAAGATATACAAAAATGTAATATATTACATTTTAAAGCGTGCGTTCGCTTGTACGATGTCGGGGATAGGCATGCTTCTTTATTAAACCCTCTAAGTACCATAGTATGTGAATGTTTTTTAAAACTAATGGAAGTGAAATTGTGTACATCGACTTCCAAACCAATCTGATGATCTCTGAACTTTGAAATAAATGTAATAGTTCCGAAATCTGACCTTGTTCATTATAACGGAATATATGGTCTTGGTACAATGTTGCCAATGTACCGGCTACCGCTAGATCCAGCGAATCACTTCCATCTAGCGACATCAAGATGTGATGAATTCTAGTGATATTCAAGTTATGTTCCCTATTTTAAGGAATTGTAGAGATTTTTCGATTGTTAAAGATTATTCTCGATACTTCAACATATGTTTTCTAGTGACATACAAGTTTTTAGTGTCTGGTGACTATCTAGCGATTTGTCAATGCTATTCTAGCATACATTTGTGCTTTAGTTTATCATGCATTGTTTAATATATTTGCCCTATTTCTCCAGAAGACTTCCTACATGATATAGTATATTGTTCTAGTGATAATTAAATATTATACAGGGCTATTTTAAGTTGGCTGATGATTATGAAACAGTAATATGCTGGACGATGAGAATACTGTATGTAAACATGCCTCGGATATCACTGATAATTTTTGGCATTTTCTGCCAAAAGCCCAAAGTCTAATCAGTGGTGGTAACGAAACACGCAGCTTTACACATTCACATCGTCATTGGCTTCCGGTAATTGATTTCATAGTAATTTCATTAACGTTTGTTGGTGATATAAAAAGAATTACCAGTTCTTGAAGGATGACAATTTCATCCTTCAAGAAAGATTGAAATATTCGCTATTCGTATTCGCGAATTTTACCAACAAATATTCGTATTCGTAAATAGTGAAAATTGATATTCGTTCCATCTCTACTATATATCGGTATATTTTTAAAATAACATATATATTTTTGTTATTAATAAAATAAAATAACCCTAAAGAAGACACTAACAACGGGGTCGAAGTTGTCAAAGATGAGGGTGCGACGTATCTCATTGATCTTGTGAGACTCGGTAGTGGCTGGGAGGTTAGGGTAGTCCGGTAGTTCATTCTCACCAAGCAGGGGGTCAATGGTCCGCAGAAGGATACCTTCAATCTGACGGGGACAAAAGTTCAAAACATGTTAGTTAGTACAGGGTGTCAAATTGGGGCAATATTGTTTGAAGACTTGAGTGAATCTGAGAAGGAATACAAGAAATTTTACATGAACTAGCATTATTTCGGTAATTTTATCATTTCCAAAGACATAATTTGAACAATAAACCATAATGTCATCTTCACATGTACAATAATAAAGACTGAAAACTGAACACGGTTTTCGTTTAACACCCTGAACTGGAGCAATGTTGTTCTGGGACTGAATAGGTTACGAGAGGGAATACAGGAAAATTTTGACTGAAATTGCAACATTTTGGCCATTTAATCACTTCCAGGGGCATACAAGTAATTATAGAGCAGAACTTTAACTTTGCAGAAATAATAATAATGGCTATACTGAAGGAACTTTGTTTTTGGCTTAATCCTCCTGGCCCGGGCAGGCTCTCAAAATGACAGTGTGGGCTACCCGGGCGATCTGGCCGAAAAACGTCTAGGCCTAGGCTACCGTATTTTTGTTTAGTTTAACTGCTAGAAATTTCCCACGCATCTATAAATGTAGCGCAGTTTCCAATCTGTAGACTGGCGTTGAGTAGAGCTCTCTATGTCAACTGGTTCAGTTGTGATGACGATTTCAGTGGAGAGCACTTGCAGGCGATGTTAGCAATATGACGATCTTTTCACTACTGAAACAACGACATACAGACATACAATAACAAACGAGTCTTCTCTTTCTTGTTTTCGGAGGTGCGGTGACGTAACGATCGGCTTTGTTTACATGCGTCGGACGCATGGCGTTCAGACCAAGCTGAATAGGCTTTCAAGCTTACAGATTTTAAAATGACATCCGGGCACCGGCCCTTAATTCGTGGTGTCATTTTAAAATGACAACCGGGCCAGGAGGGTTAAGGGTGAATAGCCTCTGTTTTGACACATTATAGAGTATTAATATTCACAACCCACCAATTAATTTACAAATAAACCTAACTAATGAAATCAATGAAAGTACCGGTTATGAATACATGTGGTACTCCAAAGACTCGAATCTAGGATACTCACACCGAAATTCCGCACACTAAGCATTACGCTATCAAGACAGACATAACAGCTACATACTGTACTACTAACTCACCACTGTAATAATAATAATAATAATAATAATAATAATTCTTTATTCCAGACGCAGAAGATAAATACAGTATAAATACAGTACGACCTAATGGTATTTTACCATAAATAGCATTAATACTTATCCATATGCACCTATTATAGGTTGATTATAAAGGTATTAACCTGTTACAACAATAAAACAAGTGGAAACAGTGTTTGGATGGTCAAAATCGGCGATACAGGCCGGGAGTTACATAATGTATGGCTGAGGCAACCTCCCTGCCCTCCTCCCCTCCCCTTGTCTGGAGAGACACTGTTACGCAATAGTCTCTCTCTCGCTCTTTCCCATGCTTGGTAACAGTGATGACAACGCCCTGCTACCAACTCGCTAATGTTAGCACGAAAATAGACCACAGAATAAGGGAATAACAGGGAAAATAGGTGATAACTGAAGGAGGGGAGGAAAGTGGGGAAGGAGGGGAGGTGGAGGAGTGATATTTGGCATGGCCCAGGGGCAAAAAAAAAATAAAAAAAAATATATTTTTTGTTTTTTGGGTTTTTTTTGGGTGTTTTAAATGGATTTTTTTTCCCCTTACTCTTAAGAGTCTTCCCGCAGTCCGCCGGGGGAACTCTTAAGAGTCTCCCCGCAGTTCCCGGGTTAACACAGGCCATAGGCCATAGCTCGATTGGTAGAGCGTTCGCCTGCTAACCGTGAGGTTGACGGTTCGAGCCTCGGGCCAGCCAGTGAGTTGTTGTTGTTGTTGGTGAACGGTGCGGTCTAGCAATCTGTGGCAACTATTCACTAAGCCCTGATTCATCAGGGCACCCACCCTAGCCTTGCTATTCAACAGGGAGTGTATGGTGGTAAAAACTGCATCATCATCATCATCAACACCTATTGCACAGATCATTGCTCACAGTTCAATTAGACCTACAGTATATATTACAGCACATACCATGTGTGCAGCAGCTTATGCCAGTGATATATAATACAGGATTCATAGATATGATCACTAGACCAAAGAGCTACGATCAGCGAGTTACTGGAGGATTGCAGTCACTGCAAAAAGCTGTACACCAGTCTCCTGATGACAGCCCAACAGCACTGCACATCCAACAGTGTGCACACCATACTAGTGCTTTCATATTTAGATAGACCAATGAACATTTTAAGTATATTATGATAGGATGTACAGTTACACAGACCATTTATGGGGGCTCTCTTGTACTTCCACCACAAATGGGCCGTGTACATAGAGGAACAATATGTCCGGAACAAAGTGACTTTAGTTTCCCAATTACACATGTGGAATTTCTTCAAGATGGTGATACCACGTAAATATAGCTGTCTGCGCTGACAGCCGATATCTGCATCATCTGAGCAATCGTTTGAGATAATGTGTCCCAGGTATTTTATTTTGTTTACTTCTTGAATAATTTGATTATTGAGTGAGAAATTAGGCAGCTTACTTCTATACAGTAATTTTGATCTAAATATAAGAACAGCACTTTTCAGTGGGTTGAATTTAACACAATGTTTACTACCAAAAGATTCACATATTTCAAGAAGTTTGCTCAGACCCACAGAAGATGGTGCAATAATGACCAGATCATCAGCATACATGAGATGGTTGATGATTTTATTCCCACCATAACATCCAATCTGCTCTTTATTCAATTTATCACTTAACCCGTACAGCCCCAGCGACGCGTCTGACGCGTCGGCGATGTATGTAACGCACAGCCCCAGAGACGCACCTGACGCGTCACCCTAATTGCGCCGACCGTAACCTCAGGTGTAGCCACTCAAGAGGGCTCAGATTTGTATGGGAACTGTGTACGTATCCCACGCAACCGTGCCGATGGTTGAAAACTCTCAAAGTCCACGTGCGTGCGCGTGAGCGCGCAATAACCTGGTTTTTTGGGGTAATTGCCTTCAATTTTTTACTCTTGTAAAATACGTTTTCGGGGGCTCTGTAGGACCATTTTTTAAGCTTTTTGAACGGTTTTTCATGGTTTTTCCTTCATTCCTAACCCATTCGCTATTGTTTCTGGAATAAAACCATTTTTTGAAAACCGGCCGGGTTCTGGTGAACAAACATTACAAAACTAGCCGGGGCTCCACGGGTTAATTCATCCATATATACTGTACATTGAATAAGGTGAGAGAATACTACCCTGTCTCACACCATGCAAAACATGGAACAGCATTTTGACACTATCTGATCTAAGATATTGTGGGTAACTGAACGTAAAAGGGAACGATAATTAATAATATATACGTGGAAAATCGCAGAGGGTTTTGTACCAAATCTACATACCCCAATAGCAATGAGGTTCAGTGATAGGAGAGGCTGGGAATGCGATATCCCAAAGATGAAAAATCGGGGTGCTATGGGCTCTCTGCGAGAGGGCTGGTTATCACATAGAGGAGCACGTCTCTTCAACAAACTCCCGCGGCGAGTAAGAGACATGAGAGGTGTCTCGTTAGACAGCTTCATGAGAGCTCTCGATGTCGAACTACAAAAAGTGCCAGAAGGGTGTGCTCCACCTCCTCGAATAGTCTGCTGCACCAATTCTCAAACAACAACGAAGGGCGGTACGCTCTTCGGTGCCACTAGCAAGAGTAGCGAACTCCACATAGGTGAGGTATGATATTTTGCTTTATTATTATTTAGAAATTTCTTAGCTTTTGCCATTTCAAGCAATGTATTTTAGTTTGGCTAACAAAAATGCCTTCTCAGACTTCCTTCGAACTAAAAAATGCCCACGCAGACCCCCTTCAAGCTAAATTTGTATATTCTACGATAGAAAAGTGTCCCAGTTGAAGGCCAATATCCTTTTTGTTGCAGGCTCGCTGACGCTTGCTTAGAATATGTTTTACACCTGAATGGGGTAAAACGTCTTAAAATCTCCAAACTAATTGAGCCAAACAGGGAAGTCCAAAAAGACCCCTCCCAACCCCCAGACCAAATAGGGTTAAACCATATCAAATAACATAGATTCTAAACTAAATACTTCACATTAAGCCTTATCAACCACTGCTTGATGCAATTTATCTCTCAAACAAACCTGGTTAGTAATATGTGCAGGCCACTTGGTCTCCTGGCCGACCCCCGGTATGGAGCCCCCCGTGCCTATGATCTCCATGGCTCGCTGTTCGTCCGGCATCTCCCCCACAGTGAAGGGTATGATGATGAGGGCCCGGTCTATAAACACTGTGTTAGTGAGGTGTTGGGCCACCGCCACCGAGTCCCGGTCGTGGAATTTGAGGAAGCAGATGCGAGACTGGACCGGTATAGCAACATCGCGTCTGAAAAATAATACAAACTTTTAACAACTTGCACAACTTCACTGCTGCATATTAAAGAAGCAAAAACAATAATCGGTGGTACATACTTCATTGTTCCCATACTGTACCAACAAACTGAAAAATGGGTACCGGTACTTTGAAACATATAGTACCGATAGGGCATTAAGGGGGTGGGGGTGGGTTGTTAGATTGTGCCCTAAACCTCTATTAGCATAAAACAAAAACAAAACCCAAGACCCGTCTTTAAGATAACTTAGTACAGTCCATCCTCCTTCAACACGAGGGGGGGGGGGGTTCCGAATTACCTAAACCTCTTATAACCCGAGCCAAAAACGTATAACGCGAAATGGCCTTGACGGGTGCGTCAAATCCGGCGCCTCCTCTTACTGCGCGATGCGACCCCCCCCCCCCCCCCCCCGGACATAAATTGACGCTTAAATGGCACGAGGGGTTGAGGTTCCTTTGCCCCCCTCAACCTATTATTGTATCCCATGGCCAGTCAAAATAGATGGAAGCATGATCCCGAGCGTGCAAGTCATTCTTACCGTTTCTTACAGTAGATCCTCTCGAAAAAGGCAAACTAGGCCTGTGTATCCAGCTCAGTGCCAGTACTTGCACTACTGCGGTCGTTCACTGTGTTGGCGGCGGCGGCAGACGCAACATTTTTACTATTCTGTATTTTTGCTTTATAATCAAACTTCAAATCTTGTCTTCCCCATGCTTTATCAAGATTACTTTCAAACTTCCTTATTGATTCGGAATCGACTACATACTGGGGCAGCGCGTTCCACTCATTTACCACTCTATCACAAAATGAGTTCTATGCCTTTTCAAGCCTATTTCTTTTTTTGTCAATTTTCTTAGAGTGTCCTCTCATTCTTGTTCCCTCCCGCATCAAGAAGATACCTTCACACACATCCTCATCATACTTTCCTGACACTATCTTAAAAGTCTCTACCATATCCCCTCTCTTTCTCCTATATGCCAGTGTCGGAAGTCCCAGTGTCCTCAACCTCTGCTCATAGCCCGCGTTTTTCAACGTTGGTACTAGCTTGCTAGCTCTCCTCTGCACTTTCTCCACTGCTTCTATATCCTTTACCATATATGGAGCCCACACCTGGTTCGCATATTCCAGGTGCGGCCTAACCAGCGCTGTATAGAGATTCCTGAATATTTCTTCGTCAAGTGACACAAATGTCCTCATCAGCCCTACAATTCTATTGGCTTTGTTTATCTTTTCCGCTAAATGTTCTGAGAAATTTAACTTATTGTCTATCACTACTCCTATATCCTTTTCTGCATTCACTTCCTCCATCGCTTCATACATGCTGTATCCTACCTTGTCTATCTTGCTAGTCCCAATCCGCATGTACTTGCATTTTTTTGGATGAAAAGGCATTAACCAATGTTCAGACCATCCCTTCATGCCCTCCACATCTCCTTGAAGCAAACCCACACCCGAGAATCCTGTTTGCCTTGTTACGAACGCTTATACATTGTTTTCTAGGCTTCAAATCATTGCTAACAAACACAACTAGATCTTTCTCACAGTCTGAGTTTTCTAATTCCATATTAGCTAGTTTATATTTAAAATTTGTATGCATCTTCCCTATCTTTAATACCTTGCATTTGTCAATGTTAAACTTCATCTACCATTTTACTGACCATTCGTGTAAGGTAGGCTATCTAGATCCCTTTGCAGACACTCTAGGCTATATCTCTAACTGAATCAATTTTTCTCCCTATTTTGGTATCGTCTGCAAATTTACTTATCCTACTAGTTATACCTAAATCAAGGTCATTTATGTATATAATAAACAACAGAGGACCTAATACAGATCCCTGGGGGACACCACTCTTGACTGATCCCCATTCTGACTTAGTACCATTTATGCTGACTCTCTGCTTCCTACCAATTAGCCATGACCTAATCCATCCTAACAATGCCCTACCTATTCCATGTGCCTCAACCTTTCTCATCAATCTCTCATGAGGGACTCTGTCGAAAGCTTTACTGAAATCTAAATATATAATATCATATGACTTGTCATTATCTACTGCTTCATATACCTCTGAGAAAAAACTAAGCAAATTAGTAAGGCAAGAACGTCCCTGGGTGAATCCATGCTGAGAAGAATTGATTAAGTTAAATGTTTCTAAGTGGTTTCTCATTTTCCTAGCAATAATTGACTCTAGTAGCTTTCCTATGATTGAAGTGAGACTAATGGGACGGTAATTGGATGCTATTGATTTATCACCTTTTTTGAAAATCGGAACTACATTTGCAAGCTTCCAAGCTTCTGGAACTATACCTGTTTCTATTGAATTGTTAAAAAGAAATGTTAATGGGTAACTTAACTCATCTCTGCATTCTTTTAATACTCTAGCATATACCTCATAGGGACCAG
This sequence comes from Paralithodes platypus, assembly GCA_032716605.1. NCBI lineage: Eukaryota > Metazoa > Arthropoda > Malacostraca > Decapoda > Lithodidae > Paralithodes > Paralithodes platypus. Next base: position 10,191,798 of record CM064491.1, on the reverse strand, counting down.
GCGATTTCTGAGGTTTCAGTCTGTTATTTCCTTAAGCACATCATTTCTACTTATAGTAACCGTACTTAACCTATTTTCTATACTATCGCTATATACCTTACGGACTTCTGGAATCTGTGCCAAATTTTCATTAGTGAAAACGGATAGAAACTGACTATTTAATGTACTGCACATTTCTAAATCATTTTCTGTTTTCAACCGTTGTCAATTACTTTGAAAAAGTTAATATTTACCTCCTGTTATCCACAGCCAAAACTGAAGATAGCGGAGTAAATACCGTAGACTTCATTCAATTTTTGTTTACCTTTTATTAATTACATACCAAACCAGCGGGGGTGTGGGGGCGGCAGCCCCCACCTAATATACTAGGTTAGGTTAATATTACCCCTTATTTTCGTCTTTTACCCCTCAATTTTCCGGTTTAATGTTATTTTAATACCACAAATTTGTTGATATATTTGAAGATAAATAATGAATCTATATGCTCTAAAGATCATAAGAAAATTTGGTTTAACCCTCGGCAAAACCTAATAAAAAAAGTATGGTACTAAAATGTCTTTCTCGTAACAAGGTTGTCAATACGGTACTTTCAGGCATCGATAGCTCTAAAGATCATATGAAAATGTGTTAAACCCTCGGAAAAACCTAATATAAAAATATGGTACTAAAATTTAATTTTCGTAACAAGGTTGTCAATACGGTACTTTCCCCGTTATCAATGTAAAATCAAGCTGAAGATTGCAGAGTAAACACCATAGACTTCATAGACTTTTCTTTCACCTTCGTATAATCGACAGCCAATTTTTTTTATTTTTTATTAAGGGATTAGTACTCAACGAGCGGGGGGTGTGGGGGCTGCAGCCCCCACCCATAATACTAGCTTAGGTTAGGTAAGGTTGCAGGGTGTCAAACGACGCTGTTTTTTTTAGTGATAACGCAATGAACTTTTTGTATAATGATAACAGAAACTCCCCCCACCCCCCAAGAAAAAGGTAGGCTAGGCTAAATTGACACAATTTTGGTCTCCATATTTTCCATCTTGATTGTTTTTTTATTGCAGGAAATACTGTTTTAGACACCTAAATTCTCAAAAAAAAAATCTGGGGGGCATGCCCCCGGACCCCCCTAGAGCTCGCGCCTTCGCCGCGCTATAATGATAACAAAATAATAAACCATAATGATAACACAATTCATATTTTGTGGATTGACACCCTGTAAGGTTGTTAGGTTAGGCTAATGTCTTTTCAAATCACTATCGGGGAGCGAGCGTGTCTCAACATCGATCGATAGGCCTAATGGGGAAAATAGGTTTTCCCGAGATTTCTAATTAATTACAAACCCTATATATTGATGCAAATGACCAATTTTGTTTATAAAAAACACTCTGAAAATTTGTGGTATTACACTTACACTTAGTTACACTTAGTTGTATTCCGTCCGTTAGTGACACAGTTGAGCTGGGGCTCCACTGCGACCAGGCAGCTCCCTTTCTTCCACTCTCCATTCCAGAAGTCGGTTGGAGTTGGTGCTGGGGTATCCTGGTGTTGGTGGCCGGTCCGGTATTTTGGCCAGCCACATGTCCAAGTGTTTCTTGAAGGTGTCTGGAGACACCCCGGTCATGTTCCTGAGAGGGGCTGGTATACAGTTGAACAGTCTGGTTCCATTGTATGTAAAGCTGTGATGGATCAGGGATTTGATTTTTTGTGTTGATCCCGGCGTAGTCCTCACATAGCACAGCCTCCCTCGCCTTTGGTGCTGAGTCTCTTGGATGTTTGGATTTGGTACCTTTTTTTCCAAAATCTTCCAGACGTAGATGATGATGTATCTCTCCCTACGTCTTTGAAGTGAGTACAGCTGCAGCTCCTTAAGTCTCTCCCAGTAGTTAAAGTGTTGAAACCCATGGATTTTACTGGTGAATGTCCTCTGGGTGGCTTCAATTTCTGTTATTTCTCCTACTTTTTGGGGAGACCAGAGCTGGGAGCAGTACTCCAGTCGTGGTAGGACCAGTGACTTCCACAGTGTTAGCATACACCTCTCATTTCTTGTGTGGAAGGTTCTCAGGATCCAGCCTGCTGTTTTTGTGGCTTTGGTAATATGCTAGGAAAAAGTGGCGTCACTGCTCATATTTACTCCCAAGTCCTTCACTGTGTCCTTGGCAGTAATTTCTTGCTGTCCACTTTTGTAGTTGGTGTCGTTTTGTAGTGCTCTCTTGTTCCCGTACCTTAGAAGCTCGAACTTGTCTCCGTTTAGGGCCATGTTGTTTTCTTCTGCCCACTTCAGGATTTTGTCCAAGTCTTGTTGTAGTAGCTGAGCATCATGTTGTGAGGTGATTTTCTTCATGAGTCTGGTGTCGTCTGCAAACGATGTGGCTGTTGAGTGTTCCAGGTCCCTGTCGATGTCTCCGATCATGATGAGGAATAGGAGAGGTCCCAGTACTGATCCTTGTGGTACTCCGCTGATGACCCCACCTGCTTCTGATAGGCTTCCTTGAACCGTGACTCTTTGTTTTCTGTTGGTGATGAAGCTGTGGAGCCATCTTCCAAGGTCTCCCCCTATTCCCAGTGATTTGAGTTTGTGTAGAAGGATCCCATGGTCCACCTTGTCAAAAGCTTTGGCGAAATCTAGATATATGACGTCTACATTTTCTCCGTCTTGAATATCCTGTAGGATTTTGTCGTAGTGTGATAGTCCAATCCAATTTCCCTGTACTTCATAGCCGTCCCCACTATCGGGGGCCGTATCTTAAGATTGTTGGATAATGGGGAAAACGTTTTTTCCGAAAGTTGAAACATAGGCTATATTAGGCTAATATGATGTAGGCCTATAGGTTATGTTCATTCGATAGGTGACTTCCAAATTTCCAGGAAAATTTGTGGCTGGTTTCCTTGATATTTTCCCTCATTTCCAGTGGTCCTTGATATAAAAGAACACTGTATAGGCCTAGGCCTATCGAAGAAAAAGAAAAAAAAAAACATTAGCCTAACTAGTGAAAAGGCTGTCCGGAAAATATGAATGAGATGGTGAGTGAGGAGGAGATTAGGAGGAGTGTGAAGAAGCTGAAGAGAAACAAAGCGGCAGGACCGGATGGGATAACAGCAGAGATGTATATTGAAGGAGGGGAGATGATAGTTAGGATGTTGAAGAAGCTATTTGATAAAATATGGGAGGAGGAAGAAATACCAGCAAGATGGAAAGAAGAAAGGGTCACATTGATTTACAAAGGAGGAGCAAAAAATGTGCACGAAATGGGGAGTTATAGACCAATAACGGTAATAAACATAATAAATAAGATATTTTATGGGATACTAAAGGAGAGGGTAGGAGAGTATGTAGAAGAAAGGATCCTACTTAGTGAAGAGCAAAATGGGTTTAGGAAGGGGAGAAGAGGAACAGACAATATATTTATATTAGATGAGATTATAGAGAAAAAGGCAAAGCAAGGGAAATGTGTGTTTATAGTGTGTTTGGATGTGGAGAAGGCATATGATAAGATTAGTAGGGAAGTTGCAGAAGCAGTGATGGAGAAACTAGGAGTGAGTAGGAAGATAAGGAACATGATAATGAATATGTATGAAGGGGCGGAGACAGAGATTGTGTGGAAAAATATTGCAGTGAAAGGAATCAGGAGAAGGAAAGGGTTAAGGCAGGGATGTAACCTGTCACCATTAATTTTTGTAATGTGCATGGAGGAGTTGGTGAGGAGAATTAAGAGTAAGGGTCAAGGAGTGAAAATAGGGCAGTATAGGCTAGCAATTCTGACGTTTGCTGATGATGTTGTGTTGACAGCAGAGACAGAGGAAGATATGGGGGAAATGTTACAGGAGGCGGAAAGGTTTGGCAGAGACCTAGAAATGAAGTTCAGTGTAGAGAAAAGCAGTATGATAGTAGTAAATGGACCAGAGGCAGTAGAAATGAGGATAGGAGGGGAAAGAATAGAAACAAGGGAGGAAGTGAAGTATTTAGGGGTATGGATAGGGAGGGAAGGGCGACAAAGGACAATGAATGAGAAAATCATGAAGGTGGAGCAGTGTAGTGGGAAACTGTGGAATGTGACAAAAACCAGAGTAAATAAATATAAAATAGTAAGAGAGGTGTGGAAGGACTTTGAAGTGCCGAGAATAATGTACGGGATGGATGTGAGAGGGAGTACAGGGGGAGAAATAAATAGACTGGAGACGGGACAAAATAAAATAGGAAGAATGGGGTTAGGAGCAAGAAGGTGGACAGCAAATGAAGCAGTGAGAGGGGAGATGGGATGGAGTACGTTTGAGGAGAGAGTGGCGAAGGCGAAGTTGAGGTACAAGAGTAGGGTGGAGGAGATGGAGGATCATAGGTGGCCAAGGAGAGTAAATGAATGGGGGGAGGGGAAGAGTAGATGGGCAAAAGAGTGTAAGAGAAAACTGAAAAAAATAGGAGTGAAACAAAGAAGGGTGGGAGAGGAGTGGAGAGATGTAGGGAGTAATACAGGACTAGGTCAGGGAAGGAGACTAGAGAAAGAGATAGGAACGAGAGTGAAGGAAGTAGGAAGACAGGAATGGAAGAGAAATATGGAGAAGAAAAGTACACTGATAAGATATAGAAGCAAGGGGAGACCGAGAAAAGAGGAGTTCTATGACGGAAGTTGGGGAGCTGAACTACTGTTTAAGGCTAGGGCAGGAGCATTAGAGACAAATAGGAGAACATGGAGGTGGAATGGGGGGGTGAAAGAGTGTCTACAGTGTGAGGTGGGAGGGAGGAGAGTGGAGGAGACAATAGAACATATAGTGACAGAGTGCCAGGGGTATGCAGAGGAGAGAGAGGGGTTGGAAAATGAGTTGAAACGGGTGGTAGGGGAGAGGGAATGGGAAGAGCAGAAAGAGGAGGATGATGAGGGTGTAAAATTTGTGTTAGGTCTCGAGACAGAAGAGGGGGTAGATGGGGAAATGGGGAAAAGAATGAAGGTAGTGAAAAGATTCCTGGAGCAGGTGTGGCAGAAGAGAAAACGGAATAGGATAGAATAGGGTGAGGGGAGAAGGGGACCAGAGCGGGGGAGGAAGAAAAATGAGATTAAATAGTAGAGAGGGGAAAAGATAAATTAAGATAAGGAGAGAACAAGATATTGGGGGGTGGAGGAGGGGGTAAAATAGGGAGAGGAGAGTTCTGCTTAAGCTATATACTTCAATTCTTTGTCTTTAACTATCCTTTCTACGACTACATAATTTCTAAACTAATTCTTAAATCTAGCTCTAGCTGTTTCTGGAGAAGTCACCGGTGCATAGGTGAGCTGGCTTTGAGAGGGGACAGCAACTCCACAAAAAGAAGAAGAAGAAGGGGTCTCCTCAATTTTTACCAGAAAGTGCTTTCCGCACTCTCTAATAATAAAATACACACTTAGGCCTAGCCTACAAAGCATTAAAATACAAAAAGAAACGTAATTGTTTAATCGAAGTCCTCTTTTTCTAGTTATTAAAAACGTATTCTATGGTGTATTATATGATATATAGAAGCAATAGAACTGTTCAAATGACCTGGGAAGTGTATATTAAACCAAATACAAAACTTTGAATAATGAGGTAAGACTAAGAGATAGGCAGGGTGTCAATCCACAAAATATGAATTGTGTTATCATTATGGTTTATCATTTTGTTATCATTATAGCGCGGCGAAGGCGCGAGCTTTAGGGGGGTCCGGGGGCATGCCCCCCAGATTTTTTTTTTGAGAATTTAGGTGTCTAAAACAGTATTTCCTGCAATAAAAAAACAATCAAGATGGAAAATATGGAGACCAAAATTTTGTCAATTTAGCCTAGCCTACCTTTTTTTTTTTTTGGGGGGGGGGAGTTTCTGTGATCATTATACAAAAAGTTCATTGCGTTATCACTAAAAAAACAGCGTCGTTTGACACCCTGGAGATAGGCTATATGTTTTTTATCACTTTTCAACCAAGACCAGCGGGGGTCTGGGGGCAGCAGCCCCCAGGATGCCCAGGTTAGGTTAGGTTAGGTTAGGTTAATGACCAGCTATGTAAATACAGTAGTGAACATTTGGTTCAGTCTGTGCTCAAAAATCCTTTTCTTTAGGAGGCCATACACTAAACAATTACCAAAAGAAAATAAATAGGCCTAAAACCTAAAATAACAGGAGCTAGTTAGGCTAGGCTATGCAGAATTACCGGGAAAATAGGTTTTCCCGAGATTTCTAATTAGGACCTAATTACAAATACTATAGCCTAGGCTAGGCTATATTGATGCAAATGAACAATTTAGTTTATAATAAACACTCGGAATTTTCGTGGTAGGCTAGGCCTATTAGACCTAAAATAAAAAAAATCCAAAATATCCTAGGCTAAGCTAGGCCCTAGGCCTATCGCCGTGAGGGTCTTCTTGAAAATTACCAGTAACTAATTATTATGGGTAAATAATGCCAAGCAAATGCCTATAATTATAACTTACAGAGACACTAGGCCTAAACCTAGTTATAACCTAGGCTATTCTCACAAACCTCTTCCTTCAACTTACATGGTGGGGTAGAGTCGAATGTCTTCTATCTTGCCAATGAAGCCGAACAACGTCGACATTTGATCCTTTGTAGCCTGAGGGGCGATGTTGGATATCTGCACTATCCTAGTTTTCGATTTCATGATGAAAAGTGTAGAATAAAAGGTGTAGATTAGCCTAATAGGTTTATCAACTTTTGGGAGGAGCTGGCGTGGACGCAGCCTTCTTCTTCTTCTTCTTGTTTGATGGGGTCACTGCGAGGAGGCTAGCCTTCAGGTGCCGTTGTAAAGGCTTATCCCTCAATACTTCATCTGAGACCCGTCAATGCGCGTAACCAGCATTCCCCCATTAGAGAAAGTTTGGATATGAGAGATAAGGACAGTTAGAATATGATAGTATAAGAATGACAGTAGGAGTATAGTTTGAAAAAAAGCTTAAGGTGAATATCTACTAAAAGTAATTATCCCTCTCCCCCTCCCTCCCCTCTCTCTCCTAATCCATACTTCTTTCAGGAATTTCTTCAGTATCATCATTCTTTCCATCACTCTTCCTTCTTCTAGTCCTTCCAACGACACATTTTATGAATGGAGGATGCCTTTAGGCACATGGACCTTTTTGTTTTATGTGTTTTTCCTTCCTCCGTTCATTGTCTCTTAAAAAACAAAAAAAAAACATAACCATGCGATTCCTCTGTCCTCCCTGGTTTTCACTTCCTCCCATCCAACACATCTCATCCTCGTTTCTAGCCCTCCCGCTCTCTCTTGTATGCTTCCATTGTTATTACATGTTCCACCGTCTCTTCCGCCCTCTCTCCTCCTACCCAGCAGTTCCTACATTCCTTTGCACATCCGTTCCACCTCATGTTCTCGTGTTTAATTCCATGCACCAGCTCTTATCTTGAACAGAATTTTGCCTCCTAAACCCCCATCATACCACTCTTCTCTCTTCGACTTTGACTTCTTCCTGTAGGCTACATATCTTTTTCCTATCCATTCCACTTCCCCATTCCTGAATTCTCGTCTCAACTATCTTTGTAATGTTTCCTCCCTCTCCAACTGTACCTCCATCCAATATTTCTTTCCATTCTGTTCTTTTCTCATCCCTATTCTCCTTAGCTTTCTCCTGCAATCCCCTGCCCACCTACTCCTATCCCTTGACCAGGTATTGTTCTCCAACTTATCTAACCTAATCTTGTATTTCAATTTTGCCTTCATAATGAAAAGGAAGCTCCGGAGTAAGATAAATAGGAAACAGAGATTGTGGGAGCGTTTGAAGATAATGAAGGAAAATTATGACAATAACGGAAATATATAGGCCTACTTTGAGGTGGATATGGAATACTGAAAACTCAATAATCAAATCAGAAGTGAAACAATTAAGAAGGGAAGTAAAATATAGAGAAAGGGAGATAGCTAAAAATTGTAAAGATAATCCAAAGATATTTTGGAAATATGTTCAGACCAAGACCAAGAACAAGGCGACAATCTCAGACATGTAGGCTACACAGACCAGAACAAAACCATAAAAACGGTTAATGATCTAAACAAAAAAGAGATTCTATCAGAACAGTTTTCTAAGGTGTTTGTGAGGGAACCTAGCGAAGGAGTTCCTATAAGGGAATAACAGAGGAAGTGATAGGCCTACCTATGTCTGAAATGGAAATAACTGAGGAAAGAATAAGAAAAGTAGTTAAGAACCTAAATAGAAACAAATTAATCTCCGGGACCAGACCAGCTGCACCCGCGGATCATCAAGGAGGTTATGGAAGAAATATTGGAACCATTATATGTATATTTGTTATGCCCTGATTTTATACAGGTTTAACTTGGTATAGGTGAGTTCTGCAAGACTGGGCTATTGGATTTATTACAACTTACATAAAGGGAATCAACAGAGGACATAGAAAAGCTCGGATAAATGGTTAATTGTAATACAGCTTTATTTTAATAACACACTCGGGTATATGGACCGTAATAGGATTCGCACGAACAATAGATGTTGGAGCGCGGGGGTAGGTTAGTGGCCTTTGTATCGTCTCTTAGCACTGCTCGCGGATTTGAATAGAGTTCTTTCGCTTCCCACTTCCAACGTTCAGGAATTCTTCTTCTGATCACATTACTCAACGATACGTAGATTACTTAAATCACAAGGATAGGCATCTCGTTATCTTGAGTGTGTTGGGGGCTAACAGCGACTCTTTTGCCGTCCAAGTTGTCCGGGAGTGTAGAGAAGTGTACAGTTGGGCTAATTTGTCTAGCCGTTGGTGACACGTCGTTATGGGACACCTACTGAAAGCCTTAAATGCCTCTGTCATTGGCGTAGCCAGAGAAAATAGTGGATCGAATTAACGTAAGGCAGTTGGGAGAACGACTTTCCTTACTATTCCGGCCTTATGGGAGGTTCAGACGTGCAAACGGCTTTTCGCCTTTCGGTCAAACAGAAAATTGTTTGCCCAGGAATCTTCTCGTCGAGTCTTCTCCTAAACTCGCGCAATCCCTTCTAACATAACCAGATCTTTCTACCTGGGACCGGTTATGAGTTATGATTGCTCTTAAGCCCAAAGTAGTGGCGAGCCGGCTGACAATACATTTATGAGACAATCAAAAAGAATTTATGAATCGGTTGTTGAAAGATATAATCTTGCCCCTGGTTTCTCAGTTGCAACAATATATTTGTCAAGGATTGATTCACACCCTCACAGAGGCACTTGGATCGCGAACACCGCAAATCACTGTATATCCTGAGGGAGCTGGGTAATATATCCACAAATGCGGCACTTCCGTTACGTGGTGTATATCTTCCGGAACTGGCTTGTTTTTTTGGCGCGGGACTATATATATGGAGGGGGGCGGGGGGGGGCAGAGGGGGTTTCTTTGTCTAACTTTTGGATGTCGGAGGGGAATACAAGTTCATCTAATACCTTGGGTGAAGAGGGTAGCATTAAAGGTCTATTATAAAATTAGCATGTAGGCCGCAATATGATTTACCTTTTTACTGACATTTACTCTAAGACAAATATGTAATGCCCTCGAAAATATCCCGCAACCCCAATAATGTACTACCCGAGTTGACGTCAGGTATAGTGTAAAATAGTCGTTGATGGGAAGCCCAATAAACTCATCACGTGAAATACCACGAGACTATCACCTGGTTCTTACAAATCGGACTTAGGTTACTATACTTTTGTACGTCCGTGGTAGTACAGTGGGTTAGTGCGCGGGCCTGGTTGACCTATGGAGGATATGGTTACTAACCAGGGTTCGAACCCCACCCAAGGCATCTCAAAACCTGTGGGTTTTTAGGAGGGTTAAACTCCCTTCAGAGGTTCGAGCCCCGCGCCAGGCACCAGGAAAGGTTGACCCTAAGTGGGCCTGGGGAGTTTTCAGGAGACCATAAATTCCCTTCACACCCAGCATTTCATTGGTGGCAGTCACGGAACGTGATCTGGTAGCTACATAGAGCACCCATCACGCGGACCCTAACAATATTGAGATTGCTGAGGTGATACAGCTACGATACCTTACGACCTTAAAGAGGCTAGGGACTAGCCTAGTTAGAGAAGGATGTAATGTAATGCCCTCGAAAATATCCCACAACCCCAATAATGTACTACCCAAGTTGATGTCATTTTCCCTACCAATTCGGCTTGCGCCCCCCCCCCCCCCCCCCCCCCCGCAACTGGCCCCTTTCCTTCCACCATTCCCCCCCCCCCCCGCAAACACCACAGCACACCTACCTCATCTACAACGAATACGGCAACCAACAACCCCCCCCCAACCTCACCTCCTGTCAACCCCACCCCAATACCATCCCGATACAGAACATCATCCAGTGATTCAAGCCCCGAAATAAAAAACCGCCCCCCCATACGGACAGCCTCAGGACGTTTAATCACAAAACCTGTCCGGTTTTCTCCTATCCGCGAGATTAAAACAGTAAAAACCACAACATCCCCCACAATCCACACGCCCATATTAAGAATCGCCCCGATTTTTCCCCCACCACCCCCACAGACACAACATTCAGCCAAGACCTCCGCCACTATACCTGACCAACCAGCCACCAAGATGTCCACGACACCCTTCATAAAGCGAGTCAGAATGTACACTGACTCAGGACAAATGGTCCGCTTGCAAACCCACCACGAAGCCTTCACAGCAGCCCTAATCAACACCACGATAACTTTCCTTCAGGTCACCATCGACCCCCACAGACCCGTTCCATCAATTGGTGGGGACTCCTCCATACACTACCCATGATTCACCACCAAGGAGCCTCTCTTTTCTTCACCCTTGAGGCTCGAGGACGAGCCTACGACGAAGGGGAGGGAAGTAAAATACCCCAAAAAGGGAATTCCCCCACCAACCTCCCAACCAACAACCTAGTGGTAATTCCGCAAGAACCAGAGCAAAAACCAACCGGGACGAAAGGACCCAACAGCAAGAAGGGAAAGTGGGACGCTCCCGCAAGATCAAAGGAAGCCGCCAACCCTGTCAGTCAACAGAGGAGCGCACGACTGGACCAGGGGACCGACCCCAACACGGCCCCAAATGGTTCACCACGTTGGATCTTCAAGCCGGGTACTGGCAAGTTCCAATAACACCAGAAGATCAGCAGAAGACAGCATTCTCCACCAGCGGCGGTCACTTGTACGAATTCAATGTACTACCATTTGGCCTCTGCAACGGCCCTGCCACCTTCTCCCGCCTGATGGAATCAGTACTCAAAGGACTAACTTGGGAAACCTGCCTCGCCTATTTAGACGATGTAATAGTTTACTCTGGTACCTGGAAGGAACACCTACGCCGATTGAAACAAGTACTCCAATGAATAAGAGAAGCCGGATTAAAACTCAAACCCTCAAAATGCGAAGTAGAAAGGAACAAGGTTGATTTTTTGGGTCACGTAATATCCGAGCAAGGGATTTCCCCCGACCCCCGGAAGCTATCTGCCATCCATAACCAACAACCCCCCACCACAGTTAAAGGAGTCCACTCATTTCTTGGGTTAGCCACCTACTACAGACGTTTAGTCCCCCACTTCGCAGACATAGCCCGCCCACTACATCAACTTACCCATAAGGACACAGTATTTTCTTGGACATCTGAGAGAAACGCAGCATTCGAGAAGCTGAAAGAAAAGCTAGTGCGTGAATCACCCTACTGTATCATTTCCCGACTATCAGCAACCTTTTCGTCTCTACACCGACGTGTCATTATACGCCATTGGAGCCGTTCTCGCCCAAGTCCAAGAAGGACGGGAGCACGTCATTGCCTATGCTAGCTCGACTTTAAATCTAGCTCAACAAAATTATGCTGCCACCAAACGGAATGCCTAGGAGTCATTTGGGCCCTCAACCACTTCCGGTCTTTCGTACTAGGAGCAAAACTGGACATCATTACCGACCACCAATCTTTGCAATGGATACGGAAATGCGAAACCAATTCAGCCTTAAATTTACTAGTACGATGGAGAGAAACACTCGAAGAGTACGACTTCACGATACAGTATCGACCAGGGAAACTCCACACCAATGCTGACGCCCTCTCCCGTCTCCCTGTACCAGAAAACTCCCCCACCAACCTGGCCGCCTTACGACAAACAAATTTTTCCTATACTTCTGTAGTGCAGGACTTACCCAAACCCGCTGTCTCGCTCCTACAATCTCACTACAGCGTTCTTTCCTGTCCAAGATGGAGAATCCTGATCCAGAACCAAGGCACGAGGTGCAAGACGTTTTAGTCAGGAGGAATGAGGAACGCCAAGAGGCTATGTCCGTCGCGAAAGAGGTCCTGGAACAGACCTCACTGACCATGGCCAGGAAGTTTAGAGACGTGGCTAATCGGAACCGCCGGAATGAAAAGGTCAATGTGGACGACATGGTATGGATCAGGAACGAGAATCCACTACCAGGGACTAGCCAAAAGTTGAACGCAAAGTGGGTGGGTCCCTTTAGGGTTACGGAAGTAGTCCGAGACGGGGCTGCGTATAAGCTAGTAAATCCCTATACGGGTGTGTTTATGAAAAGGGCCACTGAGAAAGTGAAACCGTTCGTGGGTGAGGAGTATTGGCAGGTAGAGCAAGTTGAAATGCCGGTTGAGGAAGACTATCAACCTGAGATTTTAGCACCCAGAGCCCGTCAGCCGGCCCGGCGTTATATAGAATCTTGTTAGAGTGTACAGTAGAGTCCCTGTTGTGGTCGTCTTGTTGTGTACTCCCCTGTGGCCCCCGCATGGTTATTTAATCTTTCCGGTCAAACCCCCGTGCAGCGAAACTTTAAGAGACGTAGGTGCCTAGGTTATGTAGAACGTCATACAGGTGATTGGGACTAGGGTGGTGGTGTTCCCATCAGGACGTGCTGTTGGCTCTGAGTACCTTTATGGTTGACTGGGGTTATACTCCTTTCGTCCCGAGGCTCAGCCAGCGCACAGAGTGTGAAGGGACCCCCACGATACGGGTGTCCACGCTGCTCTCTAGTCTGGTCTCCTGGGGTTTTCCAAGCAATAAAGGGGTGGAGAGAGGCTGTCTCTACGGGGACAAGATAGTGCCTGGTTGGCACTCTCCTGAAAAGGAGGGACACTTTATTGAGTGGTATAGTGATTTGTTGATGAAGGAAGGGACGCCCCACAGGCAGAGTACAGTACAGTAATGATGTGTCAGATTCTAAGATGTTAGGTATAGACTGCGAGCTCTGGGCATGGTAAGATGCCAGGCGGATCAGAAATTCTGCTGTAATAAGTTAAGGCTGGATTAATTGGTAACTGTATAATGTTTATGTTGATGAAAGAGTGAATGAGGTAAAAAGTCTTCAAAGAAAAGGTAGAGCTGTGTAACGGGAAGAAATTGTACTTTCCCTTTTGGTATATGTTGTAAGGTTTGACTTAACTGTAAGACTTTTTCCCCTTCATTCACTCTTCCCTATATTTAAGGGAAATGTATCGTTTAAGAAGGGTTAAGTAACCCTTGTCTATGTAAAGAGGGAATTAGCCTAGATCAGAACTAATATTCTCAAATCTATCTAAAATACTTTCAAGCCTAATTTTCCTTTCACCCCCTTTTGTTATTCCCTGTAAAAATCCTTCCTTTTCGAATTTAGAGTAATGCCCCCTTGTGTAAAAGACCGCCAATTCCTACCCAAGCGACGCCACCCTTTGTGGTCACCCTCCCCTTTTTTGGCGGGATCCCTGGCACTGGCCCTCGGCCCTTCACTGTCGTGACCCCAGGCCTACGAGAGAGACACCTACCTAACCCTCAGTCTCTGTCATCATTCCCCGCTTCTTCTCCGGACTTAGGCTTCCTTTCCCTCCATTCAGAGGTTCGTAATTAAGGTTTATAGTGTTATAAGGTATTGCTTCTTTAGTTAAGTAAGTACTAGATGTGTAATGTAGGAGATATTACTGCGATTGACAAATTCGTGAACTCGAGCCTACCATCGGGTTGGTCGACAGGCACCCCTCACCTGCCAAGTGCCTACAACCATACAAATTCCCCCATTATCATTGTGTTCAGTAAAACTTAGTCTGTGCACCTTTGTTAAGTGTTTTTCTGATATTTTAGACTTTGTTATTCCAAATTAACGTCAAATTAACTTCGTGTGTAATCATTTCAGTCAGAGGGACGCCATTTGATGGCCTTCCAATTCTTGTGTTTTTCCATAATTCCCGACCAAACTTAGGCTAGTCTAATTTGCTAGTTTGTCTTTCACCGTTTTACATAATCCTGAGGTAGTGCGAGAACACCAGTTAAGAGTAGAATTGAGGACGAAGTTGATTAAAATGCTTTTGAAGCTTGACCGCCATTTTAGGATTTAGACCATCTCGCATTTCGGAGAGACGACCAGGTTTAGTAAATTACTAATGTAGCAGTTGTATTGTATGTTTAGAACTTGTTCATTACTTTGAGTTTATAAAACCATGCATTTTGGTAAATATGATTGTATTTTAACATGTAAATCAGGAAAGGACATTCGTTTGAGATAGTATCCTTGAGTTTTGTTTACCTTTCGTGTCTCCCACGTTCCAAAGTTAGGCCTATTCAGATAAGTATTTATAACTAATGTCTCCTAGGCCTGGTTATTGTTAATTTTAAATGTTTTTACTGGGTTAGGGCCTATAGTGTTAAGAGTTACTTGTTATCTTGATTTAGAGGTCCTCATTTCCCAACCCCAGTACCGTTAAATTTCGGACCCCCATTGGGATTGGGTCGGGTTTATTTCAGATGATTATTTGTTCTTACCTATTCTTACTTAAAGTTAACTTGTGAAAAGGCCGTTTAGGTATGGGTACTTGCTGAATTATTATGGTAGGTTATATGATTTTACATTTTTAATTAGGCTACCTAACTTTCACCTAATTGGAAGTACAGTAGGCTATTATTAATTATTGTGCATTTAGAGGGTATTATGAATATTGATTGCTATGATATAATTATGTTTGACATGGTCTAATGAACAGAATTGCCTTGCAAGGGATGGAACGCTGTAGTGAGATTCTGGGCAGCTGATTTCAGGGGATAAGTTACTCGAGTTACAGTAGAAATGACGTTTAGTTTTGTTTGAGCCTTGTATAGCACCCTCCGCATTGAGCAGTCCAACCTGTTAAGTTTGACCATGACAATTACCTTTGATTTATGCCATTATTGTATTGATTTGACTCCATAGATATGCTGTGTAATTATGTATTCCCAATTGTGTGTAGAGTACTGCTGAGTAACATATGTACCTGTACTTAATGAGACTATGAGAGGATCTTTGGATGCCTTAAGAGATTATTTCGGTACAGTACTGTAATGTCATAATTTGATCTGTCATTGTATTTCTGTACTTATATTAGCTCATCTATTTTTATACGTTAATAGGAATCCATGTATTTTTATATG
Organism: Paralithodes platypus; assembly: GCA_032716605.1. Lineage (NCBI taxonomy): Eukaryota > Metazoa > Arthropoda > Malacostraca > Decapoda > Lithodidae > Paralithodes > Paralithodes platypus. Next base: position 10,176,446 of record CM064491.1, on the reverse strand, counting down.
TTTATATTAGCCTATATTTTTATATGTATTTGTTTTAGTATTACTGTGTACCGTAATTAGGATATTGATTAACCCCATTATTAAGGGTTAGCTATATGTCAACCGTGGGTTAAGAATTATATTCGACTTACCAGGGAACCAGTTTGGGACGGAGTCGATGTGATGCTGAATTGCTGATGGCGGAGAATCGGAGATTCACCCCTCCCATTGGCTGAGTGCAGGATGCTGAACTCGTGTACTGTACGAGGGTTCAAGGACCGCAGGAAGACGTATGATTACCCCCTATACCCCAGGATACGGTAGGCCGAAGAAACCTACAGGCAGGGTGTCAATCCACAAAATATGAATTGTGTTATCATTATGGTTTATTATTTTGTTATCACTATAGCGCGACGGAGCGGCGAAGGCGCGAGCTCTAGGGGGATCCGGGGGCATGCCCCCCCCGACGGCCCCCGTGATTTTTTTGAGAATTTAGGTGTCTAAAACAGTATTTCCTGCAATCTAAAAGCAATCAAGATGGAAAATATGGAGACCAAAATTAGCCTATGTCAATTTAGGCCTACCTTTTTTGTTTCTAAAAAAAAAAAAAAAAAGGGGGTTGGGGGAGTTTCTGTTATCATTATACAAAAAGTTCATTTGCGTTATCACTAAAAAAAACAGCGTCGTTTGACACCCTGCCTACAGGCAAGCCTGGCCGATACCGGTATCTAGCGGAATTGGGATTTTAATACCGAGAGGAATGGGGTGAATACAGACAGCAAGGTTCGAGTCCTACTCCTAGGTTAAGAGACTGTCCCAGTACGGTAATGGATTGGTCCCAGGTTAATGGTATAGAGATAATTAGATATGGTACCAATCATACCAATGTTAAGAGTTGTAAACGGTAAAATGTTCCTTATATTAATACCAAGCTTAAGATTACTGCAATATGTTTATGTATCCTCCCGTACCTATTTGGATCTAAATGTGTTGTCAGGATGGTAAATCGGAGCCGTCAGTATTAAATTGGTCTAAGAGTAGTACCAGTAGCCTAACCGAGAGTTAAAGTCTTGTCAGCCAACATTGAAGGTGAAGTTCTTGATGTGTCTTTGCTAGCCTCCGATTTATCCTACTGTCCTAATGTACCTGAATAATGAGCATGAGTCACGATTGCATAAAGAATAAGAAAACCATGGGGACGGCCAGTTCACCTGAAGGTGGGCGATCAAATAATTTGAATGAATTACCGTTCCCAAAAACATCCTTATGTGATATCTAGAAAGTAGAGAATATGCTAGGTCTCAGTGGGGTTTTTGTGGTTCTTTGGTCTTATCATCGTGTTGGAGTTGCAGTCTTTCCCCTTCCTCGAAGGATGTTGGATGTGGGTCAATCAAACAGGGTTGTCCTCTCGATAATTAGAATGCAATAACGGGTTTGTCGTCATCTCTTCCTTTCTATCCTTGAGTACCTATTTTCCACCTTCGCAGCTTAATCTATCTTTTTCTGTCTCTCTCTTACCCTCTCTCTCTTGTTCGCAGCAGAAGAAGGGAAGAGAAGAAAGAGAAATCCTACCCCCCCCGTTACATAGCCAGTAGTGAGCATAGCTGGGAAAAATATACTGATATATGCTAAACTTCCATGTTCGTGGCTCCACTGCAAGAGAACCACGAGTGCTACGTAGCTCATTCTGGTCTCATTTTGAAGCTTTTAGTGTCTAGTTTTTTGCTAAATAATTTTTTTTTCATGCAGATGCTTGATTTATCATGCAGGAGGGCCTGAATATGCCCAAATGAGCCCAAAATACCCCGCTAGACAAGGGTTAATTGAGTTTTAGATGTGAAGTTGGTTGGTGTAAAAAAAAAAAAAAAAAAAAAAAATATATATATATATATGCAGATACAATCTACTGTATATGGAGAAATGAGGTATCCAATGAACTATTTGATAGAGTAAAAGGGAAAACGCATCAAGTAAGGGGTAACTATTTTATTTCATATATTGTTAATTATTGCCAATTATCTAATTCAGTTTGAGTTAATTACGTATATCACAATATGTAACATAAAAAATAGGAAAAAATAGCTTTAAAGCAACTTTTGGATAGTTCTAGAGTGATAGACAGTAATATTATGAATTATAGTGTTCTCGGCGTGTAAAATTAGCTTGACACAAATCTGACCTTGACTTCTCCGACCCGCCATATTTGAGCTAGGGCTCGCTACAGTTTCCTTAATTTCTCGTTTATATGGTATTACATTAAGCAATAAAATACTTGCACTGTAATCGAATGACAACACTAACAATGGCGATAATAATAAAGTAGGTCTACTTACTTTGCTGTTGTGATTGGGAGTAAAATGGTCTCTCTTTATATCTCTAAGCCACTCGTTCGACAATATTTCATTTGTTGGGAACGAAAAAACACACACTTTTGGGCCACTGGCATAATTGCCTTTGCACAATGGCACACAACACTTATTTGGCATCGTGATATGAACCACTGCACTGAATCGAGTTACTCATGAATATATCCGTGAATTCTTTGATTAAAACAGAAACACAGACATGCTGTCTTCTCACGCGCAGAATGTTCAGGACTGGCTAGGTACTGGTAGGTAGCCGTGGTGAGGGAAGGGCTGATGGTCAGGTCACAGACCGATGGACCAAGTGTGGTGACGTAGTGCTGACGTCACGAGACCATCGCACAGGCCTTGTATATAGTAGGCCGTGGCTTTGCTCCCCTTCACCCCCCCATGACATATTGTCATCATATATATTGCCAGCAGGGGGCAAATAACTGAATTAATCGCCGTCAAAATAGACGCGAAGTTAACCACGGCGATCGCCCTATGTAAACATGACGACCGTACGCCCGGAATCTACATTCCATCCCAAATTCTCTAGATCGGTCTCGAACACGACATTCTACTTTTGCGAAACCCCGAACAATGACAGAGGAAGTATAACTGTTAGCTGGTCGCTTGTGATATGGTCTTGCTTTTGGTGGTGACATCTTGGTTGAGGCAGTTCCGGGCTAGAACGGCTAATGGACAAAGTGCCCCCCCCGTCGTCATTGGGGTAAGCGGAACCTCCCGGTGACGACGTTTTTCATGTTCCCATTTTTGTTTTAATTTTGCGGAGGATTTCCTCCCTATTTTAACTAAATTGTGCCGGCTAGGCTCGAGAGCCTTCCCTCGCTGAGTCTGGAGTACTGGCTCCTCTCCGTTTACAGGGGCCGTGGCGGTCTAGCTCACCGCCCGAGGGGGCTGGTCCCGGGAGCGGCGACGTGGTTGCCCGCGTTGATGCCCCTGGGGTCGCCCATCAGTGGGGACCGGTCTCGGTTCCAGGGGTCCGTTTTCCCTTCCTGGTGGGTTTCCTGGCTTCTGTCCGGCTGCCCTCCATTACGCACAGATTGGGGATGATTGCAATGAACTTTGCCCTCGGTCCCAGTATAGCGGTTTTGCCTAAGCTTGGCCTTTCTGTGCGTTTTGGTGCTATCCCCCCTAGTCTAGGGGGGTAGGGTATGAGGATGAGCCCCCTGGAGACCTGCCCCTGTTTGCGCCACCGGTATAGAGGCTGGGGCTCCCTGACTCACGACGGAGGGTTCTCTGTTGGCCCTTCTGGTATGTTCTTTATTTATTGTTTTGTTTCTATTTTTATTTTTATTTTTATTTCTTTTTTTTCACCTCGGTTATGTTTTTCTTTCTTTTTTTATTTCCGATAAAATGAAAATAGAATAGTAAAAACAACTAGGGTCATCATGGATCAGCCATGCAAACCTCCTCCCCTGGATCCAGCTTTGGCGCCCCTGGTACTTGACCTTTGCATTCCCCTGGACTCTCTATCTGACCTTCCTCTGCCCTCTGAGTCTACCACCTTGGACACCTCCCCTCCGAGTTGTTCCGAGTCTGATGCTCTCTCACGCTCTGATACTAAATTACCTGCTTCTACGACTAAGGATTCCCATCCTCCATCTGTGGACCCTACAATGGCCCCTGTTCATATCGACTCTCCACAGAGCCCAACTACACCTGCCGCTCATGATTTAAATGTCCCTCCCCTCTCCCAAGATAAGAGAGACCCTCCTTGTGTTGTCTCCTGTTCAAACCATAGACCTTGGCGTGCCGGGTTCTCTTGACACGCCCTGCTCCTCAGCACTACCCGTTAACCGACTTACAGTTTCCACTGACCACCTGCAGAGTGACACCAGTGTTGGTGACCCTTCACCTCCCATCGACACTGTTTCTCCACCATTTCAGCCGATTGTTAGTTCAGCCACTTCCACCTCACTCGTTGCAACTCTGGAGCCTCACATGCCTCATTCCGGCCCCCAACATCGGCGGAAACCTCGGCGTCAGTTTGTCCCCAATGCCACCCTCCGGCACTTCGATTCAATTTTTGGCGATGATGACTGGCCGCGTTTCCTCGTCATACGACCGGCTTCCTACATCTCGGGGGCTAAGTTAGAGAACCTCCTCCTCTCGGCGCATGCAACTTCGGACTTATCGTTCCGTGAGACTGGTAATAATGATTGGATTGTGGAAACCACTACTCGTGCCCAATCTGAGACATACCTATCTCTTACTACCTTGGACGATATCCCTGTTACTGTCACGAAACATAACGACCTCAATTACATCCTCGGTACTGTTGTTCTACCCTCAACTTATGACCATGACGGACTTCCTGATAAGTCGACCCTCCTGTCGTCGTTGCGCTTGCGTTATCCAAATGTGCACGACGTTGATTTGTATAGTATCCCAAACAAATCAACTCCTTCTCATCCTCTCCGCATAGCTCGCATTAAGTTTAGTGGACGTTCCCTCCCACGAAACGTCAGGATCGAAGGACAAAGGCGTGAAGTACGACCGTATGTCCCCAAACCGTTACAATGTACAAACTGTTCCACCTTTGGTCACTCAGCTGGTAGGTGTAAGAAGGTTCGGGTGTGTGCCTTCTGTAGCTCCGTCAAACATGCTACCCGTTGGAATTGTGGCACTCCAAAGTGTGTTAACTGTGGCCTTGAACACCATGCTCGCTCAAAGCAATGTGTGTTCTACATGTACAATGCTGAGTTAAAGCTTCTCATTAGTCAGTCAGGCATGTCTGTCAGAGAAGCTAAGCAAGAACTGAGAGTAAGAGATGTTAAAGATCCCTCTAGAGATATGACTTACAGTGCTAGACTTCGTGCACCTACAACTGACGTTTCTCCCGGTAGTCGACGACGTGAGGACAGTGATGCTGTGTTGGATTCACCCCTTTCTAGTCCAGCCACTGTTCCCCTCTCCAACCGATTTCATGCACTGAATACCCCTCCCCCTGTTCATGAAGCCTCCACCCCAAAAGCATCCGCGTCCCCTTCACCAGTAACTGATATTCAATTCTTGCCTCTTGCCCCGGCTCCCTCTACCGATGTTGACGATGTCATGGATTCTACCCCCTCCACCAGTAAACGCCGATCTGATGCTCTACATTCTCCCTCCTCAGATCGTCAATCTCCCTCCGTAAAACGTAAGACCCTCACAGCCCGACCTATGCCTCCCAAACCTCAACGTGTCCCTCCTCGCTCTCGCATCTTCCGCTCTGATATGGGTTCTCCGTCCCAGCCTCCCTCACTCCACACCCCCTCTACGCCTGCGTCCCCCCCGCCTACTCGTCCTCGACCTCACGCACCTATCAATGTTACCGCCTCGGGCTCCCATGCACCCCACTGCGGCTGTCATGACTGCTTTGTGCGTGAGTATCGCCGGACGCCTACCCGCACTAAATCCACTGTTGCTGCGTTGATACGCTCCTTTCTCCGTGACCGACGTTTACCAACCCCTGATAACACCGCCTCTCATAACTCTTCTTGCTTATGCGCTTTTCACTTAAAATCACGTTCAGATCTTTCACACTTCAAGATAGCTACTATCCTCCATGACCTGTCCTCTATGTGTCCATATGTGTCCCCCCACCGTCCACGTCGAAACTCCCTGCCTTCTCATGACCCTCCCCCCAGACCCGTTCCTCTTCATCTCCAACAGCCAAACAGTGCTATTAATTTACGTAACCTGACGTCTCTCACTTAACCTGTTCAATCCCTATATACTACAATGGAATTGTAATGGTCTCTCATCTAGAGTCCATCTAGGTGAGATCCAGCGTTTACTCCGTGTCTATAATCCAATGTGTATTTGTTTACAACATATTGGAAATTATGATAAATCCATCACCAACTACCACCTTGCGTGCTGTTCTCTATCCCCTGATGGAGAATATGGCACAGCAATTTATGTCCATCATCGAGTAACTTTTGACTTGTTTCCCATTCGTACAAGTTTCCTACAGCACTCTATCCTTACTCTTCATTTCCCCGATGGTGACTCTGTTACCATTTGCAATATCTATAACCAACCTGCTTACAATTATGACCTTTCCTTGCTTTCTCAGTTTTTCTCTACACTACCCTCTCCCATCTTACTGTTGGGTGACTTTAATGCCCATAGCCCTATATGGGACCCTACTTCCTCCAATCCTGATACAGCCGGTTCGCAGATTGAACATTTGCTTCTGAACCGTGACCTTTGCTGCCTTAATGAGGCCGACTCACACACTTACTTTTCTGCTTCCCATCATACTTATTCCTCTGTTGATGTCACCCTGTGCTCCACAGCAATTGTTGATAAGTTCGAGTGGCGGGTCTGTGTTGATACGTTCTCAAGCGATCACTTTCCTGTCATCCTGTCTTACTTGCAATTCCGTCCATGTCCTTCGCTCCCTCGCTATAACTTCCACAAAGCTGACTGGGACGCATATGTCCTCCACACCAGACAAATCCCACCTTTTAATCCCTTAAGGGATCCTGATGAAACACATTCATTACTCGTTATTTTTTTTACTAATGCAGCTACTAAGTCTATACCCCAGACGACTTCTTCCCCCCTACGTTGTCGAGTCCCCTGGTGGGACAGCACCTTATCCACTCTTGCTAAAAGTAAACATGAATTAGGCCGCCGCCTCGATAGTCTCAATAAACGTTACAATTCTTTATGTTCACGCTTACCTTTACGTGATGATCTTCTATGCCATTCCATCTCGTTATTGATGGATATATGTGCCATCAAACCTCACTACAATCGACTATCAGCTAAATTCCGTCGAGAAGTCATCCGTAGTAGATCCGAATCCTGGAAAACTTATGTCTCCACCATTTCCCCGTCTACCCCGATATCATGCGTTTGGCATAAATTCAGGAATATTAACAGCCTTCACATTGCCCCTCCGCGCCATGCTTTGGTACACGGTGGCCGTACTGTTCACGATCCCCTTGAGATATCGAACCTCTTGGGTCAACATCTTGCCCATGTCAGCAGTAATGAGAGGTTAGACGATAATTTCCGCCGCCATAAACTTGAAATGGAGTCGATCCCCCTCAACTTCTCTTCACCAGACACCTTTGATTATAATGCATGCTTTACTATGGATGAATTTGAACATGCACTCTCCAATTGTCCTAACTCCGCTCCTGGCCAAGATAACATAAGTTTTGCCTTACTCACTAACTTAGCCCCCCTTGCTAAATCCTACCTCTTGCAATTTTATAATCAGGTGTGGATCCGTCATCAATTTCCTACCTCATGGAAACATGCTATTGTCGTCCCAATTGCAAAACCTGGAAAAGACCCGAGCTTGCCCTCGAGTTATAGACCAATATCCCTCACCAGTTGTCTTTGTAAATTAATAGAGAAATTGGTCAATACTAGACTCACTTGGTTCCTCCGTCAAAACACTATTCTCACTCCGACCCAATTTGTCTCTCAGAAAGATCGATCTACTCTGGACTCGCTTACGTTATTAGAATCTCATATCAAGCGTGGCTTTGAAAGTAAGTCCATCACCGTCGCCGTTTTCTTTGACATCCAGAAGGCATATGATACCACGTGGCGGCGTCCCATCCTGCAACTACTTCATGATAGTGGTGCCCGTGGCCATCTACCTTTTTTTATTTCCAACTTTCTTTCTGATCGAACATTCCAGACTCGAGTGGAGGGAATTCTTTCTAATGTCTTTCCACTCGTCAATGGTGTTCCCCAGGGCAGCGTTCTCAGCAGCAAACTTTTTGCCGCGGCCATAAATAAAGTCATTCAACAATTGCTGCCGGAAGTCCATGGCAGCCTGTACGTTGATGATTTTACCATCTATTGCACTGCCCGTACCCTCAGACATGCTCAACGTATACTCAACATCTCCATCCAACGGGTGATCGCCTGGGCATCTTCAGTTGGCTTTCAGTTTTCGGCTGAGAAAACTAAGGCAATAGTCTTCTATCGAGACAAACGCTGGCTCCGTGGCCAGTCAATATCGCTTCGAATGGGACCCTCTCAGATTTCTTTCTATCCCAGTGTTAAATTCTTAGGCGTAATCTTTGACCAACATCTCAACTGGAGAGACCATGTTCAGTATGCTAAAGGTAAAGGCCTTCGTGCTCTCAACCTCCTCAGAAAACTATCCCATACCACTTGGGGTGCCAGACGTACCACTATGTTGATGCTCTACAAGGCGGTGGTTCTTTCCATCCTCGACTACGGCTGCCCCATTTATGGGTCTGCCTCTGCTTCCGTTTTGAAGATGTTGGACCCTGTTCATACACAGGGTATGCGTCTCTGTACTGGAGCTTTCCGTTCCTCCCCAAATACCTCCGTCTTAGCTGAGAGTGGCGAGCCCCCGCTCTCCCTCCATCGCGATTTAGTTACTATGCGCCGTGCATTAAAAATTAAACATAGTGACTCTCCCACTAATTCCCTTTTCAGTGATATCTTCATTCCCGATCCGTGTCCATCTTCCCCCTCCTTTCCGATTCGTGCTACAATTCTCCTCAACTCTCTTGACTTTCACATTGCTGTTTCGCCGCCTGTTGTCTCCCCTTCCCCCCATGGGTTATCTCTCTCCCCAATGTTTGCACTCAGCTCTCCTTCCTCTCTAAGAGATATCCTTTTGTCCCTAGCCATCACTGCCAACACGCACTCGAACACATACGTCGTAAAGGCCCCCATTTTGCCATCTTCACTGACGGGTCTAAGACTGACTCTGGGGTGGGCCTCGCTGCTGTGTCCTCTACTAAGCTCCTTCAGTTTTCTCTCTCGCCCCAAGCCTCTATCTTTACTGCTGAACTTTTAGCTATCCAATCTGCTATTGACATTATACGTGACACCCCTCAACAGCCCTTTATAATTTACAGTGACTCTCGTAGTGCCCTCGAAGCGCTCCGTGCTTATTCGTCCTCCCACGTAATAGTTTTAGCCATAAAACACGCTCTCCACGAGATGAGCCTACGTGGATTCCAGGTCCAGTTATGTTGGATTCCTGCTCACATCGGTGTCCGTGGCAATGAAGACGCCGATGCTGCGGCTAAGAATGCTATTTTAATGATCCCTCGCCAGCCCCACCTTCCGTTAGGTGATTGGCTGTCCTTACTCAAGCCTTCTATTCTTTGCACGTGGCAATCTCATTGGGATGCTCTACCCTGCAATAATAAACTCCGTGCAATCAAACCTTCTGTCCGTCCTTGGCCCTCGTCTTCCAGGTCTCACAGGTGTGAGGAAGTTTTACTAACTAGACTTAGGATAGGCCATTCCCGGCTGACTCACGGTTATTTGATGTCCACTCCCCGCACTCCGCCCCCTACCTGCTCCTCCTGTCATTCCCCTCTAACTGTTCGCCACGTCTTTGACTGCCCAGATACTGCCCGTCTGCGTACGGTTTGTTTTGGTACTAAATCATTCACTGACCTTTTATCCGATTCTCCGTCATTTTCCTTCCCCCCTATCGTCCGTTTTTTGCGTTGCCTTAAGCTCCTTTCAGTAATCTGATCCAATCCTTTGGGCCAGACCTATGAGAGTTCCGTATGGAGCTCAGTGGTCTGGTTAATCTGCTCTACATAACTTTTCTTTCTTCCTCAAATTCTGTACACCATAATATGAAGTGTTTCAGATCTTCCACTGTTGCTCCGCACATATCACATGCTGTGTCTCCTCCATGGTGTCTGTTCCTGTCTTTTAGTGGTAGGTTGTTTGTTCTGCATTTAAAGAAGATTATTGATGACGGTCGGTTGTCGTAAAGCTGGTTTTCACCTTTAATATTCTGCTTCCATTTTCTGTAGATTTCAAGACTTGACTTTTCAGCTAGTTCTTCCTTCCACAGTCTGTTATCCCAGGTCTTTCTTTTTCTTTTTAGTTCTTCTTTGGTCATAGTCTTAATATGGTTGTAGTTTCCTATGATATTTATGTTTTCCTTGATGGTTTCGGTCCAGCAGTCCTTCTTGAATGTCTTCCTTTCCCTCAGTATTCTTCTTAGAAGCTCACGTCCTTCATCCTTTTCACTTTCTATATACCTGTAGTGTAGGTATTGTAACTGTCCTATGATTCTTGTTTCCATGGACGAAGCACCGATTTCTCCCCTCAGCACTGCAACCTGAGCATACCTTGGGGCACCAAGAATCTGTCTAAATACTGAGTTTTCAATTCTCTGTAGTATCTGGATTTCGCTTTTTGTGTAGCCAAGGATGCTCGAGCCGTACAGTATCGATGGTAGTGCTATTCTCTTCCAGAAGGTCTTTCCAATCAGTAGCTTGTTGCAGCTCTGGGAGATTACTGGGTAGGTCATGTTTGCTAGTTTCTTTGTTTTTTCTAATGCTATACCCTTTTGTTTTTTAAAACAGTTCCGCTTGTCAGTTACTGTTATTCCTAAATATTTTATTTCATTAGTGACTGCTATGTTGTTTATCTCTACTGGTTTTTCTCTCATGTTATATATCGGTGTATGACTTTTGTTCTTGTTGATGCTCAGGCCACAATCTTGTCCAATGTTGGTAATGAGGTCAATCATAGCGTGTGCTTGCTGTAGAGACTGAACCAACAGTAATCCATCATCAGCAAAGAAGAGGGCATTTAGGGTGATAGTTCTTAAAGCTAGCACATGCTAAGCCAGCTAAGGATAGCCCAATAAGGCCGATTAGGCGTATTTCCATTGGGGTCCTGTACTACTATCCCATCCCCTTGCTCATGAGGGACGGTAACGACTCAGTGCTTGTGAAAAACCTTTACTGCGCCGAGCGTGGGCGCGATCTGGGCCTTCTGGGTTGAAGTCCAAGATGCTAGTCACTACACCAGCGAGCCGCTGGTTCAAGTTTTGTAATTATATCGTATGTGACAATCTTGAACAGGGTTGTTGACCCTGTACATCCTTGACGGATACCACTGGTTATTTCAATGTTCAGGGTTGAATTTTCGCCATACTTTATTTTTGTAGTATCTCCTGTGTAGGCTATAATTATGTTCGCCAGTGTGTGTATGACTTTGGGGTGGATTTTGTACTACATTAGTACTTCTATTAATTTTCCTCTCTTTACCGAATCGAATTCCTTTGCAAAATCTATAGACACAACTATTAGCAGCTTCTTATTTAGGAAACTCTTCTCCACACAGTATTTTAGCAAGAATAAGTTGTTTTCTATCCTGCCTCCATCAGTAAAACCACTGAGTTTCCTTGGTTTCACCATTCTGGTTTAGATGTTCCTCAATCTCGTTGATTGGGGCATGCAATCAATGTTGTCAATCTGTACTTTTAAATTTTAGCGTTGTTTATTAATATCTAGCATTATATAATGGTAGGATATCTATTACTCTTAACTTATTTATGAAATGTTCAGAAGATATTAGTAATTATATTTGCAACATTCTAGAGATAATGATCGATTTCATATACAAATGAATTAAATAATAGAGTATTTAATATCTAGCGACTTTTAGACACGAATCTAGCGAAACCTGCTGCTTAAAATTGGCAACATTGATCTTCCTTTAGCGTCGGCAACCATATCAAACAACAGGTGCATAAATGTCGCTTACAATTTATGCTTATATATGATATATTTGACCTTTATATATGATTTTATATATCGTTCATGATTCCATATACACCAGAGCATGTTATATGTAGTTAATAGCGTTCTGAGTAAGATATATGGTGGGGAAAATTCCAAATATATTCTAGCCCACCTGTTCGACTCCCATTCAAGGCATGGCGTGGTGTTCCTCTTGGGATGGGCCAGAATTAACCCACATAATTTCTTGGTCATGTCCTCCATCTAGGAAGCCCAAATCCTTTCTTTTTAGGCTTTATTATTGAATATGGAAAGAAAAAATTGTGGTTTATCGTTTAATTTTCGTCTTTGGAAGTTATTAGCCTAAATATGCCTTGGGCCTAGGCTAACCCTATTCACACCGTGGGATGTCTTTTTAGACTTTGGGACCCCTTATTATGTTCCATTATTTTGTAGATTTTAAGATGTTTAACCTAGTGATTTTAAGACTTAGGTAGGCCTAAGGATGTAGTATTCGGGCGTATCGTCCGCCTTGTTTACACTTCGGACGTTTGCGATCATGTTTCCGTCTATTTTGACTGCTGTGGGATACAATAATGGGGGGGGGGGGTTTGGGGCTTTGTCCCCCCCCTTCACCACCCTCCATGAGCCATGACTTATTGTCATGTCATCATATATATTGCCAGCAGGGGGCAAATAACAGAAAAAAATAGGGTAAAATTCTAGTTTCACGTACACAGCGACAAAAGGGAGGCGCCGTTGTAAAGGCATAGCTTCCCGACCAACTATGAAGATCAGGGAAATTGCTGGGTAAAAGACGTAATATAATGATAATAAACTACATTAACGACATTAGCCTAACCTAACAACCTTACCTAACCTAACCTAGTATTATGTAATAGCTATGGTGCCGCATATGGGGAGATTTTTTTTTTTTTACAGTAGGTATAATTCCTTATAATGCATTTCCGCCGCTTTGGACATATATAGGAATTAAGTATGGTATATGACAACTCTAAAGTAGCCATAGAAATTTAAGAGTATGCTGTGAAAGCGAAACTAGAATTAAACCAAAAATAGAGTATAACTAAATAAGTGGGTCACCAATTATTTTGCAATATTTGAAAACAAATGTGGGTAAATCTACAGTTATACTACCCCTCCCCCACTACCCCCCACCACCTCCCCCCTTCAAAACACGCCTTTTAGCGTGTTTTTGGATGGTTCAGCAGACGCGGAAACTGGAAAAAAACTTATTTTGATACAAAATTATCACCAACCAGATACAAGTTTTTCAGGTAATTTGTTGTTGTTTTTTATTTTTTATTTGATAGCCTATACAGTGTTATTTAATACTGAGGACCGTCGCATTTTAGTATTTTTATTATTAGCCTAACCTAACCGAAAACTAACCTGTCTCGCGACCGGTCTAAACCCAGCTCACGTTCCCTGTGTATGGGTGCGCGACGGTCTAAACCCAGCTCACGTTCCCTGTTTATGGGTTCGCGAAGGTTTGTAATACTTCAATGTATCTATTAGAAGTCAAATATACATTTCCGCGCATCATCAAACCATACTAAGTCTACTACTAATAATATTAACCCATTAGTACCAACAGAATAGCGACAAAATAGGGGTAGTATAACTGTAGATTTATCCAAATATGGATTTTATATGCTCTAGCCTAAACATAATATGAAAATGTTTTTTAAGCCTCTGCAAAACCTAATAAAAATATATTGTACTAAAATGGAATTTTGTCGTAACATGGTTGTCAATACCTTCCTATAGACGGCACCGATTCGTACACACACCATTTTCACGGTCTCCTGAGGTCTGTCTACCAGCTTTTTAGTCGACACTAACTCCACCTGCCCATAGGTTGGGTTAGGTTAGATTGTGCATCCGCTTGATCAGGAATTCGCTCGAAGTGACTCGCATTCGTATTTACAGATACGGCCGAATACCGGTAGGTTACTAAATGGGCGCCGGCCCAACCGCCATGTTGTATCCCACGTAGGCCTACTAGGTACTACGGACACATTGTAGGCGTTAGGTGTGGATTAAGCTTGTATCCAATGTACTAGGTCATGTTACTGGATATTTATGATTTAAATAAGTGCTACGTTTTTGATAAATCTGGTTATATGGCTTTGCAATTAGGGAAATCATGAGCCGATTTCCGACATTTAGTTAGTCTTTTTCGATTCTCAAAATACGATCCAAGTTTTGCCAAAAATTGGCTCGGGTTTTCCAAAATTATGCTTTTTGGGGTTTGCAAATTAGGGAAACGAGCCAAAATTCTAATTTAGGTTACTGTAATTGGTTTACTCTTAAAACTCGCAAAATCCGAGCCAAGTTTTGCCAAAACTTGGCTCGGGTTTTATGGCTTTGCAATTTCGGGAAACCTGAGCCAAATTTCGGTCAATATTTACGAGTCGCACCACAGCTGGGATCTCATTTCTAATGGTAGTTTTGGGTTCTTATCATTCTATGCTTAATTGCTATATACTTTTTATCAATTTTTTTTTTTTTTTCTTGGCTTAATTTTTTTTTTTTAGCATTAACCTAACCAAAAAACCTAACCTAACAGCCCCCAAATACATTTAGGTTAGGTTAGGTTTTTTGGTTAGGTTAACCCTCTCACCACGGAAGGGCTCTTGAACGCCCAGTGGTTGAAAGCCTGCGAGCTTCGTGTGCGAGGCGTCGGTCCGACGCATGTAAACAACAGCCGGCTTGACCGACGCCCCGCATCTCCGGCCACAAGAAGGAGAGCGTCGCTTGTTCGTGTGTGCCTGTATGTTGTTGTTAAGTATCGAAAAGTAGTGTAAAGTGGCTGTTTTGGCCATAAAGTTATCTCCAATGAAATCATCATCACAACTCAACCAGTTGACTTAGAGAGCTTTACTTAATGCCATTCTACAGGTAAATAACACAGCTACGCTTGGGGATGCGCGGGAATGCGGGAAGCAGTCAGATTAACACATATACGGTAGCCTAGCCTAGACGTTTTTCGGCCCAAACACCCGGGTTTCGAGGAATATATATATAATACATAGCCGGGGCTGGAGGGTTTTAATGCAAAAAGCAAAAAGAAAAAAAATATATATATATAATCCCGTGGATAAAAAGTATATAGCAATGAAGCATAGGAACCCAAAACGGTTCAATGTTATTTTAATACCACGAATTTTGTTGATATATTTGAAGATAAATATTGAATCTATATGCTCTAAAGATCATAAGAAAATTTGTTTTAACCCTCGGCAAAACCTAATAAAAAATTATGGTACTAAAATGTTTTTTTCGTAACAAGGTTGTCAATACGATACTTCCAGTTATCGACAGCTCTAAAGACCATATGAAAATGTGTTAACCCTCGGAAAAAACGAATATAAAAGTATGGTACTAAAATTTAATTTTCGTAACAAGGTTGTCAATACGGTACTTTCCCGTTATCAATGTACAATCAAAGCTGAAGATTGCAGAGTAAGCTCCTTAGACTTCATCGACTTTTCTTTCACCTTCGTATAATTGACAGCCAATTTTTTTTTTTTTTTTACTAATGGATTAGTACTCAACCAGCGGGGGTGTGGGGGCGGCAGCCCCCACCCATAATACTAGGTTAGGTTAGGTAAGGTTGTTAGGTTAGGCTAATGTCTTTTCAAATCACTATGGGGGGGGAGGGGGCGTGTCTCAACATCGATCGATAGGCCTAATGGGGAAAATAGGTTTTCCCGAGATTTCTAATTAACAAACACTATATATTGATGCAAATGAACAATTTTTGTTATAAAAAACACTCTGAAAATTTGTGGTATTAAAATAACATTTTCCCCCCAAAACTACCATTAGAAATGAGATCCCAGCTGTGGTGCGACTCATAAATATTGACCCAAATTTCTAAACGAGGTTACTGTAATTTTTGTGTCTACAAACTCAAAATCAGAGCCAGCTTTGGCCAAAACTTAGCTCGGGTTTTCGAAATATTGGGTTTTAGGCCTTTGAAATACCTTAAAACCCGAGCCAAGTTTTGCTAAAATACGTTTTAATCGCCGTTTTACGCATTTAACCCCTCATTTTCCCTGTACTTCATAGCCCTCCCCACTATCGGGCGGCGTGTCTTAAGATCGTTGTATAATGGGGAAAACGGTTTCGCCGAGGGTTGTAATTATTTCCAAACACTATACAGTATATTGATGAAAACTAACAGGGAAAAATAAAAAAATCCATGGGAAAATTGGTGACCATCTTATTTAGTTTTTCCAAAAATAGTTGTCAAAATATACGATAATTTAACTGCGAGCGATCGACCTATGTAAACATGACGGTACGAATTTAGTTACTGGACACCTATTTGACAGGTACCGCCAACGATTTAATACATATTTGTTTTCGGTTTCCACGCATCCAACACCAAGCTACACCCTTTTCTGGTGTACGAAACACCAAAAAAGCAATGGGGACACTTTAACCCTCCGGATCCGGGGGCCTTCATATGAGGCGATCGTCGTGTCCGGGGGTATTCCTGAAAAATGGCTATCTTCATAATTCTATATCTACTGATTGAGACCACCTAGAGCAGTCAACTAAATTGCATAGTGTAGAACCAACCTTCGTCTGTAGACTGGCGTTGAGTTGAAATCGCTACGACAAGTGGTTGCCGAGATATGATGATGGGAATGGAGGTAATTTCCCGCATATTTTCGCCTGTGTCCGAACGCTTCGCCGCGGCCCTGGCTAGCACGCTCTACGTCACTCGTTGCTTTGGTACTGGTAGACGATATTATGTTTCTATGGTGATAATGTCATAGTTATTGTGTCATTTATTTCTTTTACAACCATTATTGAGTTATTAATTAAAATGTAAAACTTGCAAACTAAACAAACCAAAATTGGGACAAGGACAATATAAAGTCAAATTAAATTATCAAAATCGCTATGTGGAAACAACGCTTACTAAAATGAAATCCATGAAATAAAAGAACACAATCCACCACATAGGGTGTACACTACTACATGAGCACATAACAACGCACTATCGTCACGTTCAAGGAATTAGTCAAATTTGGGAAGTCCGGGACGTTCTGGTAATTTTTTTTACTAAACTCTGCATGAATAAAGAAACTACATGTTAAATGTCAAAATATTAATTTAAAATCAAATTTGCAACATGACAAGACATTAACAATAGTACAAAATACAAATATTGATAAGATATCTATATTTTTACAAAATAATATATAAAATACAATACAGCACTCAATAACGATAGTGCTATCGGGTAGGTACCTGTAAGCATAGCATGCCTCAAGTGACCCCTATCAATAACTACCCTACAAATAACCTACATTTATCGCACAAATAAACTAAGGAAATCGCAAAAGTGAAACTTTTTATAACATATTTTCGGCACTTTCACTGTTATTGGATATTATTGTGTCACTTTCACTCTTATTACTCTTCTTGTTATGAATTATTGTCACTCACTGTTATTATTACTTGTTATACATTTGTGTGTCACTTTCACTAACTAGGCTAGGCTAGGCGAGCGTACGGTACCGCATCTTCACTAACCACTTCTTCATCATCAAAGTCACTCCCAAGTTCACTAAGTTCACTATATTCACGAGTACCGTATTCACTATCGTCATTATCGTCCTCATCGGTACTAATAAAGCCCAGCAATTCTAATCCATCCGCCACTTCACCCTCATCTTCACTAACCACTTGTTCTTCGTCAAAGTCACTCCCAAGTTCACTCAGTTCACTATATTCACTCAGTTCACTATATTCGCTTAGTTCTTCTAGAGTGTGTGCAACACCATCGGGACTAAGCACTGTTTTCTTGGTCGTTTTAGCCTTGCTTTTGTTAGGCGTACGGTACGCGGCGGCGGGCATCGATTCGGACACAGCGATTTTTTTGGGATTACCTCCATCCATCTTGGATGCGCACATAGAACTGATGCTGCCTGTTAGTTTGTGCTTGGTGGCGCTGCGGTAGCCCACGCACAAACAAAAATCCGCCCGCGCGATTTAAACCCTTTGATTTTGCCTCATATGAAGCCTCCCGGACTCCTAACTAAAATACGTTTTGCCTCATATGAGGCCTCCCGGATCCCATGGGTTAATAATGATAATATGAGACGAAATATAAAGACAACTCTGTTGCGTTCGTGGAAGTAGCGTCGCTTTGTTTACTTTACGCTCGGAGTGACTTCCCGGCGCCTTGGCGGTCGACTTAAAACGGCTAAGCTTATAACCAGTTGTTGGGTACATTTTTTGATAAAGACTTGCGTTATAGGCCGTGGGATACAGAGCCCCCCCCCCCCCATGAATTATAATAATCGTCGTCTATGTTGCCAGCAGGGGGCAAGTAAAAAAGCTGGCCGTAACTTCGAGCGTCCTGGGTAAGCAAACCGCGACAATCCGAAGCGACGACGGACTCCCGCCGCCGATTTTCGGCACAAACGTGCCATTTTATTCTCGTCGAAAACCACATTTAAAAAGTTATTATATCGTTTTCAATACTATTACCGGACCAGAAAAAGGTGTAGCTTTGTGTTGGATGCGTGGAAACCAAAACAAAATATGTATTAAATCCTTGGTGGTACCTGTCAAATAGGTGTCCAGTAACTAAAATCGTACCAACATGACGACCGTACGCCCGGATACTTCATCCTTCCCGTAGATTTTAAGACGTTTAATCCTATTATTTTGGCGATAAGATTGCTGACGTGTTGTCACGTGTAGGCCTACTGCGTGTGGGCCGTCCAATTCCTAATGGTTCTTCCTAATTATATATTAGCGTAGGCCTATGATTTTTCTGGTGATGGCAAATTATGTCCTCATATATTGCCAGCGGGTGGCAAATAACAGCTGGTCGTGGGATAATATCGTAAGAAAAAGCAAAATTAAATGCGAACGTAACTGCGAGCGTACGACATCTGTAAACAATGCGACGTGTACGTCCGCTAACAAGTCCCTAACTGATTAGCATTTTTCAAGCAACCTTTCGCAGTGATTCGCATGCTCTGAATCATTACCATTAAATTTGCTTCTAATTTGACCCCTTTTGATTTGAGAGTTGGGGCCCGCACAAGGGGTGGGGTCGGTCCCCTCACCCGGGACTTTGTCATCATATGTATTACCAGCAGGGGGCAAATAACAATTGGCCATGGGATACTTTCGATTAAAAAACTAGGCTACCAAATTAGACTCGTACCGATTGTGACGGCAAGCGTGTGAAAATCGCTGCAAAATGTAGATTGAATTTAACGGATAAAATTGAAGACAACCCGGATACGAGCCCCATCGATAATTATCAGTGTTCTAGAAGTTTCATGGACGATACTTTCTTGGTGTACATGTAATTACCGTCGCAAATTCACTATAAGTGAAATACGAGAAACTGACGTTGGATTGTCCACCCATAAACAGGGAACGTGAGCTGGGTTTAGACCGTCGCGCACCCATAAACAGGGAACGTGAGCTGGGTTTAGACCGTCGGTTAGGTTAGGTTAGGCTAATGTTGAAAATACTAAAATGCGACGGTCCTCGGTATTAACCCTCCAGACCCGGTAGGGCTCTGAGGCACCTATAACAAACACCCCCCGCGCTACCCGGTAGGGCTCTGAGGCTCCGGCAGCTTGAAAGCCTGTAAGCTTGGTGTGCGAGGCGTCCGTCCGACGCATGTAAACAACAGCCGGCTGGACCGACGCCGCGCATCTCCAACCACAAGAAGGAGTGCGTCGCTTGTTCGTGTGTGCCTGTATGTTATTGTTAAGTAGCGAAAAGTAGTGTCAAGTGGCTGTTTTTGCCACAAAGTTACCTCCAATGAAATTGTCATCACAACTGAACCAGTTGACTTTTAGAGAGCTCTACTTAACGCCATTCTACAGGTACAAAACACATATACGCTTGGGGATGCGTGGGAATTCGGAAGCAGTCAAAATAACAAAGATACGGTAGCCTAGGCATAGACGTTTTTCGGCCAAAACCCCCGGGTTTTTGGGAATATGTATGGAATACATAGCCGGGGCTGGAGGGTTAAACAACACTGTATATCAAATAAAAAAAAAAATAAATACAAAAAATACAAAATAACTAGTAAAAAGGCTGTCCGGGGTCTCTTCAATTTTTACCAATTTAACCTGAAGAATTTGTATTAAACTGTTAGGCCTTTTAGCCTAATTATTAAAACTAGGCCTTAACTCTTCCGCTGCGGGCATATTTTCGCTATAATAGGCACATTTCCGCTAAAATTGGGCTCATTCAGGCACTCCTGATTGCTTAACCTAAGAAGTGCGCATGGGGGTAATTAGAAACGTCCGCCTGTGCTGACGTATTTGAGCTGTTTCCATCACTAAAATATTAATTTTACCATAATTAGCATTAATACTTATCCATACGCGCCTATAATGGGTTGATTATAAAGGTATTAACCTGAAACAACAATAAAACAAGTGAAAACAGCGTTTGGATGGTCAAAATCGGAGATACAAGCCGCGAGTTATATAATGTATGGGTGAGGCAACCTGCTTTCCCGCCAATTTCCCCCAAGGCCACTGAGACACAGTCGATCGATACTCTCTCTCTCTCTTGCACTCGCTTGCTAACAGAGATGACAATGCCCTGCTTGCAACTCGCTAATGTTAGCACGAAAATATACCTCAGAATAAGGGAATAACAGGGAAAATAGGTGATAACTGAAGGAGGGGAGGAAAGTGGGGAAGGAGGGGAGGTAGAGGAGTGATATTTTGCATGGCCCAGGGGCAATTTTTTTTTTTTTTTTTTTTTTTTTTTTTTTTTTTTTTTTAAATGTTTAACCCGTCTGGGTTACACCTGGCTACACCTGAGGTTACGGTCGGCGCAATTAGGGTGACGCACCAGGCGCGTCTCTGGGGCTGTGCGTTACATACATCGCCGACGCGCCAGGCGCGTCGCTGGGGCTGTACGGGTTAAAGTTGATTTTTTTTTTTCTGACTCTTAACCCGTACAGCCCCAGCGACGCGTCTGACGCGTCGGCGATGTATGTAACGCACAGCCCCAGAGACCTGAAAGACCTGAGACCCAGAGACCTGACGCGTCACCCTAATTGCGCCGACCGTAACCTCAGGTGTAGCCACTCAAGAGGGCTCAGATTTGTATGGGAACTGTGTACGAATCCCACGCAACCGTGCCGATGGTTGAAAACTCTCGAAAGTCCACGTGCGTGCGCGCGAGCGCGCAATAACCTGTTTTTTTTTGGGATAATTGCCTTCAATTTTTTACTCTTGTAAAATCCGTTTTCGGGGGCTCTGTAGGACCATTTTTTAAGCTTTTTGAGCGGTTTTTCGTGGTTTTTCCTTTATTCCTAACCCATTCGCTATTGTTTCTGGAATAAAACCATTTTTTGAAAACCGGCCGGGTTCTGGTGCGCAAACATTACAAAACTAGCCGGGGCTCCACGGGTTAAGAGTCTTCCCGCAGTCCGCCGGGGGAACTCTTAAGAGTCTTCCCGCAATTCCCGGGTTAAGCAAGTGCTTAAATGAAATTAAATCTATACAGGGAAAAAACTAGAAGAAAATGGCTTCAAAATTACACCAAAACGAGCTTCGTAGTGTGCTGGGTTTCCCGCATCGCTACCACAGACATTGGCTAATATTCGCTAATCATTAGCAATGTCGCGCTACATTTGCCTTTGGCAGTGCTGCATAGGTCCCGCGAGAGAAGGGGTGATAGTCTGTGCCCCGGCAAACATGCTGGAGAGCGTACGGGAGCATACTCTGCTCCCGCTTACTTGTACTCATCTCGATAGGCTTTATTGGGCTTTGAATTCCAGTAAATTGCCACGCTGTTCCAGAATGTTTCCTGCAATGAAAGGGTTAATTTGAAGCAGGGACATAGTTAGTTAGTTATGTAGAGCAGATTAACCAGACCACTGAGGGACATAGTAGTTTCATATTTTTTTCTAATACCGAATTAGGCTATCAAGAAATTCGGGGGTAGGATGTAGTGACCGGGCGTACCACCATCTTTGTTTACATTACGCGTAGTGGCGTCGGACCTTTCCCATCATGTTCCCGTCTATTTTAACCTAACCTAACCTAGTATTCATGTAGTTATGACAGGGGGCAAATAGCAGAAAATATAGCGTCGAAATAGATGGGAACGTAAGTGCGAGCGCGGCGATCGCCCTATGTAAACAATGACGACCGTACGCCCGAACTCGAACTCTACATCCATCCCAAATTCGGTGGTAAAAAAGGAAGCTTTCGAAAATTATCTAGAAGACCCCTGCGGTGATATTACATTACATTAATATATTTAGGGGGTCAATATAAAGTTTCGGTTACATGTGTTGCTAAGGGTGTAATATTCGGGCATACCGCCCGCCTTGTTTACACTACTCTCACGTTCGGGATTATGTTCCCGTCTATTTTGACTACTGTGGCATGCAATAATAGGTTGAGGGGGGGAGGGCTTTGCCCCCTTCACCTCCCATGTTTTATTGTTATCATCATATATATTGCCAGCAGGGGGCAAATATGGCAAAAAAAGTAAAAATAGACGGGAATGTAGCTGCGAGCGCATGGCCTATGTAAACATGACGACCGTACATCCTTCCTGTGTTATATAAATCAACATTAACCCTTGCTACCCGGGCTGTCTTACCCAATGACGGTCGCCCCTACCCGGGCGAAATGGCTGAAAAACGTCTAGGCCTAGGCATCATTCATCATCATCATCTCCGACGCCTTGCTTCCCCCTGGGAAACCCCCACTAGAGGATGGCCATGACAGAAATGTCTCCAAGCTACTTTGTCAAGACATGCCTCCTTTGCCCGTGCCACAATGCCCCTTCCACTACGTGGAAGTTTTTCTTCAATATACGATAGCCTAGGCTACCGTATTTATGTTTATTTTCACTGCTAGAACTTTCCCACTCATCTATAATCGTAGTGCGGTTTTCAATCTGTATTTTGGCATTGAGTAGAGCTCTGTAAGTCAACTGGTTCAGTTGTGATGACGATTTCAGTGGAGCCAATATTGCAGAGATGTTGCCAATATGGGGGCTTTTCAGACACTAATTTCGTCATGACGTCAGAACAATAACATTGAGGAGTCTTCTCCTTCTTGTTTTCGGAGGTGCGGTGACGAACGCTTGGGTTTGTTGACATACGTCGTACGCACGGCGTTCAGACCAAGCTTAATTAGGCTATTAAGCTCATGCCTTAGATAAGGCATACCGGGTAGCGGCCCTTCTTTCGTGCTGTCCTTACCTAAGGCAGACCGGGTAGGAAGGGTTAATGCCAATAGGGGGCTGTATTCGGCATCATTCAAGGAGCTTACCATCGCGGTTCGCACACTTTCTACCTTCGATTCTTAGACCGTTTCTTTGGGGCTGTAGGCACTTGAGTCATATATAGTGACAGCAAGGGGCAAGTAACCGGTGAGCGTGGGATAATTTTAAGATTTAACCCAATATGTAGATCTTAATATGTTTAACCGTATTCTTCCTAATTTTCAAGTAGCCTATGCCTATATTTTTTTCTGGTGACGGTAAGTTGCTATGCCACCATATTGGCCTATACAGTACAGTAGGGTCTCACATAAAACGAGTTTATGGTCGACAAACGAGGGCGTTTTATGCGATTTCGTTTTATGTGAACACAGCATTTTGGTGGCCCAATATCGTCAATGTTCACTGGAAGCGTAAATTTCCGTCAGGAGCGTACGATATTTTGTACATTTTGTACGATATTTCGGCGTTCTATATGAAAGCGTACGATATTTCGTACGTTTTGTACGATATTTCGGCGCTCTATATGAAAACTCTTCGGATTTGCCCCACTTTGGCGGTGGACTCGTTTTATGTGATCACATTCGTTCTGATCGAAAATTAAATATTAATATTTTAGGTCGGTCGTTTTAATCGAGACTCGGTTTATGCGAACACGTTTTATGCGGGACCCTACTGTATATATTACCAGTAGGGGCAAGGAACAGCTGGCTGTGGGATAATTTCTTAAAATTAAGTTAATTAGGCGCGAACATACCGCGAAGGTACAACTCCAGTAAAGCGACGTGTATGCCCGCTAACATAACCCTAATCGATTGGCATTTTTTAAGCAACCTTTTGCAGTGATGCGCATGCTTTGAATCATGACCGTTACATTTACTTCTATTTTGACCACTTTTGTATTGATAAGGGGGGCCCGCACGGGGGGGGATCGGCCCCCCCTCACCCGTGACTTATTGTCATCATATATATTAAAAGCAGGGGAAAAAATGGGATGGATTTAGAGTTCGGCCGTACAGTCATCATGTTTACATACGGCGATCGCCGAGGTTAACTTCGCGTCTATTTTTACGGTGATTTTTTTTCGGTTATTTGCCCCCTGCTGGCAATATATATGATGATGACAATATGTCATGTGAGGGGGGGGGGCAAAGCCCCCCTCAACATATTATTGTATCCAATGGCATTCAAAATAGACGGGAACATGATTGCAAAGGTCCGACGCCTCCGACATGTTTACATTTGTCGATCGCCGTGGTTAAGTTCGCGTCTATTTTGACAGTGATTTTTTAGGTAATTTGCCCCCTGCTGGCAATATAGGCTATATGATGATGACGATATGTCATGGGGGGGGGGGGGGGGGTAGGTATGCCCGCACTTACATTCTTGACGAAAAAATATCAGTTGGCCGTGGGATATTTTCGGGGGGAAAAAAAAAATATATCAAATTAAACGCATACCGGTTGTGACGGCAATCGTCTGAAAATCGCTGCAAAATGTAGCTTGAATTTAACCTGAAGAATTTGTATTAAACTGTTCCTATTAGCCTAATTATTTAAAAGTCCTATTAGCCTAATTATTGAAAAGAGGCCTTAACCCTTACACTGCGGGCTTATTTTAGCAGCACCGCACCCATCTCGCTCAACCTCCTCTCCCCCCCCCCCCCCCAGGGTGTCAAATGAAAGAGTAATTTCTTTGGAATTATTCTATAATTGCACCTATACGAGCCAAACAAATTACAGTACTATTGTATTTGACAGGAAGGTACGATGAGGTAAGTTATACGGTATAGGTGGCAATGTGCGGAAATGGATTATAAGGGCATTTCGCCCCCTCTGACCCCCCTTACGAAAATCTACGGTTACTCACTCCACCCAACTGGATTTCTACCGTTTTACCCAACCAGCTGGGGTGTGGGGGCGGCAGCCCCACCCATAATACTAGAATAGGTTAGGTAAGGTTGTTAGGTTAGGCTAATGTCTCTCTGAAACATTGTAAAATCCGTGTCACATCTAGATTGATAGACTTTTGTCAGAGGGGGCTAAATGCCCTTATAATCCATTGCCGCATATTGCCACCTATACCACATCACTTACCTCGTCGTACCTTCCTGTTAAATACTAATATTTTTCTTAGCTCGTATAGGTGCAATTAAAGAAATTTACCATAAAATGGCCAAAACAATTTTATTTCCTGTTAATTCTCTTTTATACCTTCTTATAATCATTCAATTTTTCAAACAATTGCTCTGGATTGACAACCTATAACCCCCCTTCTCCACCTCCTGGAAGGTAGGTGGTGGAGTGAGGGAGGTGGGTGTGGCGATGCCAAAACTACAAAGTTACTGGGATACTGAACGGAATATGTGCGATAACTGTACAGTACAGTTGCCCACATAAGTTCTGTGTCTCTGTGATCTTATACAGTACAGTACTGTACATAGAAATATTATGCGCATGATTGCATTACGAGCTTTGGAGTCGTTTCGATCACAATCCAGTTCGTCCTCAGCCAGTTCGATCAGAAAACAAGCGCCTAATCGGATCTTGACAGTGTTGACATACTTATGTCCATGTTTTTCATAGCCCGTCTGTCAACTTTGTGGAGTTAGTATTTAAGTAACATCCCGTTCTTAACATTAATTATCAATTACAAACCCCAATACACTTGAATAAACTAATGAAAGCATATGGTCCTCCCGGGATCCGAACTTGGGACACCACACCCAGAACTTCAGCATCTAACCATTACACCACCAACACAGTTAAAGGTTGAGTACACGATTACGATCAATATCCATTTTTGAATTTTGGATGTCACTCTAATCATGTACTCAGACCTAACTGCATTATGGAAAGCCTAATGTTTTATTTTTATTTTAGTTTTTATTTAGTTTTTAGCTCATGTAGTAATGTACACCCTATGTGGTGGATTGTGTTATTTTATTTATAAAAGAATTATTATTTTGCTTTTAAAAGTGTTGTTTCCACATAGTGATTTTGATTAGTTGTTTTGTCTTTTTACTGTGTTCCTCAGTTTTGGTTTGCAAAGTTTTACATTATGATTATTTATGATAATCTTGTTCGCAGATTGATGATGAGCAGTGAGAGAGACCACCATCCAAAAACCTAATTACTGGTTGCCCATTCCCAAAAGAAGAAAAAGAAAAAGGAGGAGAAGGAGAAAAATGAGAAAAATTAGGAGAACAAGAAGGGGCCCGGTATTGCTTCTGTAGGAATAGGTAAGTTTTCTAAGGCCTTTTTTTTTTTTTTTTTTTAGGTAAGGGATGAGGTCACGAGGAACCTTTTTACCCTGGCATAGACCTATTTTACTGTTAGGCGATCAGAACAGAGGCAAGGTATGTGAGGAGATTGCCCAACTATCTCCACCAGCCGAGAATCGAACTCGGTCCTCCCGGTTAGAAACCGAGCGCTCTACCTGTGTAATGGGGAGACCTGTACTTATATCTCAATAATTTGGTAATTCTACAATATATTTTTACATTTTACATAAATAAATAGTCCACTAATATTCTATATTTTATTAATTTCACCACAACACCAAACACCCCCAATGAAATTAATTAAAGTATATATGATCCGCCGGGATTCGAACCCAGGTTATCACACACAGATTTTTGCCACCTTAACCATTACACCACCAGGACGGTTAAAGGTTTATGCACACGCCTACGACTTATTATCCATTCTCGAATACTGGATATTAATCTAATCATGTTCATACTCCCAACCGCGCTATGGTAGGCCTAATGTTTAAGTGAGAGGAAAGAATATTCATGGGGCACAGATACTAGATTAGGTTAGGTTAAAGATATTCTATTTTTTTATTAATTTCACCACAACACCAAACACCTACAATGAAATTAATGAAAGTACTGTATATATGTCACTTTATGTGATCCACCAGGATTCGAACCCGGGTTATCACACACAGATTTTTAGGCATCTGAAAAACAATACTAGGTTAGGTTAGATTAACCCCTTTACCGGCGACATCTTTTTAATTTTATTGTAGCTACTGTATATTTAGACAATATTATGAAGCTTAGGAAATATACAGTATGTATGGTAGCCAATAGGATTAATTGAGATAGTCTGTAGCCTTTTAACCCTCTCACGTTCTTGACGCAATTTTGAGCCTATTAGAGATACTTTAAAGCCTTTGTTACCATCAGGGGTATTTAGAAACCTTTAGTTTAGTTACTTCAACCTCTGCAGTTGTCTTTGAGTTAGGCAGAAAAATAATTTTGGAGAGGTAATTATAAGAGTGAGAGAACTCTATTTATTATTGCTAATCTGGCAACATCTGAGTCATAAAAACGTGAAAGGGTTAATGGGTACACGTCCTTCCTAAGTTGAGCAAAATCGTCTAATAGTTGCCAGAATGTAATGAAAAGTACATCACTGGTACAGAAGGAGTTAATGACAAGGGAGCAACCCCCTTCCTCCCCCTGTCAATATACATAAGATGCCAACTTGCGCTCTCTTTACCATTTGTCACAGGTTCCGTGTTACCGAGGGAGAGGTGTTGAGAGAATACAAGAGCGCTTCTAAAAATCCATCTCATAGGAAGGATCGGCGGATGAGTAGGCAAGATTAAAGGTGCGGGAGGAGTCACAGGCGTTTGTGGGGAATACTGAGTTGGGTAGTGGGGGAGGTTCTTATCTGGCTGTGTCGCCGCGACATGTGGATTTCTGTGAGGTTGGCGGCCGCGATAGGCGTTACCTCTAGAGTTATGGGTTGACCGGTTTTGGAAGGGTTGGTATTGCCGAGACGATTGGTGTGACCTGTCGTGAGCCCGCCAAGTACGAAGGGGACAGTTACCTTGGCAGGGCGGTAATTCACAAAGATTGATTGGACTCAGTCATGGGTTCTAAGAGTTTGAGGGGGTGGGGGGTTGGAAGGGGTTTGGGCAAAATTATACTGTTGCTGTGGGTAAGTCAAGTACCGAGTAAGTAGCAGAAGGCTGAGGGTGTGTGAGGCTATGATGAGGTTGTTACTGAGGGGGAACTGGAGAATTTGCAGAATGCTGAGGGTGAGTGGGTGTGCGGCTGATGGCGCAGAGTTATGTCGTAGAATTAGGGGACACAGACAACAGTTTCCTGATACTGTAGTTTGAAAATCCTCCATGGGTGTGATGACCTCGTGTATGGCGAAATACTGCTTTATGTTATCAGGTACGATGCGAATTAGGTTATCAGAGATTATTTTATTTGATTCACATTGGCACTTGGCTGTGTCTGCTAAATTGCATTAAAGTGTCATCAAAATCTTCCGTATATGTAACGGCATGTAATTTATTTATTGCTGGGACGCGACCCAGAGGGGGTTGGAGAGAGGTGATTATTGACTTAAATCCGTCCCAGGCGTCTCGGTGGTGACTATTTCGGAGAGTCTGGCGTAGGTCCTGAATCCTATATTTACTAGCAATGTGGCAGGATTTGTATTTTCTGGATAATTCATGGAAATGGTGATTATAACCATCTCCAAATATTTGCTAATATCCATGTGCCCGGGCAGAAGGCCGCAATGGGTGGGTTTGATACTCCCTCTGATATGTTGATATTACTGCTGGTCGGTTGGGTGATGACGTCAGCTCGCCCTGGTTAGTGGAGACGCGGCTCTGGTCAACCAATCCTAGGCCGGCCTGGGTGTGTGACGTCACGCTGAGGTCCTCTCGTAGACGCCGCCTCTTCGATTTGGGGGTTGTTTGTTTTGGTTTGGCAAGGGGGAGGCAGGTGCATCATAGCAGCGTTTTCTGTAAAGGGTTCCCACTTGGGTTTGGAGTGGGTAGACTAGGGTGTTTGGGCCGCGTGGTGTCTCGGGTTGTGGTATAACAGTACACATTATAATGTAAAACTTGCAAAATAAACAAACCAAAACTGGAACGACACAAGATAAATGCAAAGGAATTAATCAAAATCGCTAGGTGGAAATACTGGAACGCTTAGTAAAATTAAATACCCGGTACCGTATGTTCATTAACCTAACCTGACAACCTAATCTAGTATCTTAGGTGGAAGCTGCCGTCAAATTACTAAAATTTGGATGAATGAAAAAAACCACTCCGACATAGTTTGTTGTAACAAAACAGTCAACAGAAAACTGGTGCGGTGTGAAGGTACAGTGCCCGAACAGCTCTTACCAATGCTGTACATTGTTTGAAAAATTTCTCTAATCGCAGTTTCATGCATTTTTAGTAATACAGTACAGTCCATCCTCCTACAACGCGAGTTTAGGGGCGGCACTGGGCCTCGTGTTGTAGGTATTTTGCGTTGTAGGAATAACACTTTAAATGGAGATAAGGATGTTGTTTTTGGAGGCAAGAAGATAACATTGCATTGAGGATGGAGATTTTGCAGGTATGCAGGATGCCAGGGGGCATTATCCATTAGCAAAATCATCTTAAAATCCAGTGCTCATCGACGTCATCGCGCTGTAGGTGGGGGGGGTGATTTGAGTAAAGGCATCGGATTATAGCACTGATTAAGACCCCCATTCGTTGAGCTGTTTCGTGTTGGATGTATAAGGTGTTGGTTTTCGGGGTGAAAATACTGAGGAATCCAGGGACTGCCTCTGTGTTTCTAGGTTTCATTAATGATTTTAGCAGTGTAGGTTGTTCTGAAAGGAAACATATGAACATATAGTGTCTTTTTTTTTTTTTTTTTTTTTTTTTTAAGTAAGACTATTTAAAATCCTTTGTTCAATATTAGACTGCAAGAATATGGCCTGTACTCGTTTCCCCCAGCGTTCTTTCACTTGAAAATCAATTCTTTATGAAATTGGTCAGCTTTCCCCCAGGGCTTTTAACATGTCGGTCAAGGTTACCCACACCCATTGAGTAAAGTTGTCCCCCCCCACCCCATTTTCTTATCCATGAAGAGGAGCATGGCGGTTTTGCTGTTACCTTTTGTGTGAGTAAAGTACTAATGTAGGTTTATTTGTTTTACAGCATGGGCGAATTCAACAAGTCGTAGTAAATGGGTAGGAGAGGCCTACAGTAACAAGTAGTGTTCTACAAGGATCTGTCCTGGGCCCCTTCTTGCTCCTTGCACTTATCAGTGATATAGACACAGATAAGGCACTCTCATCACCTCATCCTTCGCTGATGACACAAGAGTTACAAGGCAAGTTAAATCGCAAGAAGATGCAGATCGGCTGCAAGAAGACCTCAATTATTATGTTCTCTCCACCAACCAACTTTACTCCTAAACTCGATTAAAGAAATTAACAAACACATGTGGCAGTCCGGGGATTCGAACCCAGGACGCTCACACTGAAAATCAACACACTTATGCATTGCACCATGAAGACAGTTAAAGAATGTTGCACAAGCCTACAATTTATTATGCAGTTTCGAATCCTGCATACCAATCTTAGCATGTACAATATCCCAACTGCACTATCGGAGGCTATGAATATGTATGAATGGAAATAGTAATTAATGGGGCACTTAACCCTAGGGAAGGCCTCTCGATAAACTACTACTGAACCCAATTAATTATTATGTTCTCTCCACCAACCAACTTTACTCCTAAACTCTATTAATGAAATTAACAAACACGTGGCAGTCCGGGGGATTCGTACCCGTGGGCAGCCGACAACAACATACTGTTCAATGAAGCTAAATTTTAGGCTTTGCGTTATGGTAGTGGCAATACCATCAAAGAACATACCCGCTACAGCACCACCCAAGGCCCCATCGACATCAAGAGCAGCTTCCGTGATCTGGGGGTAGCAGTTGGCAGCGAGGGCAGATTCAGCCTCCATATACAGTACATAAAATTGAGGAACACCCCGTTCTTAACATTATTCATCCATTACAAACCCCAATGTACTTGATTAAAACTAATGAAAGCATATGGTCCTCCCGGGATTCGAACTCGGGACACCACACCAAGAGCATAAGCATCTAAACCAATACACCACCAACACATAAACTGCAATAAGGCCATCTGGCTGGATCCTGAGGACGTTCAACACCAGAGAAGCGGAGTGCCTCGTGACTATCCAAGAGCTTTGCCATCACTGTCGCCCATCTACTGTGCGAATGCTGCTAATATAGTTATGAACGACGTTTTTTTTTTTTTTTTTTTTTTAAGAGACAATGAACGGAGGAAGGAAAAACACAGATAAAACAAAAAGGTCCATGTGCCTAAAGGCATCCTCCATTCATAAAATGTTTGTAACAACTGGATTTAAACATTTGTAGATTGTAAGTTTGTGGAAAGCAATTCGAGGGAAGTGAATTCCAAAGAGTAGTAGCTCTGGGGATAAATGAATTCTGATAAGCAGAAGTTCTGCATTGTGGAGGAGAAAGTGTAAATTCATGGGCGCTCTCAGCTGCCCTAGTTCTACGGGGAAAGATGTGGAGAGGCGGCACAATTGAAGCAAGTTCCTCGGAACAATTGCTGTGAAAATATCTGTAGAATAATGCAAGGGATGCAACGTTTCTTCGTATGGATAATGTAGGAAGGTCCTGTGTGATTGCAGGGTTATTGATTAATCTAATAGCTTTATTTTGAATTTTGTCCAACTGCCTCAATGCAACCACTCCACTTCCACCCCACAGAGGTGAACAGTAATCCATCTGAGAACGCACATGACTTTTATATATCACGGCCAACTGCTCGTCAGTGAAGAATTCTCGAACTCTGTACAGGAGTCCCAGTTTTTTAGAGGCATTCTTAGCAATGCTTCTAACATAATGTGTCCAGCTCAAGTTAGTAGTTAATGTTACACCGAGAATGTCAATACTAGGGGAAGTGGGAATATTTACATCATTAAAAAATATATGGGAGTCAGTGAGATTCTGTCGGTTAGAAAATTGAATGTACTTGGTTTTCTGTGCATTAAAGGAAACTAGATTCTTTTGTCCCCATCCATTAATTCTAGAAAGGTCCTGGTTCAGAGAAATTGCAGTGTTTATTTTTGAATTTATAAGATCGGGTTGGGTGAAAGAATTGGTAAATGTGAAGGAACTGTGGAGTGTTGAGTCATCTGCGTAGGAATGTATTGGATTATGAGTGGTAGATATGAGATCATTGATATGAATGAGGAACAGAATTGGGGCCAAAACTGATCCCTGGGGAACACCAGCATTTATTGAGTGAAATTGACGCAGTGACTGCGTTATCTTCGTAACAAGACTGCCTTGAACTTTGCTCCACTTCGCACCTATACATACATCCATACATACGGGTTTAAAGACCGCAACCATCCACAGTGAATGTGGCTTCCATGGTACAATCACAGTACTGCACACAGTGCACAGCAATCATAGCACGGTGGTTACAGTCTTTACTGCAGCACAGTACAACAAAGTCTTACCACAACAATGCCCCATCATGTTATCACAGTGGCTGATCTTGATATAGTGCTAACAGTGTCTCAGCAGAACTCAACAAAGTCCCCCTGAAGCACTTGCACCTGGCAAAAATCGCACCACACCAGCCTTAACCGTGCTACAATAAGGCAGTAACAAAAAATCACCGTAACTACCGTGCTACAATAAGGCAGTAACAAAAAATCACCGTAACTGCTACAGAGGCTGACTGCACCACCGAAGTGGTGGGCGGTGGGGTCGCTGCATCCCTACACCAGAGAGAAAGACCGACTTGTGCCAGTGGGCTGTGAGAGTAAGACAATAGGGAACCTTGGGGCACACCATTATGGCCCCACTGTCTTTACCACTCTCAGGAAGAAAGATATAAATAAGAATGATGAAAAAGGTAAAGTCAGAACTAGCTATGGGAAGTAGAGGACACCAACCCTCACTCTGATAGTTATAATATATTTACCAACGACGTAGTCGTTGATGGGTGTAATCCAGTCCCCCACACACGGCTAGTTCAATTGCATGACATGTAGGAATGTTCACATAATACAATATCGATACAATGAACTTAGCTTAAGAGGACTGGTGATGTAGGACTGTTGTTAATATTGTTGTAGATTAATATTTGTAGCACATGGTGAACTGTGGGTTGAGTCAGAGCTGGGGGAGGAGATGTTGACTGTATGGTGTTGATTGAGAGACTAAAGGGCCGGCGTCCGATCGCTTCGCGAAATTACATATGGCTGCCGGCTCATAATAATTATAACCCATAACTTGGTTTCCTAATACATCTAGAGCTGATGTAGATATTTATACATTACAGTTAATATTTAACCTAACTTAAGAATAAACTACAATACACAAAGAACCAGCCGAAATCGTACATGCGATACGATACTGCCAAATTCAAATGTCCTATTGGACCTAAAACTGTCGGTATCATTACCCTATTCCCGACAGCTACATTGAAGGCCCTAAAACAGACTTCTAAAGCTTAAAAACACTCTGGGCTAGCAGCATTAGCAGGACATGGCCAAAACTAAAGGCTAGCCGCTTTAGCAGGACAGGGCCAAACTATTCAACATCCTTCCTCTGTGTCTAAGAAATATGTCAGCCTGCAGTGTAGAAGTTTTTAAGAGGCACCTCGACAACTTTCCGTAGAAGATTCAAGCCACACCACCTCTGCCTTCATTGAAATCTGACTGACCTGTTTCTGATCTGTCCCCATATTTTCTCAACACATTATTGGTCTCCTAGCCTTATAAGTGGCTTTCGCTCAGAAGGCTAGTATAAAAAATACATCATTATCATCATCCTCTTCCTTCATAATAATGTAAAACTTGCAAAATAAACAAACCAAAACTGGGACGACACAAGATAAACACAAAAGAACTAATCAATGCAAAAGAACTAATGAAAATCGCTGTGGAAATGACGCTTAATAAAACAAAATTTGAAATAAAAGAACACAATCCACCACATAGGGTGTACATTACTACATGAGCAAGTTAATCTGTTTCCTAAACAAACTACTACATGAGCAAGTTAATTTGTTTCCCAAGCAAACTAATCGCACCCATAACACACTAAAAATGTAAAACTTGCAAATATACAAACCAAATCGAGGACAAGACGATATAAAGGCAAGAGAACTAATCAAAATTGTTATGTGGAAAAAATGCTTTATGGAAAATACTTGACCCCACTACAAGAACTAATTAAAATCGCTATATGCTATGGAAAAAACGCTTTGGGGAAAAACTTGGCCCCGCAAGCTGGAGCACCTCATCCCTGTACATCTGAGGCAGAATGGAGGATACAGTGGCACTACGTGTAGCTGAAGACGATCTTCCGGAATGATCAGTTGGTTTCACAAGGTAAGATATGCTGGTCAGTTTTTGTTCAACTTTACCCCAGCACACGGTACAGTCGGCGGCAAAAGTCATGTCGCCTCTCTTGCCTCACAGTGACCCCGATATTCATAGACTCGAAAATGCTAGGTGTACAAAACGTGCGTATATCTACCAACTGATGGCGAACTATGAGGTGTGTGGCTGTTAGGGTGTAGGGTGATGGGGGAGAGAAGAGGTTGAAGCTGTTAGGAAGGGGAGGCGACAGGACTTTTTCCGCTGATAGTACGTACATACATCATCATAGGTACAGTTTGCCGCACATATTTCGTTCCTCATGTAAAGTCTGTAAAAATAGGTTAGCCTAAACTGAACAAGATGCGGAAATATACTAGAGCCGACCAGGCCAAGTGGGATATCTCTATTGGTCTAACTGGTAAGGTGTATGCCTCGTACCCAAGTGACCCGGGTTCGATTCCTGCCCTGGGTATATTTTTGGGAGGCTATTTTTGTATCAAACAAAGCTTAGATGTGTTGGTAAAATTGTCAAGATGGTTGAAAGTAAGGTCGGAGATCCAGAACCTCCCTTTCGGGCATGGTGTAGAAACCTAATACTTCACTCAATATCCCAGTAAGTTCATAATTTGGGCAGCACTGCACTCACCTCACCCAACCCCCCGTTCTCTACCTCCTGGTAGGTAGGTGGTGGTGTGAGGGAGGTGGGTGCAGCACTGCCCAATTACTCTCCCTATAGATGGCAATTTTCTAATTTTAAAAATGAACTTCTGTGGGGAGAATTTTTGGAAAACTACTGCAAAAATTTAAAATCTTGTCTAGAGAAGGGGGCAGAGCCCTCATTAACCCATCGTGAATCCCACGGCAATCCTGATTAGCTGTACCTGTTCCAAAATTCTCCCTATAGACAAGATTTTAAATTTTTACAGTACAGTACTGTTTTTTTTTTTTTTCAAAACTTCTCCCCATAGAAGTTCATTTTTCACACCAAACCATACATTTTTAAAAACACTCCCCATACAGGACATATTTTTACAGTATTTTAGTCATTTTTTTCCCATTTCTGAACTGCTTTTTCATACTCTCCCTTTCATCGTAAATTCTTTACTTAACCCCACATTTTCCCTGCTCTTCATAGCCCTTCCCACTAGTTTCTTACAGTTTCTTACAGTAGATCCTCTGGAAAAAGGCAAACTATGCCTGTGTATCCAGCTCAGTACCAGTACTTGCACTGCTGCGGTCGTTCACGGTGTTGGCGGCGGCGGTAGCAGACGCAAAATTTTTACTATTCTGTATTTTTGTTTCATAATCAAACTTCAAATCTTGTCTTCCCCATGCTTTATCAAGATTACTTTCAAACTCCCTTATTGATTCGGAATCGACTACATACTCGGGCAGTGCGTTCCACTCATTTACCACTCTATCACAAAATGAGTTCTTTGCCTTCTCAAGCCTATTTCTTTCTTTGTACATTTTCTTAGAGTGTCCTCTCGTTCTTGTTCCCTCCCGCATCAAGAAGATACCTTCACACACATCCTCATCGTACTTTCCTGACACTATCTTAAAAGTCTCTTATCATATCCCCTCTCTTTCTCCTATATGCCAGTGTCGGAAGCCCCAGTGTCCTCAACCTCTGCTCATAGCCCGCGCTCTTCAACGTTGGTACCAGCTTGCTAGCTCTCCTCTGCACTTTCTCCACTGCTTCTATATCCTTTACCATATATGGAGCCCACACCTGGTTCGCATATTCCAGGTGCGGCCTAACCAGCGCTGTATAGAGATTCCTGAAGATTTCTTCGTCAAGTGACACAAATGTCCTCCTTATCAGCCCTACAATTCTATTGGCTTTGTTTATCTTTTCCGCTAAATGTTCTGAGAAATTTAACTTATTGTCTATCACTACTCCTATATCCTTTTCTGCATTCACTTCCTCCATCGCTTCATACATACTGTATCCTACCTTGTCTATCTTGCTGGTCCCAATCCGCATGTACTTGCATTTTTTTTGGATGAAAAGGCATTAACCAATGCTCAGACCATCCCTTCATGCCCTCCACATCTCCTTGAAGCAAACCCATATCTTCCTTACTCCTCACTCTTCTATACAGCTTAGTGTCATCCGCATACAGGTATACCTCACTTCCATTAGTTATAACTTCAGGCAAGTCGTTGATAAATATAACGAACATCAGTGGTCCCAACACAGATCCCTGAGGTACCCCACTTGTAATTTCCCTCCACCCCGAGCCTATTCCATTCACCAGTACCCTCTGTCTCCGATCTTTCAGGAAGGCTTCTATCCATTTCACACATTTCTCCCCTATATTATAGCTTCTAACTTTCTCTATTAACCTTTTATGTGGGACCTTATCAAAGGCCTTCATAAAATCGCAATATACCACGTCTATTACATCACCATCTTCTAGAATTTGCATCCAATCATCTACCACCTTAATTAGCTAGTGGGGGGGGGGGGGGTAGGATTTTTTTTTTGGGATTGTTGGATAATAGCTAAATACTAATTTGTACCCATCTTTGGTTAGAAAAAACAACTGTAGGCCTATATCGAAGACAAAATTGTAAAAAATTAAGGCTAGAATGTAGAATTCGGGCATACCGCCAGCCTTGTTTACAGTAGGCCGAGTCGGAGTTCTCAGAGGTGTAAAAAGTACTTGATGATTGTACTTAAGTCCAAGTAAAAGTATGTACTGAAAAATTACTGAAGTTAAAGTAAAAGTTGCCAACTAGAAATGTACTTAAGTTAAAGTAAAAAAGTATCTACCGAATGAATTACTTAACCCGTACAGCCCCAGCGACGCGCCTGACGCGTCGGCGATGTATGTAACGCACAGCCCCAGAGCCTAATTGCGCCGACCGTAACCTCAGGTGTAGCCACTCAAGAGGGCTCAGATTTGTATGGGAACTGTGTACGTATGCCACGCAACCGTGCCGATGGTTGAAAACTCTCAAAGTCCACGTGCGTGCGCGTGAGCGTGCAATAACCTGTTTTTTTGGGTAATTGCCTTCAATTTTTTACTCTTGTAAAATACGTTTTCGGGGGCTCTGTAGGACCATTCTTTAAGCTTTTTGAGCGGTTTTTCGTGGTTTTTCCTTCATTCCTAACCCATTCGCTATTGTTTCTGGAATAAAACCATTTTTTGAAAACCGGCCGGGTTCTGGTGAACAAACATTACAAAACTAGCCGGGGCTGGACGGGTTAAGTACCAAAAGTAAAAAGTAATATCCTAATCTATTACTATATACTGTATATATATATATATATATATTATATATACAGGGTGTTCCAGTAATGCTTTTCATAAATTATATGGTGGACTCATCAGACAAAAATAAGAATAAATTACTCTATGAACATGAGGTTGAGTATTTATAATAACGGAGTTATTACACGATTTAAGTTAACGATAGATACAATGCCATTCAATCCAAGGGGTAATGTTGCCATTTTAGTGGATTATATCCATTTGGCCTTCGCTATCGCTTGCTAGCCTCAAGATCGTTCTAGCGGTTTGTATCCAATCGGCGTTCTCTCTTCAGGCTAGCGAGCGGTAGCGAGCTGATGTTTTCGGTAGGAAAATCAAATCCGGCGAAGCCGGACATATTTTTCTACCGAAAAGTCAGATCGCTACTGCTCACTATCTTGAGGCTAACAAGCAATAGCGAAGGCCAAATGGATATAATCCACTAAAATGGCAACATTACCCCTTGGACTGAATGGCATTGTATCTATCGTTAACTTAAATCGTGTAATAACTCCGTTATTATAAATACTCAACCTCATGTTCATAGAGTAATTTATTCTTATTTTTGTCTGATGAGTCCACCATATAATTTATGAAAAGCATTACTGGAACACCCTGTATACGGTATATATATATATATCTGTGTGTCAACATGAACAAAAATTACTAGTTAACTATTACAGGAACCTTGACTTTGTGTTCCCCTCTTGTTATTCTTACAGTTTCTTACAGTAGATCCTCTGGAAAAAGGCAAACTATGCCTGTGTATCCAGCTCAGTACCAGTACTTGCACTGCTGCGGTCGTTCACGGTGTTGGTGGCGGCGGTAGCAGACGCAACATTTTTACTATTCTGTATTTTTGTTTTATAATCAAACTTCAAATCTTGTCTTCCCCATGCTTTATCAAGATTACTTTCAAACTCCCTTATTGATTCGGAATCGACTACATACTGGGGCAGTGCGTTCCACTCATTTACCACTCTATCACAAAATGAGTTCTTCGCCTTCTCAAGCCTATCTTACAATCACACTTCTTATGTAAAACTTGCAAGATATACTGACGAGTCGATATAATATAATGAGTGCTATTTATAACATTCTGAAGAAAAAATAGAACCAAGCACAGAAGAAAAAAAACATATTCATTATGCATATCTTATTGAAGAGATTCTGATTATATGACATCGAGAAAGTGCTTTGATTCGGGATAATATCTCCTTATAATATATTCAACTCGGTAAAAGCTGCAACTGAGTTTAGGTTCAATTAGTTCAAGACAATAACAGAATAGATATTAAACAGGGTTAATTATGATATGCTGGATTAAACAAGTGAGATTAGTTATAAGGTTTGGGAAATGAAAATATGGCAAGTTAGATTATATCAGGCTAGAATATACAGTATTGTAGTTAGTAAATAACATAATAAATATTATTACAGTATGACACTATGCAGGTAGCTCTGTACGAGGGACTTTGTACAGGCATATATTTATACTTGGGGATTTCCCTAAATTTAGTTTTACTCGATGGTTTGCTCATGTGTTCGTTATATAATTTCAACCCTATTTCTTCAGATTGTGAGGAGTGGTTATTTCAAAGCCATAGTTTGCAATTTTTTTTTTTTTATGGAATAGCATAATTTATCATTATTATCATATATTTATATAATCTGAATTTTATCAACAACGGACAAAACATTTATTCTTTGAAGGCTTATTCTAAATTGCTAATGCTAGTTTAATAATTCTGGTTAGTTTCGTTACATGAAATTAAAAAATGCATTACCGTTCAAATAAATATATATAAATAAAATGATCATGCTGAGTCACAGGTGGAAAGTGTAAGGTGTTAAACCTTTGGGATCAGGTGGTACAAAGGGAGAGTCATTAGGATGTGTGGGGGAGAGGGGAGGGCTCTCAGGGCCATATAAATATAGTGGTGACCTTTGAACTATCTAAGGAATGTCACACCTACATTCAGGGGAATGTCCATGGGAAATGCTACCTGGAATTTCAAATCTATTGGGAAGAATATTTAGCAAATTTGCTGAAGTTGTACTCTACAAAATTAAAAGAAGTAAATGAAATGTAGTGGAGTAAAAGTACAAGTAATCCTTCTAAATACTACTCAAGTTAGAGTAAAAGTAATGGACAAAAAATCTACTTTTTAAAAAGTAGATACTGAAAAAATATACTTAAGTACTGTACAGTGGAGCCCCCATCCTAGCTGCTAATCAGTTCCGCAGAAATAGAGCTAGGATTGAAACAGCCAAGATCGGGGC
The DNA here is from genome assembly GCA_032716605.1 of Paralithodes platypus. Taxonomy (NCBI): domain Eukaryota; kingdom Metazoa; phylum Arthropoda; class Malacostraca; order Decapoda; family Lithodidae; genus Paralithodes; species Paralithodes platypus. Next base: position 10,136,553 of record CM064491.1, on the reverse strand, counting down.
ACTGTTCTTATGGGGAAAATTCAATCGGTTCCGTGCTCATGCCAAAATTTGCGTCTTTTCTATTTTTTTTCCTATGAAAACATGTTTTATTGTACACAAATTAAATTTTATGCATTATACTGTATCATATAATACACCATAGAATAAGTTTTTAATAACTAGAAAAAAAGGCCCAAATCTAAACAATTACCGCACTTTTTCCCAGTGTTAGGCTATGAAAACATGTTTTTTTGTCTAGGCTACATCAAGTAGCCTAGGCCTAAATCTTATGCATTGTAAATAATAATGTAGACATGGATAAATGACAGTCCTAACCATAAATACTGTAGATTGGGGCATTGTTTCTATCATGCGAACATTTTTAGGCCTAGGTTCTAAATTCGTCCAGCCACCCCTCAAGTACCCATTTCGCCCCAAATACATCCAATAAATACATATTATGAGGAAAATGCGTATCAATACGTATTATGAGAAGATTACTTACCACACAGATTTTATTATAAATCATTGTCATATTTAGCCTAGCCTAGGCTAACATCGTCTAGGCTAGGCATTTCAATCGCTTTCGTCCGACATGGACTGGTCTTTGCTCTGTGTTTTGAGCATGAAATTCCTTCATTGCTACCACCAGGCCAACCATCCCTATCACTAGATGTACTAGAGGTTATAATAAACGCGAGAGATAAGGGGTTCAGGCACAAAAAAGCTTGCAAACGTTTGTTTTGTCAACAGATAAACTGCAAGCGTCTGCTTAGTGATGACGTCATACAAAGATGGGGGCATCTTGTGCATTTGACGATCGGATCTCGGATTCACTCTGATTTCGTCTCTAAACGGCAAGCACCTGGCAGATTCTTTCGTTATGTTAAAACAAAATTATTGTTTTTGTTTGTTTTCTAGTTTTATGTCGAGTTTTTCGTTATTTTTGCCATTTTTTCGGGTTTCGGCTGGGATTTTGATGCGAGAATTGAGGCTTTTGGCGCGAGAATTGAAATTGGGAATATTTGGTGTGTGCCATGAGAATTGAATCAGCGAAGACTGATGTAGCGAAAATGGGGGCTCCACTGTACTTGAGTAAATGTACTACATTACCTTTACACCCCTTGTTTACACTATGCGGAGCGGTGGCCGATGCTTGCCATTATGTTCCCGTCTATTTTGACTGCCTTTGGATACAATAATATGTTGAGGGGGCATTCACATATTGTCATCATCATATATTGCCAGCAGGGGGCAAAAAAAAAAAAAAAAAAAATCGCCGTCAAAATAGACGCGAAGTTAACCGCGGCGATTGCCCTATGTAAACATGACGACCGTACGCCCGGAAACTACATCCATCCCAAAATTTAAAATAAATGCTAAAAATGCTGTCCGGGGTCTTCAATTTTTACCAAAAAAAACAAAAAAAAAAATTGCTGATTGTACTGTACTTGGGAAATATTATTGAAGAATTAATTTTGTTTTCTTTTTCTTCTTTTTAGGTTGTTGAGGACAGCACCCCACAACCCTAGCGACCAGCCCAGCAAGAAACTACAGTATACGCCTCAGCAGCCCGCAACTCTAGCGACCAGCCCAGCAAGAAACTATACGCCTCAGCAGCCCGCAACCCTAGCGACCAGCCCAGCAGTAGAAACTACACGCCTTAACCCGGGGAACGTGAAATTGAGGTAGGTGTTCAAAACTTGTAATTTCTACCAATCAACTCTGACAGAATTAGTTATATTTGATGATGCAGTTTTTACCACCATACACTCACTGCTGAATAGCAAGGCTAGGGTGGGTGCCCTGATGAATCAGGGACTTAGTGAATAGTTGCCACAGATTGCTAGACTGCACCGTTCACCAACAGCACTGACATATGCCAATAACTCACTGGCTGGCCCGAGGCTCAAACCGTCAACCTCACAGTTAGCAGGCGAACGCTCTACCAATCGAGCTACGGCCTGTGGCCGTAGTTTATTTTACTTATATGATAAACATATGAACTTTTGAACTTGAAGAATGATAAAAAAGGTGGGAACAGCAATTCTCTTGAGACCTCTGGTGGACGCTTCTGAACAGCGCCAGAGCTACGACTGTAGACATCACTATACCCAACACCTAGGATATGCACAGTTTATCTCAATTTTTGTGTGATTCTACACGTTTTTATTATACAGTATACGACTACACTAAGTGCTTATATAGTATAGTAATAAAGGGAAAGTCCATATGCAGTTGATAATGGCTACAAACATAATTATAAGCTGATAAATTATCATAACAAAATTGGCGCGAAAATACCTGCTGACTTTGTATTGTAAATATACGTTATTTATGAATATGGGTGATTTTCAAATATATAAAACAACAGTATGCATAGACCAAAATATGTGTCGGCTACAGAAATGTCTACTAACTGCATATATTATAGAATTGTTGAAGGAGAGGGAGGGTGGATAGCTCTGCGATGTCGCCCATTTCCCACAATGCACCGCGGTAAACCTTGCGTTCAGTGCCTCTATTGGCCACTGTAGGCATTTATTGGTAGGGAGAATTGGGGGGTGAAAAACTTTTATTTTCACCGCCTGGTCGTATTCTGGGGCGGCCGGCCAAGAGACATACAACCTCCCTCTCCAATGTATTTTCTAGTTTAACATATACTGGTATCTATGAACTACATATGATCAGTATATATTATATATCTCCCAGCCTTCCTACAAATTATAATGTAAAACTTGCAAAATAAACAAACCAAAACTTATACGAACACAGTAAAAAGACAAAACAACTAATCACAACAAAGAAACTACCACCACAGTATATAAACAATACATAAGATCAGTGATGGAATACGCAAGCCCAGCCTGGGCTTCTAACCTAGCTGAAACACATCATAAGACCTTACAGACTATTCAAAACAAAGCCCTGAAGATCATTACAGGCTGCACAGCTACTGCACCCACAGATCACCTACATCAAGAAACCAAAATCCTCAAAGTCAAAGACCATCTGGACATGAGAGGCACTCAATTCCTGGCAGCAGCCTCCACGAACCAAGACCACCCACAGACACCAAGAAATATCAAAACAACACCCAGCACACGGTATCGCACACAATTACTGTCCTCTCTCCCTCCCTGCCCACCCCGAACCAACTTCCAGAAGCACATCCATACTCCTATCTCTCGCCGATCCATCCACTCACTCACAGACAACACGCAGCTGCAAGCACGACCTCCCGAAATCCATCCTTCCGAATCCTCCCTTCCTCGCGAGGACAGAGTCCACCTGGCCAGGCTGAGATGCGGACACCATCCAGCTCTCCTGAGCTATCAGAAGAGACTGGATGACTCCGTTGTCGACGCCTGCCCGGGATGTAACACAGCACCCCATACCATTAAACACATCATAGAAGACTGCATTTCACACAACCACTTACGCCAACAACACAATCTACACTCAATGAGAGCTCTGTGGGAAAGTCCGATCGTGGCCATGGCCTTCCTCAGGGACTCGGGGCTGTTCGGCCAGGCAGCTTAGGGAACAACAACAACAACAACTAATCAAAATCGCTGTGGAAACCGCTTAAATAAAATAATGATTTATAAATAAAGGAACACAATCCACCACATAGGGTGTACGTACATTACTACATGAGCAAGTTAATCTGGTTCCCAAGCAAACTAATCGCACACATAACAACGCACTATCGTCACGTTCAAGGAATTAGTCAATTTGGGTAGTCGAGTACGGATTCCTACTGCCCTTGAAAGCTTTTATCAGTAGCGTGTAGCATGCTGCCTTGCCATCTGTTGTGTACGGTAACTTAATCTTGTTGGTACAACCATACCCTGAGTGTGTAAATTCCCCACTTAGCCCACTATCAGGGTGGGGCTAAGTTTGGGAAGGATGTAGGAGTTAATTCCTAGCAAATCAATTGTCAAAATCATATACTGTACTTCACATCACATCAAAAGCCATTGGAAAAACCTAATTAACATCTATAACAGGTGAACCGTGAAAGTGCAATTTTACCCCCCAAATTTAAAAAACAAAAATTCTTCTTCTGATATGTGTTACGTTACGAGCGGGGTTCGAACCCATAACATAAAGAAACATTCCACTAAAAACCACAAAACGAGGACTTATTATTTAGCCTCACAAAATGAGGAAAATATGACTATCAATTTCAGTCAAGAATAAGTGGTATGTTAAACTTCCACAAAAACTAGCAACTCTCTTTGTAGTCACTAAAACCTTGGTAGGTGAAAAGATGTGGCAAGTTCATAAAATATCAGTTGATATCAAATGACTGTTTTAGCCTAAAAACCCCAAAGTTATTCCTTTCTTATCACTCGTTCAGAATTAGTTATCTTTAGTTACTTTGACTTAGATTTATCCCAACAATCAAAAGAATAATATATTAGCATATAAAGGTAAAATGTAAAGAGTATGTAAAATATAATTATAATTTATTTAAATTATTAATTATACACAAAAGTTACTTCTAGTGAAAATATCAAATTTGAGAAACATTGGTGTGAAATAATAAAGAAACTCTTAAGAAAAATAATACATAGTTATATAAATACCCTCCAAGAGAGTAAGTGAAAGCAATCAATAAACATAGAAAAAAATCCTAGGCGATACTTATTCAACTCATGGTGATTATTTTACAAACGAACTCAGGACAGGTCAGCTTAAGATGGTGGTGGAGAATACACTACCTGCTGTTACGGTACTAGCGGCTTATATACCCTTAGCGCACCTGGCTCTGATACCAACTTCTCTAACTGTATTAATCTCAACTCATTATATACTTGCTGAATTAAAGTATTACTTTTACCAAGAACTCTATGATATATCTTTTAAATATGATTAGAAAAGCCAAATACATTATTACCTAGTTATAATCACTATCATTCGTATGTCAGGAAACTAAGAAGAGCAAGGGTTGAAAGAAAGGGGGGGAGAATGAATAGGGTTACGAGTGTAGGACGATAGGGGGTAGAATGGAATGTGAACGAAAGGGGGGGTAGTCTGCACGAAGCCTCCCAAGACCACCTCACTAGTTTTTGTACACTCTTGAACAAAAATATCTTCCTATATGAAACTAAGCTGTCTACAGGTCGAATTAATTATACCGGGCTCATAACATTGCATACGATGTTCAATCATAAATAATTAAAGATCGTACCCACCATAACAAGCACAATACCTCAATTACAACCAGTGACACTTGAATGAAATAGAAATCCCGAACATATGCAATATTGAGGGCAGTGTGCAGGCTATGTTCAGTTAGATTAGATTAGGAAGGTACAGTAATTAAGGTTAGACTAAACTGGAGTCTGGAAATCAGTTACCCGGGTCCTGGAAATTACTTTTTCTAACTTAATTTAAGCTACTCGGTAATTCATCAAAATAGTAAGCAAAATCTTACCAAGAATCTTGAGACTTGAGTCTTTAAATTTAAATATGCCTACTGGTAACTGAATAGATGAAAAATTAGAAAAAAATTGCAATACGCGTTAACACAAATAAGTAGCCTAGGCTACATTTAATAAATATTAAACTAGGCCGAGGCCAGGCTAGTATAAAACTCCTATACATATTACACAAAATTCAGTCGAGGGTAACATGCGTCACCAGTTCATGTACAGTACCTTGAATCTTCGATAATTAGGCTATGTCATATACTGTACAGTATATGCAATCTTTATGACCCATACATCATTCTTATATATGTCATTACCACCAGAAATTTATAATTACCCATAATGCAAGTTCCAAAAATGTTAAGACATACCCCTCAAAACCATATTTTATCATTAACCTAACAAGTTAACTAGACCCCCACTGGTATTGGTAGTTGGTATTGATAAAGTGGATGACAAATTCAGACAAAATTAAAAAAATACTGTGGAAAAGTGAATTATTAGCTAATATTGCCGATGTCTGTAGTAACGCTGAGGGTGAACCCTGTGAGCTACAGAGCTTGTTCTGGTGTCATTTGAAAGCCCTTTTCTATTTTTTTTTTTTTTTTTTTTTTTGCTGCAAAAATTTAATTTAATTCAGGCACTTTCTTAAGCAATCAGGAGTGCCTGAAAAAACCCTATTGTAGCAGGAATATGCCCACACTGATAGGGTTAATTAGGCCCCATACTGTCAACATGATGCTGATTTCAATAAGTCACAGGGGTGAGGCGGCCATTGCCATCCCCTCCTCCCCCCCTTTCAACCCATCCTGTATCCCAAGGCAACCCTAATTAGATCCCCAACCACTAGTGTGTAGGGGGGTGTAATGAGCATATACCCGGTACTCATTTCAGCTACTCAGTACTATAAGAAAACACTGTATTTAAAGGAAAAACACACAAAATTGTTGCAGATGTCCCTGTCAGTCCTAAAGGTAATATTTACCCCTATTATATTCAGCCCAAACTCTGGGTCAATATCAAGTTCTGGTCACATGTGTTTTATAAATCAGCATTTATGTTGGCAGTAGGGGTCTTAATTAGGTATCTTTCAAGGAGCCTTTTAAGAAGCCTACTGCCACGCCCGCGGTTCGCACGCTCTTTGTGTTCGCTTCTTATATGATTTTTTTTTTTTTTCCCCCTTCACCCACCCCAGGACTTACTGTCATCATCATAAATGCTAGCAAGGGGAAAATAACTGGTGACCATGGTATGATTTAAGAAAGTGGCGGTCAAAACCGATGCATACGAAAACGCCGCAGTAGTCTCCTTTAATATTATCCCTAATTTAAGTTTTACCACACAATTATGGCGACGACACCATCAATGGGGAGAGTTTTTTTTTATCATGTAGGCCTAATGAATTTGCCCCTGTAATGACGCATTTAGCATTGATACGTCACCTTGTACTTGTGGAACGTGATACTCTGTGCCATCTAGACCAGCCGGTGGAACTTCTGTGTACGCTGATGGCAAGGGTCGTATCCTTGTAGTGCTGGTAATGTCATATTTGGCTGTCAGTCCTATCTCTGCACCCTCTGTTGTTAATGGGTGTTGTGTGAGAGATGAGGCTGTTCCATGGAAACTATCTTTAGAAGATCTGGAACTTGTGTTGTGATCAATGTTGTCCATTGCCCCCGTCGTGAAACATCCAGACTTGAGATGTGGGAGACAGACCAAATTTTGATCATGGTAGAAGTTGGTTACTCGATTAGCCAACTCAGTCGATATACCTAAGAGTCTATTTTAGCCAATGCAGATACCATAGGAATGCAGGCTATCAATCAGTTCCCTGTTTCTGGTATGCGAATGAAGCATGAGGCTTAGGTATATGGGGATGGAGTTTCTCTTTCTCTCGTGTGGCGGACAGCTTTGGACGGCCTGTTTATCGTGTCTTCTTGGGTGCTTAACACTGTTAAACATCATCAATTGAGAAATTGTGAGTCCAGTGGACTTCTTGTCATTCTTGGTTTGGTCTTGTATGCTGGGCCCCTCTAAGATCATGTTCACCAAGGCTTTCAGTTTTCCTGGGACTGCTTCGTCTTGGCATTTCTCTGTAAAGGACCCGCTGAAACTGTACTTCATCTTGAACATATCTCGTCTCACTATTTCTGCAGCCTTTGCTAGAATCACCACATCTGACTCCACGTGTTGATCGCATGCAATCTTTACGCTGGCACCGACGTCTTCCTCAAACATCAGCAGCACGTTTCTCCCCTCTGAATGTACTCTCAGGCCTGTAACCATCCTTATCAGTGCCTCTTTAAGTTGTGTGCTGTTTGGGCAAACATCCATGACAACATCCATCTCTGATAGCCTGGCTGAGTACATTTTTAGGAGATCTGCAAGGCGAAATACTGGACGTGATTCAGGATCTCTCGCTTCTTCTATGAACGTGACCAGCTCTGCCAGTGGAAGTGCCTTGGACTCGGCCTCCTTGGTTTCGCCACCAGTTGAGTACTCGCGTGCATGACGTTACCGGTTGTAGAGAGCAGCCAAACACTTAGCGTGATATTGAGCGTCTTGTGCCACCAAGTCCGTTGTTCCAAGCTTGACCAAGAGTGCCCTGTCCTGAAGGAATGTGGCTGCATTTCTGACCCTTGTGTTCATATCTGGCGTCGAGGCATCATGGAGTCCATCTTTTCCTCCTATTTCTCCGCAGAAAAGACATACATTCGTGTGGTGTACTTTGGCGATTCCAATGATTTTCCTTTTTTTCACTGGACTGGAGTACTCTGCTTGATCACTCGATTCCCGCTTCCTTGCCCTTGCCAAGTGATAGGAATCAAACCTGTTGTAACAGGTTTTGTGCCACCAAGCCTTGTGCTTTTCTAATGCTCGCTGTACGCCTTCGCCTTCGTCAATTCGCTTTGGATCCAAGTCAAACGGAATTTTGCCCAGCTTTTCAAATTCGGACAGATTGTAAGTGAAAGTCTCGTATCCTGAACAGTCATTTCTTTTTGACTTAGCAGGGCATCTGGCTGGTTTGTCTCTGTCAACTTGGCAGATGATGCATTTATCCCAATCCGTAGGTGTTGGTGTAGTTTCCTTTTGATGATGCCCCATCACGACTGCCAGTCACAATCTTCACAACCTTCGACATACTGTCTTGAACCTGCAATTAGAAGATGATTCTTAGTATTTGCCAATTATTATTTATTCATTGCTCGATGTATATTGATATTCCGAAATAAACCATTCATTCATTCATTCATACATCATGTATATAACACTCGTAAAGTTACGTCAAATTTAGCACTCGAAAATTTGCAATTTCTTACACAAAATTGCACCATTTTGAAAATATGTGCGGTAGATATTCATCCAATCCGTTATCTATATGTCCCAATGGATTAGGCATGCCAAATAACTATAAATTAGCATTTTAAACCACTTGAAACCCAATATTAGAAGCAGAGATATGCCCCCAAATTATATTTTCCAGTTTTTCAGGGCGGCCATTTTGTTTTTGATGCCACACCCCCTTATGGGGTCGGTTTATTTGGGGTCCACCCCTTATATTGCTTAGTATACCCCAAGGTATACATACACCAAGTTTGGTGCTTTTATCACAATTTGAACAATTGGTCTAAAATTGTGTGCTAAGAAGCTGTACTATGAAGTTAACCGTATGGCCACGATAAAATTGATAGCTAACATTCTTAAATGAAACTATATTTTCGAAGATTAGACTATTTAATGATTTTCTAGCTCCATAATAGGTCAGAATCTAACTTTTCCTAATCTCCCAGTATATTTATACATGCATCTATCTATTGCCAGACGCCTTACTCCCCTTAACCTCTGAAGTGCGCATGGGGGGTATGAGACACCACACTCCTGTGCTGATGTATTTGAGCTGTTCCCATCACTAAAATATTTATTTTACCATAAATAGCATTAATACTTATCCATATGCGCCTATTATAGGTTGATTATAAAGGTATTAACCTGTTACAACAATAAAACAAGTGGAAACAGCGTTTGGATGGACAAAATCGGCGATACAGGCCGGGAGTTACACAATGTATGGCTGAGGTAACCTCCCAGCCCACCACTTTCCTCCACCTCTGGAGAGAGACTGGCGATCGATACTCTCTCTCTCTCTCTTGCTTGCACTCGCTTGCTAACAGTGATGACAACGCCCTGCTACCAACTCGCTAATGTTAGCACGAAAATAGACTACAGGAAAAGGGAATAACAGGGAAAATAGGTGATAACTGAAGGAGGGGAGGAAACTGGGGAAGGAGGGGAGGTGGAGGGGTGATATTTGGCATGGCCCAGGGGCAAAAAAAAAAACGGTTATAAATTGATTGTTTTTTTTCCCCTGACTCTTAAGAGTCTTCCTGCAGTTCCCGGGTTAAGGGGACCGTCCGCCTTTTTTACCCAAAAATCGTAAAAAAAAAAAAAAAAAAAAAAAAAAAAAAAAAAATTATACATAGAAGGGTGGCTATATATTCCCCCAACCTGTCTGTAAAAGTTGAATGCCGAAAATCGCTTCCAAGTGCATTATTTCGAGCTTTATATAAAGCTTTCGCAGTCTGAACATGGGCCTAATATTTATGTATAAATTATTATTTTTTTTTTATATAGGAATCATTACAAATTCATTTCATGTGATAGGACTAATATATATGTATAAATTATTAAAATGTAAATAGAAATAATTAAAAATAAATTTCCTGTAATAGGACTAGAGTTAGTCTACTGAAAAACAGTTTTTGAAGTTTGCGAGGCTTTTTCTCAACACGAAAATGTCAAAAAATTCCAACTCGGAAATGCACATAATCGAAAAACAACTTGTCATACAGTAAAGAGTCATATACCATTGGAAAGCCCATAAAAAACTCTATAAAGTAGTCAAGGGGAATACTTTTAGCCACCCCCATTCATGCACAGCACGTCTTCCAATTTGCAAAAACATTGAAAAATGTCAACCTAAAAGTATATTAGGCTAAAAATAAATCTAGATTAAATATACAAAAAATGCTGGACTAGATTGTAGAAACACCTTTTGTGAGTTGATTGAACACAACAAGAAAGACAATACACTAGACTTACAGGATTGACCACTCAATTTAGGATCCGTCTGACTCCGAGGCCTTTTATGTTTGTTTTAGCACTATTTTTCTACAGTGGTGTGCGGCTAATCCATCCACTAACCTGTTTCACCCTAAGATAGCAGTACTGATTTGTATAAGGTTTACTCCCCTATACAGGTTGCCGACCAAGGGTGACAAGTCCCATCCACCCGGATTTTTATAAGGTTATCTCCCCTAGATGGGTTGCCGACTAAGGCTAACGAGTCCCATCCACCCCATACTGTACTTAAATTTAATGATTGAGTGCTCCACACGAAGTGTGATTCCGATTATTTAAGGAAAAGGTTACTGGTAGTTTTCTAAGGCGAGAAATTGAACATTCATTTTGAAAACCATTTTTATTTTATTTTTTATATCGGGTGTACTGCCCTCGCACCACACCCGCATTCTGTTGACCCTTTTGTAATGACACTGTCGGGTGTGTTTTTTCCCTCTCATTATTTTGTTTGTTTTTAGTAATTTGACATGCCTGTGAGGGGGTTGCCCCACATAAGATATTAGGTTAGGTTAATGACATTATAAGGGAGTGACCCCTTCCTCCCCCTTTCTATCTTAAGCCATGCATATACAGTACCCAGTAAACCCCCGCCATCTCAGACTCTTTTTACTCGGAAACCCGTACTTCTCGGAATGGTATCTCATGTCCCTGTAGATCTCGGCAAATTTCCGAGTTTGACGGGATTTGTGTCCGGTGTACAGTGTTCTCTCACTCGGTTTTAAGTTGTTTCTCGCGACCATATGACGCAGAGGTTGCCAGATCAGCAATAAGAAATAGAGTTCTCTCACTCTTATAATTACCTCTCCAAAATTAGTTTTCTGCCCACAGCTAACTCGACAACTGCAGTGGTTAACCCTCCAGACCCGGTAGGGCTCTTGAACGCCCATAAAAAACACACCCGAGCTACCCGGAAGGGCTCTTAAAGACCCATGAGCTCAAAGCCTGTAAGCTTGGTGTGCGAGGCGTCGGTCCGACGCATGTAAACAACAGCCGGCTGGACCGACGCCCCGCATCTCCGGCCACAAGAAGGAGTGCGTCGCTTGTTCGTGTGTGCCTGTATGTTATTGTTAAGTATCGAAAAGTTGTTGTTGTTCCCTAAGCTGCCTGGCCGAACAGCCCCGAGTCCCTGAGAAAGGCCATGGCCACGATCGGGCTTTCCCACAGAGCTCTCATTGAGTGTAGATTGTGTTGTTGGCGTAAGTGGTTGTGTGAAATGCAGTCTTCTATGATGTGTTTAATGGTATGGGGTGCTGTGTTACATCCCGGGCAGGCGTCGACAACGGAGTCATCCAGTCTCTTCTGATAGCTCAGGAGAGCTGGATGGTGTCCGCATCTCAGCCTGGCCAGGTGGACTCTGTCCTCGCGAGGAAGGGAGGATTCGGAAAGATGGATTTCGGGAGGTCGTGCATGCAGCTGCGTGTTGTCTGTGAGTGAGTGGATGGATCGGTGAGAGATATGAGTATGGATGTGCTTCTGGAAGTTGGTTCGGGGTGGGCAGGGAGGGAGAGAGGACAATAATTGTGTGTGATACCGTGTGCTGGGTGTTGTTTTGATATTTCTTGGTGTCTGTGGGTGTGTTGCCATGTAGTTTAGTGGGTGGTCTTGGTTCGTGGAGGCTGCTGCCAGGAATTGAGTGCCTCTCATGTCCAGATGGTCTTTGACTTTGAGGATTTTGGTTTCTTGATGTAGGTGATCTGTGGGTGCAGTAGCTGTGCAGCCTGTAATGATCTTCAGGGCTTTGTTTTGAATAGTCTGTAAGGTCTTATGATGTGTTTCAGCTAGGTTAGAAGCCCAGGCTGGGCTTGCGTATTCCATCACTGATCTTATGTATTGTTTATATACTGTGGTGGTAGTTTCTTTGTTGTGTCCAAATTTTGTGTGAGCAAGTGACCTGAGAGCGTTAAGTCTGGGTGTCAGTTTCTTTTTAATGTTTGTGGTGTGCTGTTTGAATGTCATATGAGTATCATATGTTACTCCTAGGATTTTGGGTGTGTGTGTATGTGTTAGGGGTGTGTTGTTTATGGTGAGTTGAGGGATGTATTCGTGTTCTCCTGTCCAACTTGTGAGCAGGGTTGCGGTGGATTTGGCTGGGGCTAGATTAAGTCTGTTTGTAGTGCACCAGCCATGTAGTGTGTTGAGATAGGGTTGAAGGAGATCTGTTGCCCCCTCCCTGGGGGCACGGGTCCTTGGAGCGGCTTTGGTCGCGCCGGGAATTTCCACAGTATCGAAAAGTAGTGTAAAGTGGCTGTTTTTGCCATAAAGTTATCTCCAATGAAATCATCATCACAACTGAACCAGTTGACTTAGAGAGCTCTACTTAACGCCATTCTACAGGTACGAAACACATCTACGCATGGGGATGCGCGGGAATGCGGAAGCAGTCAGAATAACAAAGATACGGTAGCCTAGGCGTAAACGTTTTTCGGCCAAAACACCCGGGTTTCGGTATGGAATACATAACCGGGGCTGGAGGGTTAAAGTAAATAAACTAAAGGTTTCTAAATACCCCTGATGGTAACAAAGGCTTTAAAGTATCCCTAATGGGCTCAAAATTGCGTCAAGAACGTGAGAGGGTTAATATGATGAATTTCACATGCAATGATGTAATTCGGACATCTTGGAAAATCATATATACATTTTGTAAGTGGCCTTCCCCCAATTAGTCCGAGATAACGAGGGTTTACAGTATTGTCATTACCCTAACAACCTAATCTAATGTCTGGAAGGATGTAGTGTCTGGGCGTATGGTCATCATGTTCACATAGGTCTTGCGCTCGCGATTACATTCTGTCTATTTTGACAGCTATTTTTTATATTTGCCCCGGGCTGGCAATAATGTAAAACTTGCAAAATAAACAAACCAAAACGTATACAAAGTAAAAAGACAAAATAACTAATCAAAATCGCTATGTGGATACAACGCTCAAGTAAAATAATTATTTATAAATAAAAGAACACAATCCACCACATAGGATGTACATTACTACATGAGCAAGTTAATCTGTTTCCCAAGCAAACTAATCGCACACATAACAACGCACTGTAGTCACGTTCAAGGAATTAGTCAATTCGGGAAGTCGGGGACATTCTGGTAAATTTGACTAAACTCTGCATGAATAAAGAAACTACATAAAGTGTCAAATGTTATATTAAAATCAAATTTGCAACTTGACAAGATAATAACAATAGTACAAAATACAAATATAACTCACTAACGATAGTGCTATCGGGTAGGTACCTGTAAGCATAGCATGCTTCAAGTGACCCCTAACAATTACTACCCTACAAATAACCTACATTTATTGTACAAATAAACTAAGGAAATCGCAAAACCAAGCAATTAATTCTATCGACAATGATTATATATAATATAATAAATATAAATATTTTAAAAATTTGAAGAAGGCACAATAGATTTAAACAAAAGAGTACTCTTTTAACAATTACAATCAATTATAAAAAAAATATAATAATAACAATAGAAAATGATAAACAATTAATATATACAGACAAAAAGTAAGCAGAGGTTTTAAGCGAAACTTCAAGTTAATAATGCTTGATTAAAATTATTTATATCAAATTTTAAAATACAGTCACAATAATTGACCTTAAAAAGATTAAATTTATGCAACAATTTACTTGCAACTAAACCTTTGTCCACTAAGAGTCTGTATAGTAACCAAGCTCTATCCCAAAAGTCTTCTACTCTGGTACAAATTTTACAAAGTCTTATTAGCTGGGAATAAAAACAATTAGAAGTTATTTTGCTATCAATACTACTATTAGGGAAAGGAAATTTTATTACGTTAAAATTAAAATCATCAACTTTGTGGTATATTTTAAGTGTGCAGTGTTCAATAACAATCTGTATATTTATATCAAGAAAATTTTCAACATCATCATTTACATTACCTTGTGTGAGGGGGATGGAATTTGGATAAATTTGTTTATCGACTTGATTAAAATTTAACATATTACAAACAAGAATATCATCAATATATATACTATTATTACTTAACAATTTAGCAAGTGCTAATTTTTCTGGGATGTTATTTTTCTTGCTACTGTCAACTAAGTTTTTTATAAATTTAAATTCTAAAGCAAGCAAGAATAAGTCTGCAATTAAAGGGCTAGCATTTCCACCCATAGGAATTCCTAATATTTGTTTGAAAATGTAGGGCCCGAATCTAACATTAGTATTGAAAAGGAGGAATTTAAGGGCATCTTTAACCCATTGGCTGCGGATATGTTTGGGCTATTTAGGGCATATTCAGGCACTCCTGAATGATAAATCAAGCATCTGCATTAAATTAACTGTATTCTGCCGAAAACTAGGCGAAAATAGCTTCAAAATGAGACCAGAACGGGCCCCGTATGTGGTCTGGTTCACCCGCAGCGGTGCCAGTGAAACGCAGGAAACCCGCTATTTGGTAGCACTCGCTCGCTTGGCTACACTGTTGTGTGAGAGAGAGAGAGAGACCCGCGCGAGACACAGTAAACCTCAGTGGGGCGCTCGCTGCTCTGAGGAACGGAGGTGCTCACGCTCTGGTACAAATTCTGCCCACTGACAATCAATTTTTACGGTTTTTACATTAAAAGCCTGGAAATTGCTGTAACTTGCCAGGCCAGAACGTCACCCGCAACGAAAGGGTTAAGTTTAGTTCTATGAAAATATACTGAACTAGTGGGATCAAAGCTAAGTGACGCATTATTAAAATATAAATTAACATTTATGTAACGATTACGACTACTTTCAAATCTGTCAAAATGCAAATCTATAATAAAGCAAAGTTCTGAAAATACTAAATCTAAAGGCAAATTGGTATACAAAGTTGAAAAGTCGAAGCTATGTACTGAGGTAACTTTCCGCATGGTATTAAGTTTATCAATAACTTCTACTGAATTGTCAACACTCCAATAATAGTTAATGCCAGTTCTATTCTTAACGGTATCACAATATCGTTTATGAGTACTTTTAACCCGTTGAGCCCCGGCTAGTTATAATATTTTGTTCACCCCAGTCCCAAGCCATTTTCACTTATTTTTTTTGTTTGCTAAAATGGAAGACAAGGATGAGAAATGAAAAAAAAAAACAAAAAAAAATCACCTCTGACATTTTTTTTTGGTGGGGGGGGGGGGGAGCTTCAAAACAAATTGTTGAGCCAAAATGGAAGAGAATGGTGAGAAATGAACACACAAATAAAAAAAAAAATCATTTCGGTCATTTGGGGGGCGGGGGGGTTTCAATAGTTCGTCTCCCCCGCATGACCACCCGCCCGGGAGCACTAGGGTAAAAACTGAGTACGGCATTGTACGGCATACATCCTAAGGAGTATCTCACATAAATCTCAAGCCTCTAGCTCCCATACGACCGCAGTAATGAAGGTTCAAAGTGGCGGTAAACTAGGGGTGTAAACTATCCCCACTAAGCCCACCACCACCAGCCGCGCGGCTGTCTCGGCCCGCTCACACCTACTGGCCCGGCTCCCCCACACACTACGGTACCTCCCCCTCCTATTCTCCCGCCATTTCCTACCTTACGAGCCACGTAAGTGTTTTTTATATGTCGGACGCACGTGATGCGTCGCTGGGAGTTGGTGATCAAAGACTGCCGACGCAACACGTGCGACGCTGGGTCTCAACGGGTTAATATATTTTAAGCAATGTACGACTTGTTTTGACAAAGTTTTAGTGGTAGCAAATTTTGCTCCGGCAATAAAGCGATATTTATAAGGTCTTTTATGAAATTTGGGTAACATGTATAATTTAGCAATGCATTTATTCTTATCAGAAAGTTTAATATCAAAGGTTATATTTTATTAGTATGTTCATTAACCCGTACAGCCCCAGAGACGCGTCTGGCGCGTCACCCTAATTGCGCCGACCGTAACCTCAGGTGTAGCCACTCAAGAGGGCTCAGATTTGTATGGGAACTGTGTACGTATCCCACGCAACCGTGCCGATGGTTGAAAACTCTCAAAGTCCACGTGTGTGCGCGTGAGCGCACACACGTGGACATTGCGCGTGAGCGCGCAATAACCTGTTTTTTGGGGGTAATTGCCTTCAATTTTTTACTCTTGTAAAATACGTTTTCGGGGGCTCTGTAGGACCATTCTTTAAGCTTTTTTTCGTGGTTTTTCCTTCATTCCTAACCCATTCGCTATTGTTTCTGGAATAAAACAATTTTTTGAAAACCGGCCGGGTTCTGGTGAACAAACATTACAAAACTAGCCAGGGCTCCACGGGTTAATTAAGTTATCAACAATTAAATTTTCTTGAATTTCATAAACAGAATTACCGCAAATATTTGTATGTAATATATTCATCTATCTATCTATTGCCTGACGCCGTGATCCCTGAAGGGGTGGCCACGAACGAACCGTCCCCATATATATGATGATGACAATAAGAGGATCAATGCTGCCAGTGTCTTTTTGAAAATTACCCTATCTTTTTGATAGGGTTAAATCTTGTGCCTCATAGCAAATTCTAGGTTACCAGTGTGCCAACTCTTATCCTTCAGCGCAGCGACTTTGTCCCTTGGCGAACTATCATGGGGTACACACAGACATAAGTACAGTCTAGGGTTACAGTATTTCACCTAGCTTTTTCTGGTTATTGAAAGTACAGTACCGCTTTTCCCCTCAACTTTTATTGAACACTCCTTTGGCAGCTTTATATAAAATCTATCTATCTATTAACTCAGGCCCAATCCCCACTTTTCCTATTTTTGTTTCTTTTCTTATAAAATCTTACATTTATAATTTTCCTCCAGTTAAGTTGGCTTTATTATTGCATAATAGCCACAAGGTGTTGCCAGATTAAAGTTGTAGATCAAAGATAAGCTCTTGTAGGATACCCTCTTTTACTCTCATGGTTGATTGATTGACTTAGTAAGAGTAGGCCTACACGCTTCATCAAATTGACTAATTCCTTGAATGTGACGATAGTGCGTTGTTATGTGTGCGATTAGTTTGCTTGGGAAACAAATTAACTTGCTCAGGTAGTAATGTACACCCTATGTGGTGGATTGTGTTCTTTTATTTCATAAATTTGATTTTAGTAAGCGTTGTTTCCACATAGCGATTTTTATTCGTTATTTTGCCTTTATATTGTCTTTGTCCCAGTTTTGGTTTGTTTAGTTTGCAAGTTTTACATTTTAATTTGCATAATAGCCACAAGGTGTTGCCAGATTAAAGTTGTAGATCAAATATTATAAGCTCTTGTAGGGTACCCTCTGTTACTCTCATGGTTGATTTATTGACTTGGTAAGAGTACATACAATTTGCTGCATATATTCCGTTCCTCAATATCCCAGTAAGTTCTTAATTTTGGCAGCGCAGCAGCCACCTCCTCAACCCACCTCCTGAAAGGTAGGTGGTGAAGTGAGGGAGGTCACGAGATGGGTTGGGTGCTGCCAAAATTAGGAATTTACTGGGGTATTGAACAGAATATGTGCTATAAACTGTACTGTACAGTCGCGCTAATAAGTGATGTCTCGGCACCAAGTATGTTTTGATCGATAATTGGTATAAGCACTATCTAAGCTGTATTTCTTCATATCGAGTAAAATAGACAAACATGTTCCTACACTTACCTACCCTATTCAACATCTGACAGACATTAATACAGCACAGAGAAAGCCAAACGTAATGACAGCTGGAACATCACTTATTAGCGCGACTGTACAGTCGGATGCCATAGTCTCTAGCCCACTCAAATGAATGCATGGACCCCTATGTTTTTCTTTATGCAATTATAAGTACTTGGATTGATTTTTTTATATAAATTCCTTATACAAAATAAGGGTACATAGTTCTGTAGTTGATTTATAGAAAATTGTATTCATAAATTAGTTTCCAGAGATATACTTCCATAGTCAGAAATGGGTGAAGTCCACGAATATTTATGAGTGGGCTAGAGACTACGGTATCCGACTGTACATACTAAGTATCCACTAGATTATTAACCCTTTCAAGCTCCTATACACATTTCTGTTTTGTTTTCTGGTAATTATTAGACGATTTTATTCAGATTAGGAAGGGTATATGGAAGTTAGAGGGTTGTTGTTGGTTTTCCCCAAGCTGCCTGGCCGAACAGCCCCAAGGCCCCGAGCAAGGCCAAGGCTATAACCGAGCGCCCCCACAGAACCCTCCCTGCCGACCACAATAAAGCCTGGGTGACTGAAGCCACTCCATGGCGGGGAGCTGAGGAGGGCGCGGAAACGCCCGGGAAACCAAAGCCCCACCCAGGGCCCTGTGCCCCTCAGCAATTATGAAGAGAAAGTTGAAGGGCAAAGGAAAGATGTGACGCTTTGGCTTCCAATCTTGGTAGATTAGGAGGTCAATCCACACAAGAGACGCAGTCACTTGAGATCTAGAAAATATATAAGTAAAAGGAACAGTCAGAGTAAGCTATGGGTATGGCAGAGATCGCTCAGTTCTCACTCTGATAGACCAGCCCATCACCACATGACTAGAACCCAATCCTCTCAGCATCAGCTAGGAAAGGCCCTAGAAAGCTGCCTTTGGCGGGGGGATAGCTCCCCTATTTCAACCCTTTTCGGGGTTGGGCACCCGCCCTTTAGAGGGTTTCAAAATTGTATTTTATTAAGCGTTATTTCCACATAGTGATTTTGATTAGTTAGTTTGTACATAGTGATTTTGATTAGTTCGTTTACATTTATCTTGTCATCCCAGTTTTGGTTCGTTAAGTTTGCAAGTTTTAAGTTTATTTTGTCCCAGTTTTGGTTTGTTTATTTTGCAAGTTTTACATTATAATATCTGAAAAAAATCGCCTTCATAATATAATTATTATGTTCCTTCCAACAACCAACTATACTCCTAAAATCGATTAATGAAATTTACAAACACATGTGGCAGTCCGTGGATTCGAATCCAGGATGCTCACACCTAAAATCAACACCTTATGCATCGCACCACGAAGACAGTTATAAGAATGGTGGACACTGCCTACGATTTATTATGCAACTTCGAATCCTGCATATCAATCTAAGCATGTACACACATTCCAACTGCAACTCACGTAGGCTATGCATATGTGAATGGAAAGAGCAATTAATGGGGCCTTAACCACTAGGGAAGTCCTCTCGATAAATTACCCCTGAACCAATATCAATTATTATGTTCCTTCCAACAACCAACTATACTCCTAAAATCGATTAATGAAATTTACAAACACATGTGGCAGTCCGTGGATTCGAATCCAGGATGCTCACACCGAAAATCAACACCTTATGCATCGCACCACGAAGACAGTTATAAGAATGGTGGACACTGCCTACGATTTATTATGCAACTTATTATATTTTCACTTAGGGGGTATTCTTTTCTGGACTCCCTCTCTCCATGTTTAGCTTCATTAGTTTTGAGATTCTAAGACTGATCACCCCATTAGTTTGGCGATATTAAGACCTTTTTCCCTATTTGCCAATAATATGACCTTTTGAGCCATTTAGGTGTCAATGTTTCCTGGCATGAAGGTTTTTTTTCTTCTCTCTCTCTCAAGAAGACCCTTCAATAATTAGGGAACAGTTTACTTAAAGCTGCTAAACCATACTTCATAAGTTGCAAATTATATAATATTTCTGATATGAGAAATTGTAGAAACATGGCTTCATTTAAAGTTGATTTTCACGAGCGTTCTGCAAATGTTTAGTGAGAAGTTACTGTAATGGGATTGGGTTAGGCTTTTTTTGACGAGGTCCTTTCTAATCTGAATAAAATCACCTGGCAGTTCAGTATATTACAAAAATATTGTATATGATTGAAAATACTTGACAAATTTTTCCATTCTTTGCAGTTGTGGCGATGATCGATGGACGTCTTGGCAAGAAGAAAGAAGAATCGTCGTCTTCGGGATTCGTCGCGTCGTCTTTCCTCTATTTCTTTCTTTTTACTTTTCTTGTTTCAATTTTCCTCATCTTTTTATTATCTCTGCTTTCTCTCTTTCCCTACTTTCTTTCTTGGCTCCTCTTTCTCTACCTTTCTTGATTTCTATATTTATTTATCTACTTTTTTTCATTTTCCCCTTCCTTATTTTATTTTTTTCTGCTTTCTCTAATTTTTGTTTCTCTCAACTAGGCTCCTCTTTCTTTCCCCCCCTTTTTTTTTTTGCTTTCTCTAAACTTCTCTTTACTTTTTCCTTTCTCTCTTGCTTATTTTCTACATCCTTACCTTTCCTTTATAATTTTTATATTTTCCCTTTCCTTGATTTTTGTTTTGTTTTTTTCCTGTTTGTTGTGATGTGAGGGTGGTGTTGGTGGGAGTGATTTATGGTGTGTTTGGGGGGGGGGGGGGGGGGGGTTGTTGTCTGTAAGCTGTTGTACATTGGTTGACATTAGTGGTTAAATTGTGTGCTGGTCTAGGTCTTGGGGCTTGCTGTTGGGTGCATAAGGTAGTCAAGCCTTTAACTGACGAGAGAACAAGACCACAGGTCGGCTTATTCCTGAACGTATACGCATAGTTACACATTCTCTCGACTTTACTATGAATGCTTTAACTTGCCCTAACCTAACCCAAGCAAAAGTTTGTATTCTGGTTAGAGGTTACTGTGATCATAGTAATCTTTGAGGTGTTGCGTAGAAATTTCTGGATTATGTGACCGTGACCAATAGCAACGCACTGGTGTCCTGAATGCTACACCTTAGAGAACCACCCCAAAAGTGCCCCTTCCATTCTCCGAGTGGAAGACCAGGCGGGGCAGTGTAGGGGCCGGCACTCTGTTTCCAGTACCCTGCAACTGTCATCTTTCAATCTAAGTCTTAAGCTTGACTATTTCTCTCCTTCACCCAGTCAGTAGTGTGATAGATTTGTCTGTGATGGTAGTGGTGAGTGTGTGGTTGTGGCAACACAACCACATACTCATTACCCACTTAGTCATTTCTCTAAACTGAGTTGTGTTGACCATGTGGTGATGATGCCAAGGACTTCTTGACACCACTCATCATAAATTCACAACCGAGTCACTGATCAGCTGTGGTGACTCATTTGGGTTTTCTTTTTCTGAATGTGATATGGCTAATAACCATATCACACCAGAGCACACAAATGAAAAGCTAGCTGAGGTGGTACATTTCATGACTAATGTTCTTGTGCGATACATAGTACCACACGGTCATCACACAAATGTCCCATTACGAGTTGGTTGACGACTGTTGGTGATAATAAGAAGTGGTTAATGTCTCGGTGTCTCTTGGGAGAACCGCAGCTGCAGGCCACCTTGCACTAGCTTGCATTTAAGTGTACATTCAACCACAGCCCAGTCATCACCACGAACACCTGCTGCCTGGGTACCATCATCCCCCTGTGTGACTGTATGTGTGCGTCGACCCATCCCCCCCCTCTTTTTACTAATCAATATGTGTTTAATTTTCAGATGGAGTACAGTATGTTTATTTCAAGGTAAATATATTACCATTTTTTATAAGTCCTGAATGCAACTTTATTTTATTTGGGGGAGCACATATTTTGACAATAAAACAAATATAAATGTATTCAATATTTGATTTTCCTGTGAAACATATTGGTAGAATATAATGATTGAAAGGCATACTAACTGGTGGAATAATGAGAAACAAATAATAAGAGAACATTTTAAATACTATATATATTTTCATAAGTTAATACTGGTATAATATAATAAATGGAAAGCATAATGTAATAATAATTACAAAATATGATAAACTAAAGGTACAGAAACTAAAAAAAAATATGAAAAAACAATAAATACAGTACATGTAAAACTTGCAAAGAAAATATATATAATTTATACATATATTGTATTCCTATGATACTACAAATTTAAAAGAAAAATTAAAATAGAGGACGACAAAAAAAAAAATATGATAAATTATAAAGGAGGAAGACATAAAAAGGGATAATTATAAAAAAGTAGAAAAATTAAAAGGTTGAAAATAAGGAATAACCCTAAATAAAGGGAGAAGGAATAATACTAATAATGAACCTAAATAAAAGGAGAAAGAAGAATTAACGAGAAATATTACTAATAATATACCGTACCTAAATGAAATGAGGAATGAAGAATAACAGTAATAGAGGAAGCATGGGAAAAGGGAAAAAGAAGGAAGAGACAAGAGAAATTAAGAGAAAGAGAAATAATTAACAAAGATGTAAGAAATTGAGGAAAGAAGGAAGGAAGGATCAGGATGAGTGAGAATAAAGGTAGAAGGAAAAATATAAATTAAAGAAAGAGGACATGGGAGCCTATTATAAATGGAAAGCTATTATATTATGTCTATACTATATAAGTATAGGGTAAAGCAAACCCATATTTCAACAATAGTAATTAATATTAAAAATCCATTAGTTTATAATTAGTATAAGTCTAGGGTGAAGCCAAGCCAGATTTCACCAGTTTTATTTTTGCACCAATAAAGGTTAAAATATTAAAACAGCTCTCAAGGCCGCAAATATGGATGGAATTAAAATCGGTGAGCGCCATTGGATTCAGAATAGTGTCATAACTAATTTTGTTTTTATTTTGGCCAAACTTTAACCCTTTCGCTGCGGGTGACGTTCCGGAACGTCCTGGCAAGTTACAGCAATTTACAGGCTTTAACCCTTATTTAGCGGGTGGTAAGGTATTTTACACTGTACCGCTCAGCGGGCATAATCCCGAAATATTAGCTCAATTTCACTCGCCCTAGCGCCGTTACTATGGCTCCAATGCGAACGAAACGACCATTTTTGGAAAGAGCAACTCTTCGTCTCCCCATATAAGTCTATGAATGGATGTTATGAATGAGTGTGGAGGGTGGGAAGAGGATGTACTTTTTGGTCTATTTCCCGGGCGCGTTCGCTTGCGTTCGCTTTGGCCTGACTTCGGCCTCTCGCGCGTCTACTATTCCTTCGGTAATCGGTCTTATTTTTCTCTTATTTCTCCTTATTTCTGTATTCTCTCTCTCTCTCACTCCTGTCTGTCTGTCTGTCTCTCTCTCTCTCTGGCTTACTCGCTTTCCCTCTCGCGCGCTCTGTCTCTCTCTCTCTTCCTCATCCGTATATGTAATTCTCATTATTATTTTCTCTAATCTCTCTCACTCCTCCTGTCTGTCTGTCTCTCTGGCTCGCTCGCTTTCCCTCTCTTGTGCTCCCTTTCTCTCTTCCTCATCCGTATATGTATTTCTCATTATTATTTTCTCTAACTAATCCCTCTATTTCATTTATTTGCTTGTAATATTTCTGTATTATTATATCTTTTTCACTCTTTCTTCAGTTCAGTTTCTGTATTCTCTCTATACGGTGGGAATGGTATTTCGTATGAGGGATGTGCAGCACAAATATTCAATCTTTGGTTGTTTGGTTGTTTGTATTACCATAAGAAATTTACTGAATGCCTGCAAATAATACGCTATAAAATGCTTGCAATCAAACTCTCAAGCAATTTCAAGGTCACATGCAATTATAAATGTAGGCTATAGGTAGACCCAGAGAGGAAGAGACAAGAGAGAGAGAGAGAGTGTCGTGATAATATAACAATGTTACATATGTATCATATATATATATATATGAAAAAATAATATATACGATAGGCCTACATCTGTTCCCCACAATCATATAATGCCAAGCACAAATATTCAATCTTTCATTGTTTGTATTACCGTAAGAAATTTACTGAACGCCTGCAAATAATACGCTATAAAATGCTTGCAATCTCTCTATTTTCTCTAATCTCTCTGGCTCGCTCGCTTTCCCTCTTCCTCATCCGTATTATGTATTTCTCATTATTATTTTCTCTAACTAATCCCTCTATTTCATTTATTTGCTTGTAATATTTCTGTATTATTATATCTTTTTCACTCTTTCTTCAGTTCAGTTTCTGCATTCTCTCTCTCTCTCTCTGTTTCGCTTGCTTTGCAGGAATTTTGTTTTTGTTTTATATATAATATATAATAATTTACTTATCATTACTTACTATATCGTATAAACAATAGTAGGTAGCCAACTTACCATAATACCGATACACCAAACCGATCCGCATGCGGTTTTGTTTATCAGCTGTTTACTAAAGTGCCACCATTATCGATTTTCTTGGAGCCGACTCGAGCGGGAGGGTTACCAATTGAAGTTAAATCCGCTAGCATATATTGTTAGATGTAAGACATGATAAATACCACTAGAAATATGAATTGGCAAAATCCATATAATATCACTTCGAAATTGTTCTGAAATTTCAAAACAAAACCGCTAGTGTAAGTCATTGCTGCTAGATCGAAGTAAAGGTCTCTAGATCTAGCGGAAGTCGCTATACGTATTGGCAGTACTGCACACTCATTCATTTCATTCATTCATTTTCTATTGAGCTTGTCCTGGAATCTTTACGACTGAATCTTACGATTGCCGACGGCGATACGTTGTTGACATTGTTGTTGATGTTCCAGTGGAGGGATGAACAAAATATTTTCCTTGTCCAATACTAGCTATTTCATAGTCCCACAGGACTTATTTTGATATATTTATCAAATTTATTGAACGCCTGAAAATAATACGCTATAAGATGCTTGCAATCAAACTTTCAAGCAATTACAAGGTCACATGCAATTATAAAAAGGTATATTGTAGACCACAATCTTCGCCAAGCTTCGTTGTTGCTTGTATTATCGTGAGAAATGTACCATACACCCTGGTTATTGTGAGAAATTTACCGAACGCCTGCAAATAATACGCTATAAAATGCTTGCAATCAAACTCTCAAGCAATTTCAATGTCACATGCAGTATAGGTAGACCCAGAGAGGAAGAGACAGACAGAGAGAGAGGGAAGGTCAAAAACATCTGCTAGGTGTGATTTCCCCTGGGAGGGAAGAGATTAGTTTCGGGGCGTGCCCTGGCCTACATCAGACAAAGAGAGTACAAAGGAGTACAAACAAAGAGAGTGAGACAGAGAGAGTCGTGATAATATAAAAATGTTACACATGTATCATATATATGAAAACATAATATATACGGTAGGCCTACATCTGTTCTCCACAATCATATAATGCCAAGCACAAATATTCAATCTTTCGTTGTTTGTATTACCGAACGCCTGCAAATAATACGCTATAAAATGCAAAGGAAATTTCTTGTAGAGTGCAATTTTGAGGACGTAATGTGCTCTGAGAGAGAGCGGAGCGGTGATTAGGAGCATAAATTACCTCAAGACCGCTCGCCACACAGGGAATTATATAAGGAAATTACCGTATTTTAGGGTTTTTGCACTCGTGTTTTACGATCGTTGAAAGACAACCAGTGATCGTAAAAGGATGGTTCGGGTGTCATTAGAAAGCTCAATTTACGCACTTTCAGGATACATACTTGTATTACGCTCTGGGTCTTGTTTATGCATGAAAAAGAGCACGGAACAACCCCATTTAGGGTAAAAAAAAAAAACCCCGCTGGGCGGCACAGTGAAATATACTCCACCAGCCGCTCGTAAGGTGATAAAGTGCTTGAAATCACATTTTCAAGCAATTATAAAATATAAATTGTACTTACCAACACCCACACCAGTATGTTCTTCGTCAGGAACGTTTCCAATTTGCTCAAGGGTCTGTCCAATATCAACCACAACATCCACCCCACGCAAATTATGCTTGGGGTGAAAGCCTATGATCGGGTTATTTTCGTCTTCCGAGTCATCCACACTACCAAAACTCTCACCCAGACCTTCGACGGTTTTATCCAACAGCTTATTAGAAAGTTCTGAAGAGTTCGGCATGATATCTAGTTCCTGGGTGGTAAGCCGGGCGTGGTTAGTAGGGTGGCGCGACGCACTAGGGATGGCGGCCACCGAATCGAACACGGGCAAATCTTGACCTTCCATTATGGCTGCTTGAGGGTCACTTAGTCACGGTCACGCAGTGGGGATGTGTGGGTGGGCCCTTGTAGTACACCGCCTGACCACCAAGTTTCGCTTTCCACCTAAATTAGGGCGGGAATACGCCCACGGACTTAAGTCCGACCCCGCCATTTAGTCCAATTTTCTCGTATCGGACTTAAGTCCGACCCCGCTAAATAAGGGTTAAAAGCCTGTAAAAAAAAGTAAAAATTGAGTGTCAGTGGGCGGGAGCGTGAGAGGCCCACCTCCGACCCTCGGAGCACCGAGCGGCTCACTGAGGTTGACTGTGTCTCGCGCGAGTCTCTCTCTGTCTCTCTCAACAGTGTAGCCAAGCAAGCGAGTGTTACATAATAGCGGGGTTCACGCGTTTCACTGGCACCACTGCGGATGAACCAGACCACGTACAGGGTCCGTTCTGGTGTCATTTTGAAGCTATTTTCGCCTAGTTTTTGGCAAAATACATTCATTTAATGCAGATGCTTGATTTATCATTCAGGAGTGCCTGAATATGCCCTAAATAGCCCAAACATAGCCGCAGCCAAATGGTTAATATTATAATATGCTCCTATTTCCACAAAAATGGGTAAAATTAAAAATGGTTTGCGCCATTGGATTCCAAAAGTATCCCCACATGTCCAAATCTATTTTTTTCCAAAAGTACGAGATAATTTAACTTAAGACCATATCGTTGGAATCCTCTCAGAGCGGAGGGTTCCCAAAAATTAATTCAGGTGATTCCGACCTATTATAACCCCACAAAACACGATTTTTTTCCCCCAATTCCTTGTAAAGTATTGTAAAATTTTAAAATAGCCCTCAAGGCCATAAAAATGGGTGAAATCAAAATCTGTTTGCGCCATTGGAATCGCAACGTCGAGAAGAATCTGAATATACTGCTAATAATATGAAAATCGAAAATGACCAGTCGACTCCAATAAAAAAGGAAAATCTTAAAACGGCTCTCAAGGCCGCAAAAATGGATGGAATTAATATCGGTTAGCGCCAATGGATTCAGCGCGTCGAGAAAATTGGCAAGAAAGTCCAAATGGCCTTGCTAAATGAAAATATTTCACCCCATTCTGACAACCAAACACAGTCCCCAACAAATTTAACATCATACTCGCGATTCATAGAAGATCTTAGTTACTGGCTGTCCCACTACAGATACATTGTCACCTATGTGCGCACACTCTCCCTCACGCACAAATACCCATAACTCTCAGCCCCCTACACCCCCACGTAACTCTCAACCTCACACCACCCCACGTGACTCTCAACCAACCACTCCCCCACAAGTTACCTCTCAGCCACCTCCACCCTCTATCTGCCCAACCGAGACCCTTATGTAACCCCAAACCACCACCCAGACAGGACTTTATTTTGTACCCAACTCCCCCGAGCAACAACATCGTAAGAGGAATGAAGGGGATAGCCCTCAAAATCAAAACCAACTGCCATCTACCACAACCACGGCAGTACAGGGTGCCCCAACCACAACCAATACAGCTTCACCTGTATGCAGATATCACCTGAAAAGAATGTGCCACTTTGGACTAAAAGGTGAACTTATGGAGTAAAATGCAGATTTGAGCACCCCAAAATTTGCAACAATATGATCAGAGATGGCAAATGCAGAATTGGTGAAAACTGCAAATACCACCACCCACCCCTCTGCCAGTCATCACTAGAGAGTAAGAAATGCTATGATAACAAATGCTCAGATTTCCATATTAGGGGGACTTGGAGGATAGCCAGAAACAACACAAATGCTAACCAAAAAACTCTCCAGTTTTGCGAGGACGAGACAGAGGAAGAAGACACTATGGGAAATGGCAGAACAAGATGAACAAAGTGCGAGAATTGGAAGAACAAAATAGCCCAGCTAGAGTACAGTCAGGACCCCCAATACACGATTCCACAATGCGCGAAAACCCTAATACACGAGTTACCCCTCGAAAATAACATTAATTAATTAAACATTAATTACGCGAGGTGGTACCATAATACACGAATCGAGAGCTAAGAAGGGGCCAAATCCGCTATTCCCGCGAGCACGTCTACGTTTCGCGAAGCCCAGGCGTAGCTCCGAAAAGAGAAGAAGACGGGCATACGCCTGCCTTCCCTCCCGCTTACCCTCCCTCCCACAGTCCCGCTCAAGCGCTCATAGCCGTGCGGAGTGACCAAACGTTTGTAGTGCCTGCCACTTTTTTCGCCATGCCACGCCAATATAAGAAGATAACACAAAATGAAGGTGGAAGTGTTGGATCGCAAGAAAAAAGGAGAAGGAAACTGTGCAATAGGCTTGTCAGAGTAAACTGTTCGTACGATTTGGTCAGGGAGGGAGAAGTTGGAGAAAATCGTGAAGTCCTACGGTCCTAGTCCTAGCCTATCTACTACTAATTTTAAGGTAAGGTTTCATATTTGTATTCATTGTTGTTCTTATATATAAGATAGAATGTACTGTAGAGCCAAAAATGTCGAAAATAGGGCCAAAAATGTCGAAAATAGGCCATAATTGAGAGATGTCACCCAATCTAATTATTCCCATTTAAAGTTAGTTCCACAATACACGAATTCACAATACGCGATGCCTCCTGTCACCCCTCGCGAATTGGGGGTCCTGACTGTACCTCCTGTCCTCCCGAGCGTGGCACAGGGATGTGCTCTACGAACAACACCAAATATCCCCCGAGGACTACTAGGTACACATAGTAGCCCCTCCCTCGTCTTGTTTGCAAACATCCAAGGTCTTAAAAATAGAACCACAAACAAAGTACCATTTATTAGGGGCCTGCTAGAAGAAGGAAACGCTATATTTGCAGCTCTCACAGAAACCCACATTAAAGATCAGGAAAATAGTGAAGTATGGATTCCTGGTTATAACCTACATAGGGCGGACAGAACGCATAGAACTCGTGGAGGTGTAGCCTTGTACATTCATGACTCGCTGATACCTACTGAATTCCTAAATAACAGTAACGAAGTAGTAGAAATACTTGGGAGTTAAAATAGAATCCCTAAACCTAGCAGTTATTGTTACATACAGACCTCCTGACTCTTCCTTAGAAGTATTCAAAACCCAGCTCAACATGATAAAATCAGAAGTGGAAGCCCTGGGAAACCCGACACCAAATATTATGTGGTTAGGAGATTTTAACCTTCCAAACATCATGTGGAGGCAACTAGAAGACCAAGTAGTGTCGATAAACGCCAGAGAAGCAAATGCAAGAGAACTATTTAATCTTTGCGACTTTTTTAGTCTTAACCAGCATATTACCGAACCCACACATGAAAACAATATCTTAGACCTTGTCTTCACTAATAATGACAACCTAGTACACAGTGTTAACATATCGGACACAACATACTTAGATCATAAATTAATTGAGATCAAAACAACCCTAGCATGTGTACAGAACACCTCAGAAACTAGACCAAAAACTGGTCCATTCAGCAAATTTAACTTCAATAGTAAAAATATTGGGTGGGAAGAGGTAAACCAAGAAATGGAGGAAATAGAATGGGAAGATTTAATGAACAACCGGACACCATCAGAATGCCTAGTCCTATTAACGGAAACCATGACCCAAATCTGTAGCCACCACATACCAGAGACAAACAAGATGGGGAAAGAAGGAAGCTGTACAGAAGAAGAAAATTACTAACACAAAGACGCACACAACAAAGTCTACAGGAAAGACAAAAGATCCAAATAGATAGAGAAATTGTGGAAATTGAACAACGACTAAGAATCTCCTATGAGCTACAACAAATAGAAGAGGAGAGCAAAGGTATTGCAAGCATAAAGGAAAACTCCAAGTACAGTACTGTACTTCTTTTCATACGCTAAACATAAAACTAAAACCACATCAAACATCGGCCCACTAAGTAAAGATGATGGGTCATTCACAGGGGACAAAAAGGAAATGAGTGAACTATTACGTCTACAGTATGAAAAAGCCTTCAGTAAGCCTGACGAAACAAAACCAATCAGAGACCAAAATTAATTTTTCATGAATAATCCCCCCACGGAAACCCCCCAGATTCTGGACATTAATTTCGGACCAAAAGATATAGCAGAAGCCATCGCCAACATGCCATCCCACTCGGCACCAGGCCCGGACTCGTGGAGTTCAATCCTAATAAAGAAATGTAAGGAAAACCTCTCGAAACCCCTGGCTATAATGTGGAGGAGTCTAGACACTGGAGAAATACCGGATAGTTTGAAAAACGCAATAATTGCCCCTTTGCATAAAGGAGGGAGTAAAGCACTACCAAAAAACTATTGCCCAGTAGCTCTGACTTCCCACATCATCAACATTTTCGAGCGAGTCCTGCGAGGCAAAATCTCAACATTTATGGACAAAAATTAACTAAACAACACTGGTCAACATGGGTTCAGAGCAGGAAAATCATGTCTCTCGCAACTATTGGAACACTACGACAGAACTCTTAAATCCCTAGAAGAAAAGAAAAACGTGAACGTCATCTACACCGATTTTGCTAAGGCATTTGATAAATGTGATCACGGTATTATTGCACACAAACTTAAAGCAAAAGGGATAACAGGTAAAATTAGAAGGTGGATATACAACTTCCTCGTGAACCGAAAACAATCAGTAGCAGTAAGCCAAGTAACATCTGAGCCTTCAGACATCAAAAGCTCAGTTCCCCAAGGAACAGTACTAGCGCCCCTTCTTTTCCTTATTCTAATAAGTGACATAGATGCCAACACAAGACACAGTAAGTATCCTCCTTTGCGGATGACACGAAACTGAGTATGATAGTAAAGACACAGGAAGACACGGGCCGGCTGCAAGAGGACATAAATAAGGTGTTCCAGTGGACCAGGGAAAATAACATGCAATTTAATGAAGACAAATTTCAATTAATATGATACGGAGATAAGGATTTTGTTAAAAAGAGCACAAGTTACATAACAGAATCCAATCACATAATAGAACGTAAAGACAATGTGAAAGACCTTGGGGTGATAATGTCTGAAAATATGGGATTCGGAGAACATAACCAGGTCAAAGTTGCAGCTGCGAAACGGCTAACAGGTTGGATTCTACGAACATTTAGAACTCGCGGTGAATTGCCTATGATAACACTCTTCAAATCCCTGGTGCTACCGCGGCTAGAATACTGTAACGTATTAACATCCCCATACAAATTAGGTGAAATTAACCCATCAGACCCGGAAGAGCTCTTAAACACTCATAAAAAACTCGGTCCGCGCAACCCGGAAGGGCTCTGAGGCCCCAAGTGCTTGAAAGCCTGTGAGCTTGGTGTGCGAGGCGTCTGTCCGACGTATGTAAACAACAGCCGGCTGGACCGACACCCCGCATCTCCCTCCACAAGAAGGAGTGCGTCGCTTGTTCGTGTGTGCCTGTATGTTATTGTTAAGTATCGAAAAGTAGTGTAAAGTGGCTGTTTTTGCCATAAAGTTATCTCCAATGAAATCATCATCACAACTGAACCAGTTGACTTAGAGAGCTCTACTTAACGCCATTCTACAGGTACGGAACACATCTACGCTTGGGGATGTGCGGGAATGCGGAAGCAAGCCAAATAACAAAGATGCGGTAGCCTAGGCATAGAAGTTTTTCGGCCAAAACCCCCGGGTTTCGGGGAATATATATATAATACATAGCCGGGGCTGGAGGGTTAATGACTTAGAAAGTGTGCAAAGGAACTTCACCTCACATATAAACTCAGTAAAACAGTTACACTATTGGGATCGCTTAAAATCACTCAAACTGTATTCGTTGGAACGTAGAAGGGAACGATACTTAATAATATATACGTGGAAAATCGCAGAGGGTTTTGTACCAAATCTACATACACCAATAACAATGAAATTCAATGATATGAGAGGCTGGGAATACGATATCCCCAAGATGATAAATCGGGGGGCTATGGGCTCTCTGCGAGAGGGCTGGTTATCACATAGAGGAGCACGTCTCTTCAACAAACTCCCGCGGCGTGTGAGAGACATGAGAGGTGTCTTGTTAGACAGCTTCAAGAGAGCTCTCGATGTCGAACTACAAAAAGTGCCAGACGAGCCCATCTTCACAAGGGTGCGCTCCACCTCTTCGAATAGTCTGCTGCACCAATTCTCAAACAACAACGAAGGGCGGTGCGTTCTTCGGTGCCACTAGCAAGAGTGGCGAACTCCACATAGGTGAACACAGGTAGGAGAGGATTCAGAATAGTGTCTTAACTCAATTTTTGTTTTTTTGCCAAAATCCTAAGGCTTTATTTAGCCTTGGGGGTTTTTTTTGGAGTTGACGGGTCATTTTCGATTTTCATATTTTTAGCGGTATATTCGGATTCTTCTCGACGTTGCGATTCCAACGGCGCAAACGGATTTTAATTTCACCCATTGTTGTGGCCTTGAGAGCTATTTTAAAATTTTACAATACTTTACAAGGAATTGGGCAAAACTGTTTTTTGTGTTTTGTGGGGGTTATAATAGGTCGGAATCACCTGAATTAATTTTTGGGAACTATCCGCTTCGAGAGGATTTCAACGATATGGTCACAAGTTAAATTATCTCACATTTCCTCACGACGCGCTGAATCCAATGGTGCAAACCATTTTTAATTTTACCCATTTTTGTGGAAATGGGAGCCTATTATAATTTTAAATAGGAGACAAAAATATAATTTTGTAACTGTCATATAAGTCTAGGGTAAAGCAAACCAAGATTTTAGCATATTAACCCAAGAATGGCGAAAGTCCTCAATTGAGTCTGTAGTGAGATTTTTTGTTTTCATATGTAAAAAAAATAAAAAAAATCTCACTACAGACTCAACCGAGGACCTTCGGCATTCCCGGGTTAAAAGTCCATTAGTTTATAATTAGTCTCTCCATTATTAGTGTCTGAAATCTGGGTAAACCCTACTTATGAATACACTTATTTAATTTAAGAAATTAAAAATAATAATTATAGGCTCATGCGTGTGGGGAGGATCCTCACACACAGCACTTCTAGACAAAGTAGAAAACAAAGCCTTCTGTTTCATTAACTCACGTCCACTCACCAATTCTCTGCAGTCTCCTTCTACCGCTATTACAATAATCAGTGTTACTCAGAGTTCTCTCAGTGTATACCACCCCCTCTTCGTAGAGCACGTAGCACCCATCTTGCAACACAATCCCACCCCTACTCTGTGCAGCTCTCCAACCCAAGAGTGAAATGTTATTCTCAGTCATTCTTCTATTCAACAGCTGAGCTCTGGAACTATCTTCCAGAATCAGTCTTTCCCTCTTCTTAGGACTCAAATTGCTTCAAACTCTGTGTCCAGGCATTTTGGCTCGAATGTCCCTAGATTTTGGCCCTGTCACTCTTTTAACTCTGGGGGAGGCACTCTCTACAGGCAGTTCTGCTTTTTGTCTCCCTCACTCACATAGAAAAAAAAACATAAAACAAAATTACCATCACACTTTTCTGCCATGCATCAGGATTGTTTCCTCCTTTATAGGCTACATACATACATACATATCGGAACATGTTTAAAAACTGTTTTATCCACAGAGAATGTGGTTACAGTCTCACATCCTAAATGGCAGCTTTCCAGGCAGCCCTGTCAAGGGCTGCCTTTGTTGTCAAGTTCTATATTTTGAGATCGGACATGAGTACCTGATCCCACGTCATTCTAGGTCTACCCCTAGCCGCAGCTCCCCCTATGTTCACAGTCCGGAATTTCTTCACCCAATTCTGATAATCCATTCTCTCCATGTGTACTTCTGACCATAATGCTGTAACCTGTAAAATCAATCTTGAATTTACTGTGCCAGATATCACTATATCTCGTAAAGTCTATCTTAAATCTCGAGTTAATTGGGAAAATGTAAGTGATGATGTTACCAATATCCACTGGAATCACATACTAAGATCTGATGACCCTGTTTCATCCCTCAATAACTCTCTCTTAGACATCCTGCAAAGAAGAGTCCCTTCTAAGTTCATCAAATCCCGTATTAAAGATAAAGCTTGGTTCAATGACGACTGTAAGCGTGCATATAATAACAAGCAGGCTGCATATCACCGCTGGAGACGTAATCGAACCCAGTTGCTTTGGGATGACTATGTACATCTTCGGTCAGTTGCGCAGAGAGTATATAGTACAGCCGAGAGGGATTACAATTCCCATTTGCAGGAAGTTCTCGCAGGTGCTACTCAGCCACATAAATGGTGGGCCTCACTTAAGGCCTCACTATTTGGAATTGACTCCACCATGCCTCCACTTCGTGATTCTGATGGTTCTATCTCTTTTGATCCATTAACTAAGGGTAATATGCTTTCTAATATTTTCATAGGTAAGCAGAGTGATCAGGAATTGCAATTGCCCTTGACTTGTTTCCCTAGTCCTAATCTAAAGTCGATGGCATTCAAATCAGCTGAATTGAGACAATATTTATTGGATCTTGACACTTATGGTGGGATTGACCCAGATGGATTTTTCCCTCTCTTCTTTAACCCGGGAACTGCGGGGAGACTCTTAAGAGTTCCCCCGGCGGACTGCGGGGAGACTCTTATGAGTGAGTGAAAAAAAAAATCAACTTTTGACATCGGGAAAAAAAAAAAAAAAAAAAAAAAAAAAAAAAAAAAATTGGCCCCTGGGCCATGCAAAATCTCAGTCCTCTACCTCCCCTCCTTCCCCACTTTCCTCCTCTCCTTCAGTTATCACCTATTTTCCCTGTTATTCCCTTATTCTGAGGTATATTTTCGTGCTAACATTAGCGAGTTGCAAGCAGGGTGTTGTCATCACTGATGGCAAGCGAGTGCAAGAGAGAGAGAGAGAGTATCGATCGACTGTGTCTCAGTGGCCTTGGGGGAAATTGGCGAGAAAGCAGGTTGCCTCACATTATACAACTCGCGGGCTATATCTCCGATTTTGACCATCCAAACGCTGTTTTCACTCGTTTTATTGTTGTTTCAGGTTAATACCTTTATAATCAACCCATAATAGGCGCATATGGATAAGTATTAATGCTATTAATGGCACAATGAATATTTTAGTGACGGAAACACCTCAAATACGTCAGCACAGGGGGACGTTTCCAATTACCCCCATGCGCACTTCAGAGGTTAAGAAGATTGCTGTTGTCTTAGCACCTAAATTGGCTATAGTATTTAGGTTGCTCTTGAAATCTGGTAGTTTTCCTCTTTGCTGGCGAAAAGCTAGCATCACTCCAATTCCGAAGGGAGCTACTGCTTCGTCATCCCCATCTGAGTATCATCCTATATCCATAACGCCTATTCTCTCAAAGATCTTTGAGGCTTTTAGCTAGACGCCTTTCTTCATACTGTAATCGTCTTGATATAATACCCAATTCACAGTTTGGTTTTCGCAAAGGTTTGGGTACTTGCGATGCACTTTTAACTTTATCTCATGATCTTCAGTCTTCGTTGGACAAAGGGTATGAATCTCGTGTTGTGGCTATTGATTTTAGTTCTGCTTTTGATCTTGTTAATCATAAAGCCCTTTTATATAAGCTGCAACTTTATGGTATTGGTGGTAGTCTTTTATCTATTTTTAAAGATTTTTTGACAGACAGGTCTCAGCATGTTGTCGTTGATGGGTGCACTTCTGTTTCTGTGCCTGTTGTTTCGGGTGTTCCACAGGGCAGTGTGCTTGGGCCTCTGTTTTTCATTATTTTTATGGCTTGCTTGTGCTCTGAGCTTGAAAATAAACTAGTTTCTTATGCCGATGACATAACTTTATACTCATCAATTCCATCTCCAGAGAGTAGAATCGAAGTTGCAGCATCTCTTAACTTGGCTAAGATTACCTCTTGGTGTGAACTTTGGGGTATGAAGCTTAATGCTAAGAAAACTCACTCCATGATAATCAGTAGATCACGTACTTTGGCTCCTTGTTTGCATGTTTCTGGTGAACAAATTGAGAATGTGTCAGGTTTGCGTTTGCTTGGAGTGACTCTCGATCCTAAGTTGACATTTGAGAAGCATATTCGTTCCTTGTCTTCTACTATTGCTCAAAAGATTGGTTTACTTCGCAAGTGTTACAAAACATTCGCTTGTGAAACCAGTCATAAAATCTTTTTATGCTTTTATTTTGCCTCATTTTGAGTATTGCTCTCCTGTTTGGAACTCGGCTGCTGACCGTCATTTGAAATTGCTTGATAAAGCTCTTAATTCTATTAAATTTATTCTCCCTGCTCTATCTCTTGATCTTCATCATCGGCGTCGGGTTGGTGCCCTTAGTCTTTTATTTAACATTTTTAACAATACTCAGCATCTATTGCATAGTGTTTTACCAGAACCTTTTATTCCAATTCGCGCAACAAGATTTACGAGGAGTCTTAACCCGGCAAGCGCGATAGGCCTCACGGAAGGCTTCCTATAGGGAACGCGATAGGCCTCACGGAAGCATGACCATAAAAAAAGCCTTCCAAAAAAAAAAAGGGCCTATCAAAACAAAGGATTTTGTCTCTAGGTGAGATAATTCCCCTCTAGTACTCATCCATGTGTTTCCCACCCCTCCCCCTCCCCTCCTTCCCCACCTTATTCCCCCCTCCTCAATTATCACCTATTTTTCCTCTTATTATCATCATTTATCGGTTATTTTTCTCTCCCGCGATAATGTAGCACAAGTGGGTTGCATAAAAGATCGTTATGCAACACCCAGACACCGGCACACACCGCCCCGCTCGTCTCAGTTGACTCCCAGACAGCGAGAGGGGAGGGCTGCCTGTGGCTCTCTCTCGCCTGAGATTATGACCGGGTGGCCAATATCTTCGTTTTTCACCACCCAAATGCTTTTCCCACTTATTTTAGCACTCTTGAAGGTTCATATATACATCATATATTGTAAAATAAAAGCATACCGAAAACAAATAATGCTTTATACAGTATTGTAAATATAACGAATTCTGTCAGAATCCAGGGCTAGAAATGCACAAATAACTACCCTAGTACCTAGGTCTATATCGCGCTTGTCAGGTTAATGACCTTGCCATGACTCCAATTAATGTTTCTACATCTCAGTTTTCTCGGTGTTTTATTCCTTCAATGATTCCCTTTTGGAATCATTTGCCAAACGAGGTTGTACAGTCAACCCATATCTCAGCTCTTAAGTCCAGAGTTAATGTTTTATTACAGCAGTAAATTTTTGTTTTATTCATGATTTGCTTTTATTCTTTTTAGAATGGTGTTTTAATTGACAAACTGATCTTTTCTTCTGGGCTCTCTAACTACTGTAGCCCTTTTCCTTTTTCTTAGTTGTCTTAGTCTCTCTCCAGTATTTACGGGTATTTTGTGGGGATTCATCTTTTATAGGTGTATCTGCACCCTGTTGGGAGGCTTAGACAGCTTCTATAATAATAATAATAATAATAATGTCCAAACCAACCAAGTCGGCTTGTGTGCATCACTTCACTGACACTCCTAATGCCTTTTATGATAGCACTAGCAGGGGTACCCGGCGTTGCCTGGGTAATCACCATAATCACCATCACTACTACTACTACTACCATAATCACCATCATCAATCACTACTACCACAATCATCACAATACTACTACTACCATAATCACCGGCCTCGACCTCCCTGTGCCTCGTTAAACGGCGACCTCGATTTCGGCCGCTAAATTACCTCCGATTTTGGATCTGACCTCATCCGTACCCCCATTTTGGGGGGCTGCGAACAACTTTTGTTCCATACACCTTTTCGATCGGAGGCCTCCTTCTGCCCCAAACGGCCATTTTTTTTCCGCTCCCGTATACTACATAAGTTCTGCTGAAAATTTTATTAAACAAGTGTCTCTGATTTCCACTAAACTCGCCTAAAACCATCTCCAAAGCCTGGGCTTTCCAAAGGTGCCCCACACTCCCACCTGGCACCAAAACTGTGGGACGAGTTTAGTAACAAAGGTCGGGTAACTGACAGACAGACAGACATTGACCTATATTTATTAAGATTAATCAGCTGTGTGACCAATTTTACCCCAATATCTCCAGTGCTTTTAGCATCTCGGTGACAATGCCGGAGCTCCCAGCGGCTTTCCCGGACTTCATTCTATCTATAGCACTTTTAACAGCGTCGTACCCTATCAAAGGTTGAGGGCCTTGTACAGGGACTGCAGTGCTGAGCTGTTCCCTGTTCCATTCAAACTCCACATTCAGCAGTCTTTCATAATGCTTCTTCCATGCCTCTCTAATTTAGTTTTCTGAGTAAACAGTCATGCCACTGCCATTATTTATGCATCTTATACCCACGACATCCTTGCTCGTCCCTCACATTCTTAGCTAACATATAAATCCCATTGGTATTATTAGTGCTACAAACTACTGTAGTTCTATCACACTATCCTGTATGGTTTTATGTGCCCTGTAGACCTCGTTTCTAGCATTACATTTGGCAGATAGGTATTCTTCCTTGCTACCACGTCCTTCCTTCCATACTTTAAAACATCTCATCTTCTCTCTGACTGCAGCTTCTACAGTTTTGTTCCACCACCAGAACTTGTCTGGGTGGCCCCTTTGTTTTGCCACAGACTTTGTCTGTGGCATCAAGGAGTCTGCGTTCTATAAAGTTCTATTTGCTTTCAACATCAGCTGGCCTAGCACCCACACTTCTTTCAATTTCCATAATTTTGTTGTGGAATCTGTCTTTGTACTCCACTTTTTCCAACAACCATACTTTCCTTTTTGGCAAAAGTACCGGTACTTTCTTTCTCACAGGAACTCTGCTTAGGCACACATCAAACACTAGGAGCTTGTGTTGGGATATGCATTATTCACCTGGTATGATCTTAGTATTTCTAACCCATTTCCTGTTAGGTTTGCTTATCAGGAAGTAGTCTATCTGGCTACTGGAGCCACCTGATTCATATGTTATCAGATGGCTCTTCCTCTTCCTGAACATGGTGTTACACATCACCATCCCTGTGGCAGCACAGTGCTCCAGTATGTATTCACCTCCCAGGTTCCTTTGGCGATATCCCTGTCCTCCGTGCACGCCCTCAAATCCGTCGAAATATGCCCACAGTCTTCTCCCACAATAATTACTACCGTACCTCCCTTTCCTTGCATCCGGCAACCAACCCTATTAATTCATTCCAGAACTGCTCTTTGACAACTCTACCTAAGCCTACTTGCTGATATAACATCTATGACGCTCGCCCCAACTTTCAGTCTTAGCATAATTAGTCTTTTAGTAAACCTTTTAACTCCTATCACACAACCTGTCCATCTCTTTGCCACCAGGAAACCAACCCCTCCTGTGCCGTGTTCATTTCCCTTCCATATGAAATTGAAACATAATTTTTTTCCAATAATCCCCTTCGCACTCCCCCCTCTCCACCGGGTCTCCTGGGCACAACCTACAATGTCCTGCATCCACTCTGCGTCTCTCTAACATTTCCACAATCTCACCTGTTCTACCTCTCATTGTACCGACATTCACATTTCCAAGCCTGAACTTGGGGAAAGGATTCGCAGTAGGCCTAATGTCCTTTTGCAATTTTGTATCAACAGACTTGCGATGGCTCTTGTAAGTTTTGGTGATGTTCAGTATAGGTTGCCAACGTTGGAGGTCACTATCCCCAGGTATCCAGCTCCAGGCTGCCCCGGGTGGTTGTCACCCAGATGCAAACACAAGATCTTTCTATGGGTGGGACCTAGGTGAGTTATACAATTAGCCTAGTACCGATACAAGACAAATTTATTTACACACAAATGATGCTGATCCTGCGAAGTTGATGTGTCTTTTCAGTTTTCAAGTCACTGTTGAGTGTCCATGTTTTGTAACCATTTAACAAAACAGGCTGTCTGGCTGAGCAGCCCCAAGGTCCCGAGCAAGGCCAAGGCCATAACCAAGCGCCCCTACAAAACCCTCCCTGCTTACCACTAATAAAGCCCAGGTGACCGAAGCCACTCCAAGGCGGGGAGCTGAGGAGGGTGCGGAAACGCCCGGGAAACCAGAGCCCCACCCAAGGCCTTGTGCCCCTCAGCAATTATGAAGGAAAAGTTGAGGGGCTGCTGTAATTGCACAGTACTGTACAGCATTAGCACTCTCCCCTCTGGACACTACTCACTGAGGACCTTTTTAAACTTATAATAAATCATAAAATAAGAATGGTGAGATACCGGTAGATATGTGAAGTTAATATGAAAAACAAGGTACCGAAACTTAGGAGGAGCTAAGGCGGGGGTTGAGTACCGGTATTTAGGATCAGTGATGAAGAGATGCAAACAAGCAGGTTTGGTTGGTTTTACATTATAATACATAGAGGATGGATGATCAAATTTAGAAGAGCTACCGTACAAGTTTGTGAACACGGAGGGAGCTATGTAGAGAGGTAGACCTAGAAAGATGTGGGATCTGATCTTAAATTTGACATCTAGATGGAGGCACCCCAGAACAGAGCTGCCTGGATTGCCACCATTAGGGCATGGACTGAAACCATAATTTTTATGGATCAGTCATTAACCCCTTACGAACGGGAATGTTTGTAACTTCTACTACCGTAAAACCGGGTCGCTTCGGACTTGGGTCGTAACTTCGGACATCGGCGATAATAAGTAATTAGCCATTGTCATTATATAATGGAAACGCTTTTTATCGGTTTTTTTTGTGGGGTCCGTTTAGAGAAATGGCAAAGGAAGAGCATGTAAAAGCCCTAGGGAACTGACATGAGTATATGTACACAAACAAAATATTATATACAGGACAAAAAATTTTACATTTTTCGCTACCCTGCCAAACTTCTATCACCCTGAAGAAATTTGTTTGTATGAATGATGTTGTGACTGATATAATTTTGTAGTAAAATTACCAGAGACAACATCCACCAAAGGAAATTTGTTACACTTGTATAACGCTTTAGCTAGAACACTATCATTTAACCTATTGTGTTTTCCACAAAAAAAAATTGGAACTTCGGACATGGAACAAACAAATCGTTTGTTATTATTTGCCCTATGAAAATATTTCATAATACAGTACTTGTCCATCATTAAAATGGTGGTTAACCTGACAAGCGCGATATGACAGTAGGTGCTAGGGTAGTTATTTGTGCATTTCTAGCCCTGGATTCTGACAGAATTCGTTATATTTACAATATAAACCATTATTTGTTTTCGGTATGCTTTTATTTTACATATATGATGTATATATGAACCTTCAAGAGTGCTAAAATAAGTGGGAAAAGCATTTGGGTGGTGAAAAACGAAGATATTGGCCACCCGGTCATAATCTCAGGCGAGAGAGAGAGAGACAGGCAGCCCTCCCCTCTCGCTGTCTGGGAGTCAACTGAGAAGAGCGGGGCGGTGTGTGCCGGTGTCTGGGTGTTGCATAACGATCTTTTATGCAACCCACTTGTGCTACATTATCGCGGGAGAAAAAATAACCGATAAATGATGATAATAAGAGGAAAAATAGGTGATAATTGAGGTGGGGAGGGAGGGGGGAATAAGGTGGGGAAGGAGGGGAGGGGGGTGGGTGAGATTTACATGGATGAGTACTGGAGGGGAATTATCTCACCTAGAGACAAATTCCTTTGTTTTGATAGGCCCTTTTTTTTATGGAAGGCTTTTTTTATGGTCCTGCTTCCGTGAGGCCTATCGCGTTCCCTATAGGAAGCCTTCCGTGAGGCCTATCGCGCTTGCCGGGTTAAAGATCTAATAATCATTCTCTGAGTCCAAAAACCCATAAAAATATGATAATATGCTAACCGATTGATGTATTTAGGATAATTCTGGATATATAATATATATAAATTAGGAGAGGCATATATCTTGTCCAAAAAAATTATTATCTGCCGTAAGAAACACCAACACATACGTTATACCTATAAAAATGCTCAAATTCATAAAAATGTATATGCAGTAATAGAGTATACATACCTATATATTTTCACTAGGCCTAGTTTATTTTCAAGTTATTGATTTGACAGCATTAGTTATTTTTCCTGCTCAATATTTTCTAAGAGGGAGTTCAATGCCTAACAAGAACAGATCCAAAAAGAATATTTGTTAAATATCCTATATAACCCCCTCCTATACTAATTATACAGGCCTAAAAGTATTGACTGTGCATTTTCCAGTAAGACATCGGACAGGAAAAGCAGCAATACTAAAATATTCATATAAAATAGTAAGAGCCGAAAAATGAATGAAATAAAACCACGAACGTATGTCCGAAGTTCCCCTCCGCTTGTCCGAAGCTATCCCAGCTTTCTTGGCAATCATTTTCCATAAGAAATCACTGTATGTCCGAAGTCAGCCACTTTTCAAGATGACTTCGGACACCATTTAGGGTACATTTTTAGCAAGGAATATATTTTTTAATATACTTGAGAAAACCACCACTGAACTAGTGGAAGTAGAACATGACTGCTGAGTGTGATTGACTGACTGTACCTTACTTGCATCTTGCGCAATTGCCAATCTGAAGTGAACCATTATGGTCAGATATACCGGTATAGGCTATAGAATTAAATCTTATGATGGCAAGTATATTCAAATAAGCGTGCCTACCTATGTGGACAGTTTGTCTGAATCACACAATTCATGGCTTTAAATGAGGCACTGCCTGTGCTCATAAACAACATTTAAAAGCTTAGGTTTGCTCATTGAGGCCATCCAAGATCAACAGATAAAAATAGTGAGGATTTGCATGGCCCTGATAGACCCTGGCAAGCGCCGACTTGAGACAGAGCCTGAACAAGGTAAAAAAAAAAAAAAAAAAAAAAAACACACACATACAACTAGATCGCCCAGGAGAAGACCCAGAGACCCCGGCCCATTTAGGGTCCCCAGCAAAAGATTCCCAGGACCCAAACCTCCCAGAGAGGTTCCGGTCTCAGCAGGCAGACACGCAGCAAAGCTTTACCACCACAATACCCACCCACCTCACATCCAGACAGGGCCTTTCATATATACCGGCTCCCCGGGTCAGGCGCCGACGGAGTATTATCTAGTCCAACTGGCACCCGACCCCCTCTTCCAACGACCGCGTTATCACTCATCTATTCACAAGCATTCTTCATTCATTCCTATTTATTACCACTTTTCTTGTGGTAACACATAATTGATGGAATTTGTAGAGTTCCCTATGGCAATGAAGAAACTACAGTAAATCTATCTATAAGAGCTTATCATAGATACATTACAACAATGAGATTGATCAACTGTTTACCATTATGCCACAAAAGATAAATACATTTATGTAACATGATAATCACTTCAATAACTGAGTTCATATAACAGTAATGACATGATATTGGGTCTTTCAAAACTTTAACCAATAGATTTTGACCCGCAACATTTTACTTTAGTAACAGGTACGGGTAACATGACGTAACTTCGGACACTCTAGAAAACCTACTGTATACAATGAACCACAGTTATGGGATAAATACATAATGTTATGGAAAAACAAGTATGTCTTTGGTGTTCTTCCATAATGCAGAGTCATTTTTCCATAACTGTACCTTATATACTTTTATCCAGAAGTGTCCGAAGTATAGCCCCCATCCGAAGCTAGGACATTTCGCGGTAGTCTGCACTCTGATACAGTAAACTGGGGTAACTTCGGACATTTTTCGAGTTTTTTTAACAATTTCTCCTGACTGTAAACATATTATAGAGATTTATCTAGGTCAAGTGATGTGTGGTTATAGTGCGCCGTAATCCAGGAAGCCTCCAAAAATTATCCCCCATAATAAGAGAGCTATCCTTATCCTAAATGATGTCCGAAGTATGCTTGAAAAGTTGAAAACTTCGGACATACAGTGATTTCTTATGGAAAATGATTGCCAAGAAAGCTGGGATAATTCCGGACAAACGGAGGAGAACTTCGGACGTACGTTCGTGGCTTTATTTCATTCATTTTTCGGCTCCTACTATTTTATATTAATATTTTATTATTGCTGCTTATTCCTGTCCGATGTTTTAGTGGAAAATGCACAGTCAA
Source organism: Paralithodes platypus (assembly GCA_032716605.1). Taxonomy (NCBI): domain Eukaryota; kingdom Metazoa; phylum Arthropoda; class Malacostraca; order Decapoda; family Lithodidae; genus Paralithodes; species Paralithodes platypus. Next base: position 10,092,186 of record CM064491.1, on the reverse strand, counting down.
CACTTTTAGGCCTGTATAGTCAGTATAGGAGGGGGTTATATACGATGTTTAACAGATATTCTTTTTGGATCTGTTCTCGTTAGAAAATATTGAGCAGGAAAAATAACCAATGCTGTCAAATCAATAACTCGAAAATTAACTAGGCCTAGTGAAAATATATAGGTACTGTATGTATACTCTATCACTGCATATACATTTTTATGAATTTGAGCATTTTTATAGGTATAACGTATTTGTTGGTGTTTCTTTCGGCAGATAACATTTTTTTGGGACAAGATATATGCCTCTCCTAATTTATATATATTATATATCCAGAATTATCCAAAATACATAAATCGGTTAGCATATTAGCATATTTTTATGGGTTTTTGGACTCAGAGAATGATTATTTGATCTTTAACCACCATTTTAATGATGGACAAGTATTATGAATGATTTTCATAGGGCAAATAATAACAAACGATTTGTTTGTTCCATGTCCGAAGTTACCATTTTTTGGGGGGAAAACCCAATAGGTTAAATGATAGTGTTCTAGCTAGAGCATTATACAAGTGTAACAAATTTCCTTTGGTGGATGTTGTCTCTGGTAATTTTACTACAAAATTATATCAGTCACAACATCATTCATACATACAAATTTCTTCGGGGTGATAGAAGTTTGGCAGGGTAGCGAAAAATGTAAAAATTTTCGTCATGTATATAATATTTTTTTCGTGCACATACTGTATACTCATGTCAGTTCCCTATGACTTTTACATGCCCTTCCTTTGCCATTTCTATAAACGGACCTCACAAAAAAATAAAAATAAAAAGCGTTTCCATTATATAATGACAATGGCTAATTACTTATTATCGCCGATGTCCGAAGTTATGACAGCAGTCCGAAATTACCCCAGTTTACGGTACATAAAATATGGCCTTTAATTTTCAAAGTTATCTTGAAATGAATTGATTCTACTTTTTTATTTGTTACTTGGTATGGTACATGCAGTTCAAAGGTTCATAACAGCTATTTGAGGAGTCAGATGAAGAGCCAGGATTTGTGTCCAATAGTCGGTTTCATTTCAGCTGATGGTAGTCATGTTCTCATCTAGTTTATTCCGCTATTATGAAGATTTTGTAGCGAAATACGATGTTAACCCTTGTCTAGCGGGGTGTTTTGGGCTCATTTGGGCATATTCAGGCCCTCCTGAATGATCAATCATGTATCTGCATGTAAAGAAATGTATTCAGCAAAAAACTAGGCGCTAAAAGCTTCAAAATGAGACCAGAACGAGCTATGTAGCACTCGTGGTTCTCTTGCAGTGGTGCCACGAACATGGGAGTTTAGCGTATAGCGGTATATTTTTCCCAGCTATGCTCACTACTGGCTACACTGCCGGCCTCTCGAGAACACAGGGAACATTAGTTAATGGGCGGCGGTAAGCCCTGGGAGTCGGCTGTCTGGCCCGCTGCGCTCCCGGCCATTTGCACTCGATTTTAACCCTTTAAAAGCCTTAATAATGCTCCTAACTTGCTGCAAATTGGTGCACGACTTAAGTCGAGCGCTGCCAATAAGGGGTTAATTATGAAAACTTGACATAATTATGGCACCGAGACATAGTAGTTTAATAGTTTTCATTAATTATTGAGAAATCAGTTGCAAAGATATGCGAGATTACCATCAGTTTAAATAAAAGACGTAGGCCTATAGTGTGTAGTCTATAGCTAGTGTTTAATACCGGTACCGGTACTTCGGGAATTATGAATCCATTGCATTTATGATTCGTACATATGTATTAGGATGACTGGAGAACGTTGACATTTTCCCACCTCTAAACCTCGTCTTTATCTATTGGGGCTTTTATTTGATTTATTCATGTAGGCCTATTTACCGGTATTATTACTTTTTTTTCTTACAAGGAACCATTCTGTGATCTGTATTTTATAGATGAACAGCAAAACTTATTTTTCTTGGTATTTTGGAAAGAAATGAAAACTAAAGTGCTTGGTATCATTTTAAACCTTAACAAATTCTGCACAATCTGGACATAAAAAATCCAAAGAAATATATAGGCTAATGGATGATGAATTTGATGATGATGACGACAACGATAATTTACCATAGCATAAATGATTATATAGATGATCGAGATGAAAAATTCATACAAGCAAAAGATAGAATTAATTTTGCTGAAAAAAAATCGTACGATCTGTGCTAGCGCCTATTCTATCTATCTATTGCTGAACGCCGTGATCCCCGAAAGGGTGGCCACAAACGAAACGCCGCCATGCACCTCTGTCCCCAATCAGTCGACGCCCCTCCTCGTATCCTCCCATCGGCAAGAATGTAGTTACCGGGTGTACCGCCCACCTTGTTTACACTATGCAGATGCCTTTGGATATAAAAATACATTAGCCTAACCAAACAACCTAACCTAACCTAACCTAGTATTCATGCAGTAATGACAGGGGGCAAATAGCAGAAAATATAGTGTCGAAATAGACGGGAACGTATGTGCGAGCGCACAACATGACAACCGTACACACGGAAACTACATCCTTCGTGGTAAAAGTTTATCACCAACCATTTACAAGTTTTTCAGGTAATTTGTTGTTGTTTTTTTATTTTTTATTTGATATACAGTGTTGTATAATACCGAGGACCGTCACATTTTAGTATTTTCAACATTAGCCTAACTTAACCGAAAACTAACCTGCCTCGCTGACGGTCTAAACCCAGCTCACGTTCCCTGTTTATGGGTGCACGACGGTCTAAACCCAGCTCAAGTTCCCTGTTTATGGGTTCGCGACAGTCTAAACCCAGCTCACATTCCCTGTGTTATGGGCGAACAATCCAACAGTTCCTCGTATTTCACTTATAGTGATTTTGCAATGGTAATTACATGTACACCAACAAAGTATCGTTCATGAAAGTGATAAAACACTGATAATCATCGATGGGTCCCGTAACTGGTTGGTCATAAACTAATACCCATCCTTCCCCTCCCATCTAGTACCGCTTTCAAGCATATACTTCTTAGGTTATTCCGTGTGATAAGTACTATCAAACAAAGTATACTGTACTGTACTGTATAGGCTATAGGCCTAGCCTATATACACTTACACTAGGCTACTCTCCTCATCCATGAGCGATCATAGAAAAACATCACATTTAGCACTGAATCTGCAGTCTATCTTTGTCTCAACGCTTACGCAGTGTGCCAAAATAGATCAAATCTTTTAGTCATACCGAAATGGAGAAAATTTCAAAATTCATACCAGTTTGGCTGCCTAACCAAAAAATTCCCTCGATTGGCTGGCCTGGCTGCTGGCAGGCAGACTGTCAAAAGTCCCCAAAACTCGAATGTCTCGCTACTCTAAGCTAATGGTCATCATTTGCAAACTCTCATTGTTCATTAGCCCATAAAATATTCCATAACAATGGTAGGCTATATATCCAACAAAAATGACATACTCGTAGCTACCTTCCACTTGCGGCTTGCTACTCAGGTGAAGCCTTTACAATGGCACCTTCTTGTTTGTTTACAAAAACATAACTGACGATGCGAGCGCCCTCCATACTCTATAACCGGACAATTATAAAGACATAAGAAGAAACAAGAACCAAGATCAACAACCAAGAAGAAGGGAAAACTAGCAAGAAGAAATAGCACATAGGCCTAGCACATAATAAATTTTACTGTCAAATTAGAAAACTGAAAACACGACAAAAGGGAGGCGCCGTTGCAAAGGCATAGCTTCCCGACCAGCAACTGAACTGACTGACTCGCCGAGTATTTTTCATAGCGCAAATTATCTCGGCGTATGAAATATTGAGATGCACAAATAGCCATTTCCCGACCTATTTTCCTAGTAATAATGAGTATAATCATCTTCATGGTAGTAAGTGATGGTGTACCTATGAAATAATAGTGATTATAATGAACAAAAGTGGGTAATAAATGTATTATAAATAACATGTGAAATATGAAGTTACGGATGGTCGGTCGGCTATTTTACTGTATTTATCTTGTAATAATGCATGACAGCATCTTTAAATTAATGTCCCATAAACTTTGAAGGTCGGTGGTGATGTGGATCCCCCAAAACGGGGATGTTAGTGTTCAAAAAGTGGTTAAAAACTCCAAGTATGAAATTTAACTCAAGGCCGAGTTGCCCTGGTATGAAAATTATGGTTGGGATTTTTCAACTACAGTATATAGCCTAGGTAACAAAATCTGAAGGAGCATTCAGGAAGACTGAGGAACACATTCCCCATTTTGATCATATTTTCATATGGAATGTAGTGAACTTAAAATGTTTCCTGCATTTTAGTTAGGCTAGGCTAGGCCTATATTATAATTACTGTACTGTACAGTACTTACAAATGGCACATTGACACAGACTGATTTTATGGACAGCCTACATAGTACAGTATAAGGCCTAGGCCTAAGGTAAGTAAATGTGATTTAGTCATATTTTAAGCTAGTTATTTATATATCTACCCTATTGCCAGACCAGTCTGTGGTCTGGAGTCTCAGCCCTCAGGATCTGGCGGCGCTGGCCTCAATTCCTGGCCATGAACGATGAATGAATGAGTCAACACTATGCATGAATCTATCTAGGCCTATTAAATTAAATTATAGCACTGACATTGTCACATCTCACATGGTAAGCAGAAATAGTGATTTTGACAAGTCTAGCTTAGCCTAGGGCAGCCAAGGCTAGCTGCCTAACCTATTTTAATGTAGCCGGCTATAGCCTATGCCTATTACGCTAACTTACACTTACACGATTTTAAGGTTAGTTAGCAACTTAGCCATACTACAGTAGGAGGTCCGGGCAAAACCCCCCAGGGACCTGTAACCCAAGCCCATTTTTTTTTTTTTTTTTTTAGTAAAATAATTAGGCTATTTAGATTAGGCTAATTTCATTTATTAAAATTTCCTTTGTAACATGCTCTCCATCTATTTCCTTATTTTTTTTTATTATCACATTTCGCCAGCGTCCGGGGGGTTTCGCCCCCCGTACCCCCCCTCATACAAACTTTATTTCATACCTCAGCCAATTTCAATATTTCATACCTAACTAGAAAAATCCCTGGCATCCTGCGCTTACCCAGTCAATATAATCATAGGCTAGTGCTTGAAGCCTTGAACACTACTCACAGAATTGATCTAGTTTTACACCGGGTCGAAACCATCGATATATTATTTAAACAAATATGTTAGTTAGGTCATGTACTTCATTGCCATATACAGTATGTCCACCCCGTCGGAAATTCATTATAAAAAAAATATAAACAGGGAACGTGAGCTGGGTTTAGACCGTCGCGCACCCATAGACGGAACGTGAGCTGGGTTTAAACCGTCGCAGAGACAGGTTAGTTTTCGATTAGGCTAATTTTGGGAAGGATGTAGTTTCCGGGTGTACGGTTGTCATGTTGTGCGCTCGCACTTACGTTCCCGTCTATTTCGACGCTATATTTTCTGCTATTTGCCCCCTGTCATTACTGCATGAATACTAGGTTAGGTTAGGTTGTTTGGTTAGGCTAATGTATTTTTATATCCAAAGGCATCCGCATAGTGTAAACAAGGTGGGCGGTACACCCGGTAACTACATTCTTGCCCTAATTGTTTTGCATTTTCCGATGGGGTTCATAAAAAAACATTCCTAAAAAACCCAAAAACAAGGAAAAAAATAAAAAATACTGTACTTGTAAAAATCGTCCCCGGTGTAAAACTGGATATTTACCCTACTCACTAGGCGGTAAATCTACAGTTATACTACCCCTCCCCCACCTCCCCCCTTCAAAACACGCCTTTTAGCGTGGTTTTGGATGGTTCAGCAGACGCGGAAACTGGAAAAAACATATTTTGATAAAAATTTATCACCAAACAGGAGTTTTTCAGGTAATTTGTTGTTGTTTTTTTATTTGATATACAGTGTTGTTTAATACGGAGGACCGTCGCATTTTAGTATTTTTAACATTATGAGAGAAATGCTATTAGAGCAGAGGTTGGAAGAGGACTGTTTATTTATGTAAGAAAAGAGCTCAAGGTTAATGAGGTGGATATGAGACAGCAGTATTGTGAGTATTTGTGTATTGAAGTAAAATGTGTAAGAGGATCAATTCTAATTGCCTCTATATATAGAAGCCCAAATAATAGCAGGGGAGAGGATGATAACCTACTGAAAGCAATGGAGGAGATAGATAATAGAGAGAACAAATATAAAATTTTGATTGGAGATTTCAATTTGCCAAGGATCAACTGGGCAAATTGTACTACTCCAGCGGGATAGGGTAGCCTGGAAAATAAGTTTATAGAGAAAGTGATTGTTTTTTAACGCAACATATTGTAGAGATGACAAGATATAGAGATGGGACGCAGGGGAGTGTACTTGATTTGATTTTTAGCAATGAAGAGGATATAGTGGAACATGTTAATGTGGATAGCCCTATAGGTCGTAGTGACCATGCCTGTATAAGCTTTAGTTGTAACATTAAATCAGAGAGGGATAATAGAAGCAATAGAAAAATATACATGTATGATAGAGCAGATTATGAGCTGCTGAGACGGTGTTTGGACATTGACTGGGGGGAATACTTGAACGGTGAAGACGCTGAAGGAATGTGGAGGAAAATTAGAGTCAAACTGGAGAATGCTGTATCCAAAAGTGTACCAGTAAGGGAATATAAGGATAAAACAAAATTGAGGAAAAGAACTAACCCAGAATTGCCAATGAAAAGAAAGCTTTGGATATTGATTACAGTAGAAGAAAGAAACGATTGTGGGAAAGATTAAAATTGTTAAAAAAGAACAGGGGGTCTAGTATAGAGGCTAAGGAAGTGGATCTGGAACGCAGACAAATAAACAATAAAATAAGGTGGGAAACAAGGAGGGGGGTGAAGGAGAGGGAGAGAGATAGCTAGAAATGTGAAGGATAATCCAAAAATATTCTGGAAGTACATTCAGGAAAAGTTAACAAGAAGAGTAGGGATCCCAGAGCTGGTAGGGGGGTTGAATGATGGGAGTAGAGCGGAGACTGATAAGGAGAAAGCAGAGGTGCTGGGGAAATACTTTGGGGGGGTACTAACAGTGGAGTCGGAGGATGCAGTGCCTACTATTCCCATCAAACAGGCACCGGCACTAGAACTAATAGAGTTTTCCCATGCTAGAATAAGAAGGGATATAGAAAAAATGAACAGAAGTAAGTCACCGGGACCGGATGGGATACACTCAAGAATCATAAAGGAAGGAGGGGAGATGTTAGTAGAGCCATTGAAAATGTTATTTGAGGTATCGTTTAATACAGGACAAATCCTGATGGACTGGAGAGAGGCGAACATAACAGCTATATTTAAGAAGGGAAAGAGAAATGACCCAGGGAATTATAGACCAGTCAGTTTGACAAGTGTTGTGTGTAAACTAATGGAAACGGTAATTAGAGAAGGAATAATGGATCATATGAAGTCAAACCAACTTTTCAGTGGGAGACAGTTCGGATTCTTGCCGGGGAGGTCGACGGTACTACAGCTAATTAAGGTGGTAGATGATTGGATGCAAATTCTAGAAGATGGTGATGTAATAAGACGTGGTATATTGCGATTTTATGAAGTCCTTCGATAAGGTCCCACATAAAAGGTTAATAGAGAAAGTTAGAAGCTATAATATAGGGGAGAAATGTGTGAAATGGATAGAAGCCTTCCTGAAAGATCGGAGACAGAGGGTACTGGTGAATGGAATAGGCTCGGGGTGGAGGGAAATTACAAGTGGGGTACCTCAGGGATCTGTGTTGGGACCACTGCTGTTCGTTATATTTATCAACGACTTGCCTGAAGTTATAACTAATGGAAGTGAGGTATACCTGTATGCGGATGACACTAAACTGTATAGAAGAGTGAGGAGTAAGGAAGATATGGGTTTGCTTCAAGGAGATGTGGAGGGCATGAAGGGATGGTCTGAGCATTGGTTAATGCCTTTTCATCCAAAAAAATGCAAGTACATGCGGATTGGGACCAGCAAGATAGACAAGGTAGGATACAGTATGTATGAAGCGATGGAGGAAGTGAGTGCAGAAAAGGATATAGTAGTGATAGGCAGTAAGTTAAATTTCTCAGAACATTTAGCGGATAAGATAAACAAAGCCAATAGAATTGTAGGGCTGATAAGGAGGACATTTGTGTCACTTGACGAAGAAATCTTCAGGAATCTCTATACAGCGCTGGTTAGGCCGCACCTGGAATATGCGAACCAGGTGTGGGCTCCATATATGGTAAAGGATATAGAAGCAGTGGAGAAAGTGCAGAGGAGAGCTAGCAAGCTGGTACCAACGTTGAAGAACGCGGGCTATGAGCAGAGGTTGAGGACACTGGGGCTTCCGACACTGGCATATAGGAGAAAGAGAGGGGATATGATAGAGACTTTTAAGATAGTGTCAGGAAAGTACGATGAGGATGTGTGTGAAGGTATCTTCTTGATGCGGGAGGGAACAAGAACGAGAGGACACTCTAAGAAAATTTACAAAGAAAGAAATAGGCTTGAGAAGGCAAAGAACTCATTTTGTGATAGAGTGGTAAATGAGTGGAACGCACTGCCCCAGTATGTAGTCGATTCCGAATCAATAAGGGAGTTTGAAAGTAATCTTGATAAAGCATGGGGAAGACAAGATTTGAAGTTTGATTATAAAACAAAAATACAGAATAGTAAAAATGTTGCGTCTGCTACCGCCGCCGCCAACACCGTGAACGACCGCAGCAGTGCAAGTACTGGTACTGAGCTGGATACACAGGCATAGTTTGCCTTTTTCCAGAGGATCTACTGTAAGAAACTGTAAGAAACTAACCTAACCTAACCGAAAACTAACCTGTCTCCGCGACGGTCTAAACCCAGCTCACGTTCCCTGTTTATAGGTGCGCGACGGTCTAAACCCAGCTCATGTTCCCTGTTTATGGGTTCGCGAAGGTTTGTAATACTTCAATGTATCTATTTCAAGTCAAATATACATTTCCGTGCATCATCAAACCATACTAAGTCTAATACTAATAATATTAACCCATTAGTACCAACAGAATAGCGACAAAATAGGGGTAGTATAACTGTAGATTTATCCACTAGGCTACTGTACCGTGTACGACTGTACGTAAAATACGGTATAATCCTGTGTAGCGGGTGGACCTGTACATATACAGTATCTCCATAATTTGGTAGCCTAATGTTACAATATTTTTTTACATTTTACATTCATAAATAGGCCTAGTCCACTAATATACATAATACTAGGTTAGGTTAGGTTTTGGTTAGCTTAGGCTAAAGATATTGGGTAAGATTAGGAGTAGTGGGCGTACCACTACCGACATACAGCATAACTCATCTATAAAACATTAACCTAACCTAACCTAGTACTACATGAATACTAGGTTAGGTTAGGTTGTTTGGTTAATGTTTTATAGACGAGTTATGCTGTATGTTGGTAGTGGTACGCCCACTACTCCTAATCTTACCAGATATTGTTCAATGTTTCTTAGTAAATAGGCATCTGAAAAACAGTTCCACCCGCTACATAGGATCTTACCTAAAATACTCCTGAAGTAGCAGCTAGGCTAGTTATATATTTTAGGCAGGCAGCATTCTTCGATAAATGTTTACCTATGGTTCCGTTAAAATATCCTCAAGCTATTAAAAACTGTTCAGGGTACTGGTTAGAACTTGTAGGATGTTTAATTGAATGTCGGAAATCAGTATTTACTGAGAAATAACAGTCTTAAAATGCGCTATGGCCTATGGGTCACCCAGGGTCCCTGCCCTCTCTTTCCCATGTTATGTTGTTGTTGTTGTTGGTGTTCCCCAAGCTGCCTGGCCGAACAGCCCCAAGGCCCCGAGTAAGGCCAAGGCCATAAACGAGCGCCCCCACAGAACCCTCCCTGCCGACCACAATAAAGCCTGGGTGACCGAAGCCACTCCATGGCGGGGAGCTGAGAGGGTGCGTAAACGCCCGGGAAACCAAAGCCCCACCCAGGGCCCTGTGCCCCTCAGCAATTATGAAGAGAAAATTGAGGGGCAAAGGAATAATGTGACGCTTTAGCTTCCAACCTTGGTAGATTGGGAGGTCAATCCACGGAAGAGACGCCGTCACTTGAGATCTAGAAAATACATAAGTAAAAGGAACAGTCAGAGTAAGCTATGGGTATGGCAGAGATCGCTCAGGTCTCACTCTGATAGACCAGCCCCTCGCCATGTTATGTTATATTAGGGTTAGGTTAGGTTAGATACTCACAGATGATGTTCTGGAAGAGGCTTGGGCTAGGCCTGTGGTTAGGTTAGGTTAATCTAATATAGCCTAATATTTGTACATTTTGGGCAGTGGGTGGGGCCGCGCATATGTGGCGGCGTACAGACCCTCCCGTAAAACATAGCGCATTTTAAGACTTATTTCTCAGTAAATACTGATTTCCGACTTTCAATTAACCATCATACAAGTTCGGTTGGATGGGACTCGTTAGCCTTGGTCGGCAACTCATCTAGGGGAGACAACCTTATACAAATCCGGGTGGATGGGACTCGTCAGCCTTGGTTGGCAACCTGTCTAGGGGAGTAAACCTGATACACATCCGTACTGCTTACCTAAGGGTAAGGCAGGTTAGTGGATGGATTAGCCAAACACCACTGTAGAAAAATAGTGCTAACAAGATGCACAGAGGGCCTCGGAGTCGGACGGATCCTAAATTGAGTGGTCAATCCTGTAAGTCCTTCACTAAACTGGCTCGGGTTGTCCCTCTCACAGGGAATAGGTCCACTTGGGGGCATTCTGTGTATGGCCACCCTCGTAAGGGGAGTAAGGCGTCCGGCAATAGATAGATAGATAGATAGACAAGTTCTAACCAGTCCCCTGAACAGCTTTTAATAGGTTACTTGTAACTTGAGTGGGTTAGTGGGATTAACAAAGGGGACATGACAAATGTACTAAAGCTCAGTGATAGCGAAAGAACTCGTACCAATGGTTTCAAATTAGATAAATTTCGTTTCAGAAAAGATATAGGCAAATATTGGTTTGGTAACAGAGTTGTAGATGGGTGGAATGGACTACCAAGTGCTATAGTGGGATCTAAAACTGTAGGGAGCTTTAAGATAAAATTGGATAAGCATATGGACGAGAAGGGTTGGGTGTGAAGGGGGATCAGCCGGGTTGGGCCAATCAGCGCTCTGCAGACCCCCATAATCCTGCGTTAATCTCTAACCGTTTTGGTAAGATGATCCTCAGGGTATTAGAGTGTGAAGCCTATAATTGGGCTTTGTAATTGAATTGGGGTTGTGTGGGACAGGGATCTGCCTTGCTTAGGCCAATCGGCTTTCTGCAGACTCCCATTTTCTTATGTTCTTATGTTGAGGATATTTTAACGGGGTAGCATTCAAGGAGACTAAATCAGGACTCTTCTTCTTCTTCTTACCTCTGACCGGGTATAAGCTATCCTAGTGTTTACTAGCCTATACCCCTTTGAAATGACATTAGCCTAACCTAACAACCTTACCTAACCTATACTAGTATTAAGGGTGGGGCTGCCGCCCCCACACCCCCGCTATTTGACATCTTTGACAGATTTTTGGTGTATTTTTCTGTGAAAAGGGTATTTTTTCAATTTGTCGATAACGAAAATCCTCCGGGATGGATGTAGAGTTCGGGCGTACGGTCGTCATTGTTTACATAGGGCGATCGCCGCGGTCGCACTTACGTTCCCGTCTATTTCGACGCTATATTTTCTGCTATTTGCCCCCTGTCATTACTACATGAATACTAGGTTAGGTTAGGTTAAGTTAGGTTAAAATAGACGGGAAAGGTCCGACGCCACTACGCGTAATGTAAACAAAGATGGCGGTACGCCCGCTCACTACATCCTACCCAATCCTCCATGCAGACTAGGCTAGGCCTATAGGCCTATGGAGAAAAATATGGCAAATCTGTTGGTGCCTATTTTCCCTAATAAATTGTTTCGGTATTTATCAAGGAAACCGGCCACAAATTTTCCTGGAAATTTGGAAGTCACCCATTAAATGAACATAACCTAGGCTATACATCATATTAACCCTCTCCGACATATGACGCAATTTTGAGCCTATTAGGGATACTTTAAAGTATTTGTTACCATCAGGGGTATTTAGAAACCTTTAATTTAGTTACTTCAACGGTAATTCTGCATAACTACTACTCCTGTTATTTTAAGTTTTATTGATTTTATTTGTGTATTTTAATGGTTAGTAAGTGTGAATTATATTGTTAGAAAGTGAGGAAAGCACTATTTATCAGCATTTGCATTGTTAATTGAAATTCAGATACCCAAACAATCTAAGAGTTTACTCGATTTAGTCAACTTTAAAAAGACATTAGCCTAACCTAACAACCTTACCTAACCTATCCTAGTATTATGGGTGGGGGCTGCCGCCCCCACACCCCCGCTAATTGTGTATTAAAACTATAAAAACATTGATGGGATAAAGTCTATGGTGTTTACTCTGCAATCTTCAGCTTTGGCTGTCGATAAAAGGAAAGTACCAATAAAAATGTACTGACTTTTTGTAGGTGAAGCTCCACTGATTGGCTACTAAACATAAGGGAGGAGCCTCCAAGGAGGCTAGAATGTAAACATAGTGTCCTGGACTGGCAGTACAAAAATAACTGATAATGTTATAGGAGAGTGAAAATCAAATTGACAAAATAAGAAAAGTAGCCCTTATCCGCACATCACTAAGGTCCCCTGAGTAAGGTAAGAGCGAAAAAAAATAATTCCATGAGACAGGAATCCCGTAATCGAGGAGTTGTTGTTCTGCAGAATACCCGAACTCTATTTCTTAATGCTAATCTGGCAACCTCTGCGTCATAAATGCGTGAAAGGGTTAATATAGGCCTATGTTTCAACGAATTATGGAACTCTCGTCGAAGCGCGAACCTAGAACTCTCGTCGACGATGGAACACTCGTCGACGACATAGAACACTCGTCGACAGGTCCACCTACAAAACAATCGTTGAAAAGAAAGAATAAAGTTTAAAAATATATAGTATACAGTATACTGTATATCAATAATATATAATAATGGTATTATATATAGAAGTTTTGGTGAAGCTTTAAGAAAAACGAATGCAAGCTTAAATGACGATTCGAACAATGTTTTTTTTCATTGTTTTCATTATTTGTTTTTGTCATCATCCATAGTTCCCTCCAAATACCGAACTGTAATAACAAGTTGTGTGAAAGAGCCGGGGCGAGCTGCAATGTGTATGAACTAATTGAGGTTCTGCACAAGTGCTCATTTAGATAATGACAAGTCATATGATATAATATATTTAGATTTCAGTAAAGCTTTCGACAGAGTCCCCCATGAGAGATTGATGAGAAAGGTTGAGGCGCATGGAATAGGTGGGGCGTTGTTGGGATGGATTAGGTCATGGCTAATTGGTAGGAAGCAGAGAGTCAGCATAAATGGTACGAAGTCAGAATGGGGAGCAGTCAAAAGTGGTGTCCCCCAGGGATCTGTATTAGGTCCTCTGTTGTTTGTTATATACATAAATGACCTTGATTTAGGTATAACTAGTAGGATAAGTAAATTTGCAGACGATACCAAAATGGGGAGAACAATTGTTTCAGATAGATATATAGAGTGCCTTCAAAGGGATCTAGATACCTTACACGAATGGTCAGTAAATTGGCAGATGAAGTTTAACATTGACAAATGCAAGGTATTAAAGATAGGGAAGATGCATACAAATGTTAAATATAAACTAGCTAATGTGGAATTAGAAAACTCGAATTGTGAGAAAGATCTAGGTGTGTTTGTTAGCAATGATTTGAAGCCTAGACAACAGTGTATAAGCGTTCGAAACAAGGCAAACAGGATTCTCGGGTTCATCTCAAGGAGTGTGAGTAACAGAACTGCTGATGTTATCTTAAAACTTTACTTGTCATTAGTGAGACCCCATATGGATTATGCTGTTCAATTTTGGTGTCCTTATTACAGAATGGACATAGATTCATTGGAGAGAGTACAACGTAGAATGACAAAAATGATCCATAATATTAGAAATCTTCCGTATAAAGAAAGGTTGAAGAAATTAGGCTTGCATTCGTTAGAGAGACGCAGAGTTAGAGGGGATATGATAGAGGTGTTGAAGTGGGTTAGTGGGATTAACAAAGGGGACATGACAAATGTACTAAAGCTCAGTGATAGCGAAAGAACTCGTACCAATGGTTTCAAATTAGATAAATTTCGTTTCAGAAAAGATATAGGCAAATATTGGTTTGGTAACAGAGTTGTAGATGGGTGGAATGGACTACCAAGTGCTATAGTGGGATTAAAAACGATAGGGAGCTTTAAGATAAAATTGGATAAGCATATGGACGAGAAGGGTTGGGTGTGAAGGGGGATCAGCAGGGTTGGGCCAATCAGCGCTCTGCAGACCCCCGTAATCCTGCGTTAATCTCTAACCGTTTTGGTAAGATGATCCTCAGGGTATTAGAGTGTTGAGCCTATAATTGGGCTTTGTAATTGGGGTTGTGTGGGACAGGGATCTGCCTTGCTTAGGCCAATCGGCTTTCTGCAGACTCCCATTTTCTTATGTTATGTTCTTAAGTGCAGCATCAACTTGTGGCCCAAGAGAAGATGGAGAGGCACCAGAAGGCAAGCCATTCCCTGTTTCAAGCCACTTTTCTGCGGGCGTGGGATGTACCGGTAATTATTTTTTTTGTGTGTGTATGAAAAAACTACGACTAAATATTTAATAATACAAATAGCCTACATATCATTTTATCTTTATGAATTATGTCTCAAAATAAAACAAAAACAATTGAACTGATAATAAATATGATTAAGGTTAATTCCAATACTCTCGTCGACGTCAACGAGAATTCCGGTCGATGAGAGTTCCAGGTACCTAAGTTTCAACTTTCGGAAAAAACTTTTTCAATTACTTTGAAAAAGTTAATATTTAGCCTACCTCGTTATCCACAGCCAAAACTGAAGATTGCGGAGTAAATACCGTAGACTTCATTCAAGTTTTTTTTGGCGACCGTCAACCTTTCATTAATTACATACCAAACGAGCGGGGGTGTGGGGGCGGCAGCCCCCACCTAATATACTAGGTTAGGTTAGGTAAGGTGGAAAATATCAAGGAAACCGGCCACAAATTTTCCTGGAAATTTGGAAGTCACCCATCGAATGAACATAACCTATATATACATCATATTAATATAGGCCTAGGCTATGTTTCAACTTTCGGAAAAAACGTTTTCCCCATTAGGCCTAGGCCTATCCAACAATCTTAAGATATGGCCCCCAATAGTGGGGACGGCTATGAAGTACAGGGAAATTGAGGGGTAAAAGACGAAAATAAGGGGTAATATTAGCCTAACCTAACTTAACCTTGTATATTAGGTGGGGGCTGCCGCGGCGCCGCCCCCACACCCCCGCTGGTTTGGTATGTAGGCTAATTAATAAAAGGTTGACAGTCGCCAAAAAAAACTTGAATGAAGTCTACGGTATTTAGGCTACTCCACAATCTTCAGTTTTGGCTGTGGATAACAGGAGGTAGGCCTAAATATTAACTTTTTCAAAGTAGGCCTAGGCTAATTGAAAACGTTTTTCCGAAAGTTGATACATAGGATAGGCCTAGCCTACATTAATATGATGTATAGGCCTAGGCTAGGCTAGGTTATGTTCATTTAAGGGCGACTTCAAAATTTCCAGGAAAATTTGTGGTCGGTTTCCTTGATAAATACCGGTAAGGTTGTTAGGTTAGGCTAATATTACGGTGCGATTTTAGTTACTGGACACCTATTTGACAGGTACCACCGAGGATTTAATACATATTTGTTTTCGGTTTCCACGCATCCAACACCAAGCTACACCTTTTTCTGGTCCGGAAATACTGTAGTACAGTATTGAAAACGATATAATAACTTTTTAAATGTGGTTTTCGACGAGAATAAAACGGTGCGTTTGTGCCGAAAATCGGCGGCGGGGGGAGTCCGTCGTCGCTTCGGATCGTCGCGGTTTGTTTACCCAGGATGCTCGAGGTTACTACGGCCAGCTGTTTTACTTGCCCCCTGCTGGCCACATACATGACGATTATTATAATTCCTGTATCCCACAGCCTATAATGCAAGTCTTTATAAAAAAATGGACCCAACAACTGGTTATATAAGCTTAGCCATTTGAAGTCGACCGCCAAGGCGGCGGGACCGGGAAGTCACTCCGAGCGTAAAGTAAACAAAGCGACGCTACTTCCACGAACGCAACCGAGTTGTCTTTATATTTCGTCTCATAGGCCTATTATCATTATTAAAGTGTCCCCATTGTTTTTTTAGTGTTTCGTACACCAGAAAAGGGTGTAGGCCTAGCTTGGTGTTGGATGCGTGGAAACCGAAAACAAATTTGTATTAAATCGTTGGCGGTACCTGTCAAATAGGTCCAGTAACTAAAATCATACCAATATTACCCCTTATTTTCGTCTTTTAGGCCTAGGCCTACCCCTCAATTTCCCTGTAGCCTACTTCATTGCCGTCCCCACTATCGGGGGCCGTATCTTAAGATTGTTGGATAGGGCCTAATGGGGAAAACGTTTTTTCCGAAAGTTGAAACATAGGCTAGCCTATATTAGCCTAATAGCCTATGATGTATAGGCTAGGCTAGGTTATGTTCATTCGATGGGGGACTTCCAAATTTCCAGGAAAATTCGTGGCCGGTTTCCTTGATATTTTCCATTGTTTCTAATAAGGTGGATGTAGGCTAGTGTCCTTGAAGATTATCATGGTCTTTTCTTATTAGCCTATAATGTAAAACTTTCAAAATATAGGCCTTCTTCTTCTTCTTCTTCTTCTTTAGAACCCGCCCGCAGACCGTGCAGATCCACAGGGCTGACCTTTGTATCGGTACTGGCTCAAAAACGTTAGTTACACAGGGTGTCAATCCACAAACTATGAATTGTGTTATCATTAGGCTATGGTTTATTATTTTGTTATCATTATAGCGCGGCAAAGGCGCGAGCTCTAGGGGGGTCCGGGGTCATGCCCCCCAGATTTTTTTTTTGAGAATTTAGGTGTCTAGGCCTAGGACTAAAACAGTATTTCCTGCAATAAAAAAACAATCAAGATGGAAAATATGGAGACCAAAATTGTGTCAATTTAGCCTAGCCTACCTTTTTTTTGGGGGGGGGGGTTTCTGTTATCATTATACAAAAAGATCATTGCGTTATCACTAAAAAAAACAGCGTCGTTTGACACCCTGCGTTAGTAGGAGGGAAAGTTTAGAGTAGGATAGTTTAAGAGTTTTTTTTGTTTTTTTTTATAAACCCCCCCCCCCCATTTCTCTTCCTCCACATTTTCTCCAACATCCTATTCATCATCTCCATGTCTTGTGTTTCCATCTCCTGTGTTAACCCCAATAGCGCCCCTACCCCTCTGCTTAATCTCCTCCCACCCCCTTTCCCCAACTCTATTCCTCATGTACCTCTCCAACTCCTCTCTCTCCTCATTATATCTTGTACATTCGGTTACTATGTGTTCTACCAAAAAACTAGCCGCCTAGGCTACAAACCAAAACAGGGACGCCACTGAGGAAGGTCAAGCCACCCCCCCAGAAGCCTCGTTTGTCGTTGTTTTGCTCAGACTCTCAGTCACCCCTATCTTCACTCTTGTTCCGCTTCCTCGCCTCTCTATGTTTCAAGGCACACTCAACCTGGAGTAATTTATACTTAGAACGTCTAACAATGGCTCAAAAGTACAGAAACCCGGCCATGAAAGCACGCGTTCCTCCCAGTTCAGTTTCAGTTGTTGGGCGGGAAGCTTGGCCTTTACAACAGCGCCTCGCTTTTGTCGTGCTCTTTTTACTTTTGTTTAAGTTTGGGTTTTTTGGTGTTTTACGTTTCTTCTTTCATCTTGGTTGTTCTTCTTTCTTCTTGGTTCTTCTTCTCACTTAGTTCTTCTTCTTCTTCTTCTTGAGGATGTAGGGTACGAGTAAACCTGTGAAGCTTATGTCACCCTACCCGGGTGGAATGGACCTCAGGGTGGATAGGTTTTCACAGAGAGGATGTGCTCCCATTTAGTTCTGGTCTGGTCTGGTGATTGTTATATAATCAAAATAAACTGAGGCTTATGGTTCGTACACTCCTGTACACTCCTGAAGGCAAACAACCTCCCTCCCATCATCATCCCGCCTCTTCCAGGACCATCTTCACCACCCAGCCTCATACCCACTCAGGCTATGAGGCCAAGAAGCCACCAGAGAAGGCGACTGGATCTCCAGAAGCCTCTCTCAAAGCCCACGCCACCACCTCCTGCTGCAGCAGTTTCTGACTCTCCACCACCATCACCGGCCAACTGTGCAAGACCTGCAGTAGCCTCCACTCCATCACCAACCACCACTGACCATCCGGTGGCAGCCTCCTCCCCTGCGTCGACGGAGTACACCGAGTCCACCATCGGAGAAGAAATTGACGTGGAGGGGATCGAGGAAGATGATGGGGATGTCGACTTGGGGGCAACTGCTGACGAGCTCCAGAAGACCTTCGCCGAGCTGACCAAGAAGATCAAGGCAGCTGCGGCAGAAGGAAAATGTCCCTCACCAGAGATCCACAAATAGTTCTCAGAGTGTCTGCGCCAGAGAAATCTTCTACAGTGAAAACGCACTCAACTAAAATGAAAAAACAGCAACGCAGACCGCCTGCAAGCTTTTACCTACTACTTTACTTCCATATCTCCCCCACCTATATCTTCTACTACAAGTCTTATATCCTTCACACTTTTCTATCCCCCTATTCATTCAATCATTCATTATGGTTCGTTTTCTAATTTGCCTCTGCGCGGATTATAAGAGAAAACCGGCATTTTAGGGTAGACTATGCTATAAAAAATAACTGCCAGCATAATATATATTTCAACTAAATCTAACTGTGTTTCCACGCTTTGTAGCCATGCCATCTACTTTAAATGGACGTAATCACTAATTTAAATGCCACACTAGGCATTTTGTACACGCTTTGTAACCATGCCATCATAGCCCGGAAATGTTTGAATGTCCAAACGGCGCCTGACCCCTTCTCCCAAATGACTGTTTTCACTTATCTATTCACAAGCATTCTCCATTCATTCCTGTTTATTACCACTTTCCTTGCCTGATCTATAGTCATTCCTCTATCTTCCAAAGCTTGTCCTACACAGTCTCTTCATCTCAATGGGGGTCTTCCTACCCCTCTACCGGGTCCCCTTGTATCTGACTCGCATATTCTCTTTGACTCTTTGTAAGCCTTTCATCTTCCATTCTCTCAATATGTCCATACCAGCACAGCATCCTTCTATCCACTCTGGCCCGGGCCAAGAAATGTTCTTGCTGCCCCACTATCCTACGTATCTCTTCATTCCTCAATCTGTCTCTACGAGTCACTCCACACATACTCCTCAAGCAGCTCATCTCCATCACATCCAGCTTTCTTCTCTTTTGCCTTCAAAGCCCATGGCTCAGCCCCATACATCACTTTTGGTACAACAATCCCTTGATACATTGCACTTTTAACTTTCATTACAAGATTTCTCACATTTCACATACTTCCCATTGCTCCGAAAACTTTCCTTCCTTCACATACTCTGTTTTACCTCCATTCCTGCTTATCGTTCCTCTTAGATATTTAAAACACTCTACTTGTTCCAATATTTCCTTATCCAGCCTCACATCTAGATTAGCCCTATGATCACCCCTATTACACACAATCACTTTACTTTTATTCATGTTCACCTTCAGCTTCTTCCTTCCACAAACCACACCAAACTCTTTGACTATAGCTGCTGCAGTTTCTCCTCAGAATCCGCCACCAATGCAATACTGTCATCAGCGAACAGCAACTGATTCAACTCTCAATCTCTACCATTCTTTCCTACTAAACCCAATCCTCCACCCATAGTTCTCATTTTCACCTCCCTCACCACACCATCCATATATATAGGCTACATTAAAGGTGAATTACATAAGCTGCATACCATCGAAGATGTATATTTTGTATGCATCAAAACATATTAAGGATGCTCAGGTTTGTGTATAATAAAGTAAATTTAAGTCAGTGAAGAAAACAAATATTCAACAATTTTATATCTGGTGGCGTCTGATAGTTGACAGTCTCGCAAATTTTGCGCCTTCCAGTATTGTGATGACGTCATAGATTCTGATAGTTGTCAGGCAACAGAAATTTACCTTTAACTTAACCCAATTTATTTTATATGTTAGGGGCAAATTTAAGGATATTCCCAATAATGGTGTATAATTAACGTTCTGCTGAATAACTTATCTCACTTTTTTTTTCATCTTTGTGTAATTCACCTTTAAACAGCCATGGTGACATTACACAACCCTACATTTACCTCAAACCATTCACTCAACTCATTATTTCTTACTCTAACACACGCTCTGTTCTCTTCATAAAAACTCTTAACTGTTTTTAACAAATGTCTTCCAATTTCATAAATCCTTAACACTTTCCACATTGCTTCTCGATCCACATGATCATATGCTTTTTCCAAATCCATAAAAGCCCAAAATATCTCCTTATTCTTCTCTAAATACTTCTCGCATAGCTGTCTTACTGCACAAATCTGATCCACACACCCTCTTCCCCTCCTAAAACTGCACTGCTCTCACCTATTGCAACTTTCATACCCTTTATTATCATCTTTATCAACACCCTGCCATACAGCTTTCCAACCACTGATAATAAACTACACTAATACCTCTATATACCTTGAACACTCCTGCCGATCTCCCTTCCCCTTGTACAATGGCACAATGCATGCACACCTCCAGTCTATTGGTACCATTGACATAACAAAGCACACATTGAATAGTCTCACTAGCCAATCTATTATCACATCTCCACCCTTCTTAATTAACCCCTTCAAGCCCAGGACGTTACTTCTGTATTATTCTGATTACCATTAGACGATTTCCTTTCACTTAGAATATACCTCTTGGACTAATAGGTGTAAATTCGATCTTAATAAACCCTCTGAGTAAATTAGGTCCTTCTTAAACTGCATAAAATCGTCTAACTTCAGCCATAATATAAGGTCAACAGAAGTCCTCTGTGTGAAGGGGTTAATACACTCCACAGCAATACCATCCATACCTTCTGCTTTTCCCGCTCTCATTTGTCTCACGGCTTCTTTCACCTCATTGTTCTCAATCCTTTCATTCATTCCCTGCCACCTGGGTGGCCTGGGTAACCTATCTTCATCAACCACTGCTTCAATCACTGCTTCCCTTCCATCTCCTACATTTAGCAAAGATTAAAAATACTCAGCATATCTTTTCCTCAATATGGTGCGACGGTGCCCGATTCCAGTGCCCCTTCTTGTCTTACGTCTTGGGCCGGGTTGGCAACCTCGCGTCGTGGCTGCTCGCGGGGTTAGGTGGCTCCCAGTCCACGGACGGAACCTCACAGACTTCCTCAACTGTTCCTGGACGGAGTCTACATGGTGGTCTTATGTTTCCCGCTGGAAGTCTTTTACAACATGGATACGGGACACTGGCCGGACGGTTCGTTCGCCTCCGCTTGTTCTACACTACTTGCTTCAGCTTTTCTGAGCCCGTCACTTCGAGGTTCGCTTTATCCGCTATGACCTGTCTTTGAGTCTCTGACTGGGCTGGTCGTTCCACCGAATGAGCTGGTTTCCTTCCTGCAAGTTGCCTTCCGGGAACGGCCGCCGCAGCGCCGGCTCCCTCCGCTGTGGGATCTGGGCTGGGCTCTGGACCTTATGGAGTCACGAACATACGTACAGGACACGACAACGGTGCAGTTGCTTGAGAGACCTTTGTTCATCATGGCACTGGCTACTGGTGGTAGGGTGTCGGAACTACCTGCCATGTCGCGGTCCCGGGACTGCATCCAGTTCTCCCCGTCATTGATCGTGGTCTCGTTAGCCCCCTCCTCTCATTTTGTCGCCAAGATTGAGTGGGAGATCCAAATTTTCAAGCCCTTTCCCATCCAGGCTTTCATTTGTGGGCGAGCATACAGGCTTTCATTTGTGGCCATGCTCGCCATGTGTTGTGCCCAGTGTACGCCTTGCACATGCACATATGTGAAGTATGTGGTGCCGGCTTCGGGGACGGCTGTGTGGTTGTCGCCTAGGACTGGTAGGAGGTTGTCGAAGGTGCAGATTGGGCGCCACCTTTGTCGGGTACTTCATGCCAGTAACCCTACTTGTGGGGGTACAGTGCACGTTATTCGATCCTTTGCAGCCTCCCTATGGTTCCTGCACAGTCGATCGTTGCCCGACATTGCCTCTGTGGGTTTGTGGTTATCAGCAAACCCTTCATCTCCACTCTCCTCCTACCTATCCAAGTCCATCGTCAGACCCACCGGGCTAGTGGTAGCTCTTGTGAGTCACGTCTCCTGGTGCCCTGGCTGGGTCCCTGGGCTCCCCCCTAGTCACTATATTTTTACTTGTTTTCTTTAGGAAAAGGGGGGGTGGGGGGTACGGGTTACGGACACTGTGGTCACGAGCTTAGGGATATTTATATATACTGTATATAATGTCCCATGTGACCTACTTTTCCCATGTTTATATGTTTGTATGCTGTAAATATCTGAGCTTCAGAAGAAATGGAATTTTGTACAGTACTGGTTTTACATTTTTAAAGTTTTTCTCCAATGCTATGAATGACGAGTCACAATTTAAAAACTGCTCTTTTTTAACTACTCCTCAGTTTATCACTATTTTTAATCAACTCTTGTTTATTTTGTGTTTCTTTGTCATTCATACTTTTGTGCATTGGTATTTGGTTGTTATGGGCTTGGATGTCCGCCTCCAATTTGTTACGCAGCTTTGACGTTGTTTGCCAAGACTACTAACAAATTGAGAGTTTTGACGTACCTCCCAAACTAACAAATAGGAAAACCTACTATTTGGTAGTAGTCTTGGAAAATCCAACGTACGGTACATAGCACCCTCCCACTACCTGCCCATCCTCACTCCTCTGTCTATGTGGAATGTGATGACAGGATTAGGGCACGTGCACTCAGGTTCGACCAGTTGTCAACACCATGACAGAAGACGGTATGGGTTTCAGCTGCAACTGAGGTAAATTCCTTTTTCTTCTCTTCTATGCTTTTTTCACCTTCGGTGGTGGTCTTGGTTAGTGTACAACGTCTCCTAGAGTAAGTTAGGAGAAGACTCTAGAAGCTTTTCTTAGTTGACCACGGTTGGGGTGACGACTTTGGGTCACTTGATGACAAGTCGCTACTGCAATTAGGTCAATAGAATTGACGTTGGATTCCCAAGACAACTACCAAATAGTAGGTTTTCCTATTTGGTATTTTGGGAGGTACGTCAAACCTCCCATTTAGGTCAGATTAGGTTACGAGGACAGTGGCAGTTTTGGTTTGGTTAGGTTGTTTAGGTCAGATTAGGTTAGGGGACAGTGGCCATTTTGTTTTGGTTAGGTTGTTTAGGTCAGATTAAGTTAGGGGATGTGGCCATTTTGGTTTCGTTAGGTTGTTTAAATCACATTAGGTTAGAGGATGTGGCCATTTTGGTTAGATTAAGTTAGGGGACTGTGACCATTTTGGTTGACCAGGTGAGCAAATCGTCACTTATTGCCTACTAACACTAGTTATTGCTTTCAGACAGTTTTCACTTGTCTCTTCGAGTTACTAGAGCTTAAGCTAACGCCCAGTATTCTCTTCTCTTTGATAATTTTAATGAAGTAGGAATTTGTTGATAATTCACAAAGCTTCAAGTACCACAGTTTATTCCATACATGACATTTTTCTCTTAATAATTCTATTAAAATTAGCCCAGCATCTTCCATGCAAAGGTACCAGCTATGTTTATGTAGTTGTTTCCCCAAACAGGAGAGTCTTGCATGGCAGAAAGTATGGCAGATGCATTTATAATTGATTCTGTGATAAAGACTGAGCAAGACATCGGCCTGGGCTTTGCTGGATTCAACCCTCAAAACAATCGACTGACAAAACTGGCCCTTTTCTCCACACTAACTAAAGCCGGTGTCACACAAGAGCTTTTATCGCCAACAGTCGATGGTCAACATTTTTATGGCGACATTTCTGGGATCTTTTACACTGTCGTCGGACTCTAGACTGATGATAAATTAAGTTAGGTGACAGAATTAATTGAAAAGTTTACCTCAATTACCGCCAGAGCATTGTTGAGGATAAATGTTGATGGAGAAAACCCTCGTGCAATACCGGCCTAACTATATGTATGTCCAGGAGCTGATGGTCTACAATAGTGAAGGTCTGAGGCAGGGTGTCAAACGAGTCTATTCAAACCCAGTTATAAAACAAGCTCCCTTCTGTTTAGTTATCCTTATTTAATATACAAAGTCAAACTTATGGTTTTATTTGTTTAATATGTCTTTGTATGTATGTATGTATGTATGTACTCAGGCACATACCCCATTGTTGGGGGTGGCCGACTCGAGACAAGAGACCGAACAGAAACAATATTTAAAGTTCCAATTCTTAAGGACCTTTCGCGTTTCCTCGGCCCTTACTCTGTCTCGTCTTGTAGGTGAATTTCAGAAGGGGAGGAGGATTCCTAGCCTCCTGAAGTGATAACAGTCAAAACTTGCAATTTCATGTTCTATTTGTCCTTAATATTGTTCATAATCATTCCAGTAAAATCAAATGGTTTTGTTTTGACACCCTGGTCTGAGGTAAGGTGAAACTGATCTATTTGACATCCTGGTCTGAGGTAAGGTGAAACTGACCTAACGGTATAACATGTCCACTCGCTTGCGGAAGGAGATAAACCTCTTCAATCAGGTGACAACTCTATCATTATGTTCTCTCCACCAACCAACTTTACTCCTAACTCAATTAATGAAATTAACAAACACATGTGGCAGTCCGGGGATTCGAACCTAGGATGCTCACACCGAAAATCAACACACTTATGCATTACACGACGAAGACAGTTAAAGAATGATGCACAAGCCTACAATTTATTATGCAGCTTCGAATCCTGCATACCAATCTTAGCATGTACATCCATTCCAACTGCTCTATCGGAGGCTATGCATATGTGAATGGAAAGAGTAATTAATGGGGGGCTTAACCCTAAGGAAGGCCTCTCTATAAACTACTCCTGAACCAGAATTAATTATTATGTTCTCTCCACCAACCAACTTTACTCCTAAACTCGATTAATGAAATTAACAAACACATGTGGCAGTCCGGGGATTCGAACCTAGGATGCTCACACCGAAAATCGACACACTTATGCATTGCACCACGAAGATTGCCAGATGCTTTTACTCAGCTTAGGAAGAACTTCTATGAATCAAGGGACTAAAGACAACTGAAATTAACCTTATAACTTTGGCAGGTCCTTCCTGAATTGAATAAAATTGTCTAGAGGTACTTAAAACATAGCACAGTTTAGCGTCATCTGACTGATATGGTTAAGGTAGATTCACACGAGCGCTTTTTTCCTTTCCAATTTTGATCAGTAACTTTATCTGGCAATTGTTTGGGGTCCTTTTTGCAATGGTGTAAGCAACTATACTGATGATAGAGTATCATAGCTGGCTAAAATCTTATAGAACTTTAATTCAGAAGCTTGCAAACCACAGATGCCTATTAATGATGCTGAAAAAAAAAAAAAATCATGTGTGACTCAACCTCTAGACTCAGAGTGGAATACAGTAGTGCGTGGGCCAGGATGAAAATCGATCCAATCTGAGAGTTTTTAGCTACAAATATAAAGACATTTTTCTTATTGTTGTAGTGATGATACTTCGATAAATGGTAAATGAGTTCCCATATCACTTAGCAGCCATTTATTTAAAATTATGTTGAATTTTTTACCCTCTTAGTAGGTACCGATTTGTGTGATTTAGGGATCTGGCCCATCGACTAGAATGAGAGCAGCCATTAAGTGTCCAGCCGGCAGAATTGAAATGCAAACCAAATTGTAACTCTATTACACAAAATCATGAGGATAACTTATGACATGTTGTTATGAAATATATTAGGACCACACTTAGCAGGTTCGAACATTGTCAAGACTCAAGAGGGGGACTGTTAACCTAGCCTGGATACTCAAAGATGTCATAAGTTACAGTGAAGTGGAAGGCTTAGCAAAACAATGAATTAACTATCTATTCTTTGCTTACAATGTCATAACTTCCATATACTCGGGAAATGTTGGCTATCATAAGCTGGAACACTCATACATGGCTTGCCTTTGAGTATTATCTATCTATTTATCTATTGCCAGATGTCAATTTGATCTCCAAGGGGGTGGCCATGAATGAATCTCCTCCATTGAGGCAATTAATTTGATTCTCTAGTTGGTTTCAGGGGAGGGATGCTACTGTCCAACCGCTCATTGCACAGTGAGTGGAGTATTATCGTACTGTTGGAATGGCTGTGGATGTAACATGTAGTCCGTAATCAGGTAAATCATGCTGATCAGGTGCTATATTTAAGCATTCACATTGAAAATATGACACTGATCTACTGCACCTCTGATGTCTTCCATTGCAGAGAGGGGTTGGGAAGCCCTAGGAGTGAGTGTCAAATAACAACCCGCCTATTAGTAATGCTAGAATTATTACAATGAGGGGAATTTAGGATACGACGATCAGAGGGAGACAAGGTGCCGTAAATGTTTTGAGTATCCATGCCATAATCAATTAAACAACTCATTTTCTGTATTATTTTAGCTACCTCCAGGTGATTTTAGTTAACTTAAGAAAGATGTTTCATATTCTCACGGTTTAGTGCAGCGGGGTTTTCCGTTTAGTACAGTATTCAGAAATAGAATTATCTTAATCTCATAATTACCTCTCCATAATTAGTTTTCTGCCCACAGCTCGCTCAAAGACAACTGCAGAGGTTGAAGTAACTAAACTAAAGGTTTCTAACCACCCCTGATGGTCACAAAGGTTTGTAAGTATCCCACAAAGGACGCATAACGCGTTCTTGTGCACGAAAGCGTTAATTCTTTTAATTTCTAGAGAGTAAGATTTCTCATATTTTCAAGGTTATTAATATTAAGATGGCTTATAAGTCTTTCATATCTAGAAATTCAATCGTGTTGAATTGAATTGTCTGGAGGTAGCTGGACGAAGATCAAAGCCCATATTTCTAGACAATATGTTGTATTTGCAATGAGAGTAGTGTAATAATGTGCTAGTCATTCTTATTACAATTACAACAACTCTCATCATATTGACTGGCTAGGAATACGGTCAAACTAGTAATTACCACTGACAATGATGGAGTTTGTCTAGGAATATGAACCTAAATACAGTATCATCATCTTATAGAACGGGGTAGTAGTTGCTTATGTGTGTCCTACGAGTATCATCCAGTGACCGGACATCTCAACCAGACCATTTCAACCAGTAGCTCTCAACTAGTGACAACTAAACCACTATTGTTAAGTTAGGTTAGTTTAGTGTTGGAATATATTAAGTTACGATACGCAATGTTAGATTAGGTTAAGTTTTGTTACGTTAGGCTAGGTTGGTTAGGTTAAGTTAGGATGGGATTTCAATTTAACACATCTATTTAACCTAAGCTGAGTTGGCACTGGTCGAGAGCTACTGGTTGCAATGTCTACTGGTCGAGCCGTCCAGGAACCGTAAAATTCTGATTTATCCTAACTACTGGAAGCTTTTGTCCTGAGTTTACACAATACATCTCTAAAAATGTCTCTACCATCTCTTACCAATGTGCGGTAGTTCTCTCCGGCTACAGTCAGTTTACTTTTCAGCCGACGGTAAATTGCCACATTCCCATCTTGTTTTTTTTTATTTACTCTATCTATATAATTATGAAAACTAGGCATTAATATGATTGAAGCCTACAATACCATGTTCATTATAGGTAGGCCAGAAATTTTGACTCTCAACCTCTGTAATGAAAAAAGAACTAGAGTAATCGAGTTCATCTTTCTACTAACTGGGAAGAGCTAGCTAGGGATTAGGTGTAGAGTAGAAATTTACAGCCCATTTGCTCTAGCCTCTTTTTGAGTTACAGAGGTTAGGAGTCACAGTGTATAGTTTCTGTTTTTCTTTTTCATTAAGCATAGAGGAATTAGCTGCTAAATTTACCGACAGGTGAAAACAAATCGACTAGAGCATATTCATCGGCTGAACTGTGCTTTAACCTTTTTCTCATATTGAATAAAATTGTCTAGGGTTAGCCAGAATGGAAGAAATCAATTTGTAATTGTACTGAACGAGTTACTCAAAGGATGTTTTACGCTTGTATTCTTAACCTCTTCTGTACTGGCGACGTCTCTTTAATTTTATTCTTGCTACTATTAGACAATTTTAGTCAGTCTAAAAAGGGCCTCCAGCAACTAACAGGCTTCAAACTCTCCCTTTTTACAACCATAGATCCTTCTTACACTGCACAAAATCATCTAAATATCGCTTGAATAAAACTAAAAACAAGTTGCCGGTACAGAAGGGGTTAAACAAGTCTTTCCCTTTGCAGCACTATTAAGGGGGGTCACCGTCTTTTTTTTATCTTTTCTCTCATTGTCTCTCTTTCCCTGGCTTGTATCCATTCGGCCCCATTCAGCCAACTGTTTTAAGACGTTTATCCCCATCCAGGTGTCAATTTCTTCCTGGCGCGCGCGAGCCAACATTGTATGGAGAAATCCGGCTTCTCCGTAGACATTTTTCTATCGAAAAATGTACAAATTTAGATTGCTGTCAAAACAAAAATATATATATGCTGGCTCGCTACCGCTCGCCAGGAAAATATTGACACCTGGATGGGGGTAAATGTCTTAAAACAGTGGGCTGAATGGGGCCGAATGGATACAAGCCAAAGAGAGGGAGAGAAAGTACAAAAAGCGAGGTGGGCCCCCTTAATGGATGAAATAACTTGAAAATTTACATTACCTTTAGAAATGGGAATACTAATCCGTGTACTCGTAACTCCATGTAAACAACACCTATTCCCACAGTATTTGTTCGGTATCAGGCGCTGTGAATGGAGGGAATTGTTTAAGAATACAAGCGCTAAAGTCCTTGCCTACCCGACATCTTTCCTAATCTGAATAAAATCGACTAATGGAAGCCAGAATAAAGTGAACAAGAAGTCATCCGCAGTGAAAGGGTTAACTGAGATACAATGCTAATCTTAACCCCTTCTTTATTGGCGACGTCTTAGTTTATTTATTTTTGCTAATTAATTATTAATTAATAATTAGACGATTTTGTGAAGTTTAGGAAGGATCTGTGGTAGTAAAAATGGATAAGTGAGATAGTTCAAAGCCTGTTAATTGCTGGAGGCCCTTTTTAAACTGAATATAATCGTCTAATAGTAGCTAGAATAAACATACAAAAACGTCGCCGGTACAGAAGGGGTTAAGCCTTTCAATCAGATGATGCCAATGTTTGTCTATAGGCAGCGGGTATTTGTCTGAAACTCTCGGACAAGCGTTAAAAATCATCATAAAACGTAATTAAACTATCCTAGACTAACAAATCATACTCTATCCTAAATTAAATATGGCTAGGTTTGGTTAGTTAAGTTAATTTGTAGCCCTTTAGTTTAAAAATTGGTGAAAAAATAAAATAAGGTTGTCATGGAGGTGTTCGTTTTTAAGCCTTTATCCCTAAACACGCAAACCAGACCTATTTTCGTCTTTTTTCACTATATTTACGGTATGACTCGCATGAATATTAGAGTAGCCTAAGTAACTATCCTTATGAAACCTTACTTAACCTAATCTTGAAGATTTTATAGTAGGTAAGTTAAGTTCTGGGGTCAAGTTCGTTCGGACAAATATCCACTGCCTTGTTTTTATTCTAGCTACCTATGGACGATTTTATTCAACTTGGGAAAGATCTGCTAGAGTTAGAGGGTATTTAAGAGGTTAAGGTTAGTTAAGGTTTGCCTCTATGATTCTGAAGGCAGTTACAAAACAACCAAAATTGGCATCATCTGTTTAAAAGTATTTAAAAAAACTTCCAAGTACTTGCTCATGTTTATGGGGTAGGAATCAGAGGTGGGTATCCCTATCAAAATGTGAATTTTACAAATTATATACATACACAAATATAAAATTATCTAATTATCTTAATGAAATGAAGTCACATTGGTTAGATTAAACTAATTATTTGATATGCAGCCTTTTTTGTAAACATTGTGACCTTTTGTATGACATGTAAGAGCGTTGATATAAAATATATTATACAGCATCTATTAGGTCCGTAATCCTAGACAAAGCCCATCATAGTCAGTGGTAATTGACCACTTGCGAGTTTCCGGCTATAAGGAAGTTGGAGCTGTAAACATCAATATTTAACAGAAATGCAATAGTAATGTAGGTCATACATGGATAAAAAGTATGTTCAATTTGATTGGGCGGGTTTATAATTTGATTACAACCGTATTATGGCTGGTAATTCTGCTAACAATCGATGTCTACAGCTCTAACTTCCTTATAGCCTGAAACTCGCAAGTGGTCAATTACTATAGCTAGCAGTGTTTGTAGCCAGTCAATATGATACACAATTAGTTAAGGGGGGGGGGGTTATTATTATATATTTTTTTAGTTTGTTCCCTCGATCTCTATCAAGCTTTGGGGAGAAAATTGACACTTAAATGTCAAAACAGGTCCTGAAATTAAAAGATAAATGAGGCGAAAGGTCTTAAAATCGCCAAAGCAATGGGGTGAACGTCTTAAGATCTCATCACTAATGGGGCTAAACATGAGGGAGAAAGGAGTCCAGAAAAAACAATTACCTCCCCTTAAAAAAGCAATAAGAAGCATGGCAATAATGTCCCAGTGCTTCTCATTGCAATTACAACAACTTGCTGGTTTATCAGAGTGAGAGTTGAGCGTTCTCTGCCATACCCATAGCGTATACTCTGACTGTTCCTTATACATATATATTTTCTAGATCTTAGGTGGCGGCGTCTCTTCCGTGGATTGACCTCCCTACTGCCAACCTAGAAGTTGGCAGACTGGGAGCCAAAGCTACAAATTTTTCCTTTGCCCCTCAACTTTCCCTTCATAATTGCTGAGGGGCACAGGGCTTTGGGTGGGGCTTTGGTGTCCCGGGCATTTCCGCACCCTCCTCAGCTCCTTGCCTGGGAGCGGCTTAGGTCACCTAGGCTTTCTTAGTGGTAAGCAGGGAGGGTTCTGTGGGGGCGCTCGGTTGTGGCCTTGGACTTGCTCGGGACCTTGGGGCTGTTTGGTCAGACAGCCTGGGGAACAACAACAACAACTTGCGCATCATAACGACTGGTCAGGAATACGGCAAAACTATAGTAACATTGACCGACAAGGATGGTGGGGTGTGTCTAGTAGTACGAACCATTAGTCTCACCTTTGATACAGTGAAGGTGCTATCAAGTCTGGAAGAAACTATGGTATCAGGACATCTGCCTACCTCACCACCTCGTTAACAAAAAACAACAAAACCCAAATTCCAGTTAGAAAATTTAGTTTGCTGGGCATAACTTACCCAAAATTAGTTTGGGTAAGGCTAGGCAAGGTTAGTTAGTTACTTTAATAACCAAGAGACTTACAAATATGGCAAAGAGCCTCTAATTAATTAAATGTAGTATTGGGATATGGTCATCTAAGCGGCTCCTTCGTCTCTTTCTACATTTTCACCATATACAAAACTAAGAGGCTCTTAAACTTACATAACCACACCTGACCAAATTCAGGTTGGGATAGTTGATGATTTGGTAAGTCAGGTTATGATTTGGTAGGTCTTGTTTGGTCAGTTACGTTTTACTAAGCTTCGTAATGAATTTTGGAAGTGAGGTGGTCAGGTAACAAGATATCTAGCATCCGAAACTAAGGTACTGGACTCTCTCTCTCTCTCTCTCTCTTCTCTTTCACTATAAGTAGATAGAGTTAACCCTTTGAAGATTATGGCACATTTAGACAGTTTATTGTGGCTATCATTTGACAATTTTATACAGCTTAGGAAGGATTTGTGGGAATTTAAAGGGTAAAATCTATCTCAGTTAACCCTCTGACTTCCATATACCCTTCCTAATCTGAGTAAAATCGTCTAATGATAACCAGAAAATAGAAAAGAAATGCACAATCGGATCTTGAAAGGGTTAAGAGGGTATCACACAAGAGCTCTTATCATCAATGGTCTACAGTTACCCGGGAACATTTCTGGGATCTTGAGTTTTTTGTTTGAGCGCTTGCAAATTTGTATGAAGAATGAGTGCTCCCGTAAATAAGTAAAAAATAATATCCTGATTATTATTATTATTATTATTATTTTCAACATTGATATTGAAGATTCTTTATGGTAACATATATTTAAACAGAATCACTCACAAGCTGCCAGATCAGTGTTGAGGATAAAGGTTGAGAGAAAAAGCATTCATGTAACACCGGCATTACAGACATTCCTAGTTGAAGTACAATAGTCCCCTTAACCCCTTCCGTACCGTCGACGTCTTTTTAATTTTATTCTAGCTATGTTTAGACAATTTTAATCAGTTTAAAAAAGGCCCAAGCAAGTAACAGGCTTCTCACTATATTACTTAACCCTTTTTACTACTACAGATCCTTCTTAAACTGCACAAAATCGTCTAAATATACTGTAGCTAGAATAGAATTAAAAGGACGTCACCGGTACGGAAGGGGTTAAATAATTTACCACCCTTTAAGCCGGTATCACACGAGAGCTTTTATAGTCAACATTCGATGATCAACATTTTTTCTGGCAATTTGTCACTGGTATCAGAAACTAGACTGACGATAGATGAATTTAGCGAACCGAAATATTTTACATGGCTACCTCATAAGCCGCCAGACCAGTGTTGAGGGAAAAAGAGCTCGTGTGATACCACCCTTTAGGTATAGCACTTATTGCATTAGGAGATTAATTACAATGAACTCCTACTGCAAGAATATAAAGGGGTATCGCAAGAGAGCACTTATCGTCAACTTTTAATCCGTATCTTTATTCTGGCAATGTTTTGAGACTAGTTTGCACCAATATCAGAAACTAGACTGAAGATTAATTTAGGTACCGATATCAGAAACTAAAGTGAAGATAGATGAATTTAGGTACCGATATAAAAAACTAGGCTAAAGCTAGATTAATTTAGGTACTGATATCAGAAACTACAGTAGACTGAAGATAGATTAATATACAGTAGGTGACAGACTTCATATCAAAGTTAAACTCGTAAGGTGCCAGACCAGTGTTGCCGATAAGAGCTAAGGGGAGGAGGTTTCGTGTGATACCACCTTTAGTAGTTTCCGGATTAACCCATGCAGTACCAGAGACGGTCTTTTCACCATATTCTGGCAACTATCGGACAATTTTATTCAGCTTAGGAAGGACCTCTAGCAATGATAAGGATTCAAACTATCTCGACCTACCCTTTTCACTACCACAGAACTGTCTTGATAGTGTAATGCATAGGTGCACAGAGTTTCGATGTGAGTGTCCTAGGTTCGAGTCCTTGGAGTGCCACATGTATTTGTTGATTTAATTAATTGAGTTTGGAGGTGAAGTTGGTTGGTGGAAAAAAACATAATAATAATCCTTCCTAAGCTGCATAATATCGTCTAAATATAGCTATAGAATACGATATAACACACGTCGCGGGTACTCAAAGGGTAAAAATGCATCATAATCAGTACAACGATTACTAGAGGTCACTTGGCATTGAGGAACAAGCTATTCATAATTATTGACTTACCTCTAATTATGAACGTTTTCTATATGTTTGGCAGTAACCATTATCTAACCACACAACTTCTTAAACCTAAACATTGGCTGGGATGATGATGATGATGGGCTCTGGTTTAACCCATTCATGACCGGTGACATCTTTTCACTATATTCTGGCAACTATTAGACGATTTTATTCAGTTTATTTATTTATTTGTTTCATCCTAGTTTAACCAGACCACTGAGCTACAAATTATTCAGTTTAAAAAGGGCCACCAGCAATTAACAGGCTTTGAATGATCTCATTCAACCCTTTTAACTACCACAGATCCTTCTTAAACTGCACAAAATCGTCTAAATATAGCTAGAAAAAAAGCTACGAAACGTCGACGGTACAGAAGGGGTTAATGGGCGAGCTCACACAGGCGGATCTGGTGTTTGAGTCAGTGATAATTGGCTTAAAATGTGACACAGATACTGGTTGACCTCATTCAAAAGCTATGCTCAATGACGCAATCCAAGATCAACCGGTAGAAACAGTAAGGATTTTAAGGGGAGATGGGCGTATTTATTTGCTCATTTATATATATTTTTATTATTTGATTAGTTTCCTCTCTAAACCTCCATCATGCTTAAAAAAACACCAGCCCAAGACCCTCCTTCAAGATAAATTTGTATATTTTTAGATAGAAAAATGTCCCGGCCCCAAAGGCCGGTTTCTCTTAAATTACAGGCTCGCTATTGTTCGCCAGGAAAAAATAGACACCTAAATGACACAAAAAGTCTTAATATTGACAAAGAAATAGAGCAAAAAGTCTTAAAATCGCCAAACTAATGGGACGATGTCTTACAAGTTATAATCTGAAAACTAATTGGGCTAAACATGAGGAAGAAGGGGGGCCAGAAAAACGGCCCATCTCCCCTTAAACGACATTGATGAGCCCTGGCAAGTTATTTGGAGTGTCCGCTAAGGCCTATAGCACTATTACACACCTCAACCAGGAAAAGTCCAACAGTGTCAAGAGATGGAAAATGTCTTTATGAAATGTGAATAGGATTTGTTCTAAAAAAAATATTAGTAAATTGAATGGTATGTGTTCTGAAAATATCTGTAAATTGAATGATAGCCTACATGTTATAAAAAAAATATGTAAATTGAATATGTTCTAACAGTCTGTAAATTGAATGGTATGTGTTCTGAAAAAAATATCTGTAAATTGAATGGTAGGCCTACATGTTAAAAAATATATGTAAATTGAATTATATATTCTAACAATCTGTAAATTAAATGGTATGTGTAATACAAAAATATGTAAATCAATAAACCTTACTTCATAAAATGAAATTAGAAGTGATGCATGATGGATAAGAATAAAATGATACAATATTTAAATTATAATAAAATGGACATTGTACTGGAGGCATTATTGTAATGGTGCATAAATTGATAACACTTTTGGAAATATATAACTAAACAATACAAACCAATTAAGAAAGAGCTAAAAATATAATGAACACATGAAAAAAGCATACCAAAAATATTGAACCCATTCAGTACCGGTGACATCTTTTTAATTATATTCTGGCAGCTATTAGACGATTTTATTCAGCTTAGGAAGGACGTCTACCAATTAAAAGGCTA
Source organism: Paralithodes platypus (assembly GCA_032716605.1). Taxonomy (NCBI): domain Eukaryota; kingdom Metazoa; phylum Arthropoda; class Malacostraca; order Decapoda; family Lithodidae; genus Paralithodes; species Paralithodes platypus. The sequence goes on along the minus strand of CM064491.1, from coordinate 10,056,875 downwards.
CCGACTATCTCACTTAATCCTTTTAGCTACAAAATATCCCTCCTAAGCTTCGTAAAATCGTCTACATGTAGCTGAAAGCAAATAATAAAAAAAAACGTCACCGGAATTGAGAGGGTTAACTGTACACTATCGGACACAAATTCCAGCCCTTCCTGACTCTTGACTTGCTCCTCCCTTTCAATATTACAGGTCTCCCTCACTATCCGATGTCCTGCTTTACGATACTATTACAGAGTTTGTGTTTTGGGTTTGGCTGGTCCCACAACATATCCCCATTTACCTCATTAAATTTAGGGGTTGCGATACCGGTACTATTTTCCTATTTTAGATCGGGTTTTCAGGAACGTAACCCAATCGTATGTCGATGGAGACCTGTATTAGGATGGGTTTCTTTCTCTTATTCTGGCTATCATTATATGATTTTACTTAGCTATGGTACAGCCTCTGGCAAATGGGTAAACATGATCTCAATTAACCCTTTCACTCAAACAGATCCTTCTTAAGCTGCCTAAAATTGTCTAATAATAGCCATAATAAAGTGCAAATAACATCCGTGAATATTGAAAGGGTTAAACGAAGCTTAAAAATATAATATTTACATTTAAATTATTAAGAAGATTCAATTAAGTGCAGGGTAACTTTAAATATTCAAGGGTGACCTGGGTGGCATTAATAACCTCGAGTGTATTATTATAAGTTTGGCATACTGTAGGTAAGGATAAGGCGAAAAACATATGAACCTAATCAAGAGCGGAAATACGATAATGAATATTCAACAACATAATTAATAGTGGATTTAAACAGAGAGATTATTTCTGGTATGGTGAAGATTGTGAAAGAAGAAGAGGTTAGGGGTGACCAGTAGCAACATTGGTAGAGCGCTCGGTTTCTAGCCGGGAGGACCGAGTTCGATTCTCGGCTGGTGGAGATCGTTTGGGCAATCTCTTCACACCCCTTGCCTCTGTTTCGCCTGACAGTAAAATAGGTTACGCGGCAGGATGAAAAGGGGTCTTCGGATCCTCCGGCCCTTCAACCCATTGGAAAAAAGAAAAAAAAAAGAAAAAAAGAAGAAGAGGTGACGTATGATGATAAACACTGGTAGATCTCAAACATGTATAGTACAGTCGAGAGCACTACTAGCTAAGCACCCATTTGAATCAGGATCGAACACAAACGAGACAATACCATGCTTTATTATATCCTAAATGCCTCAGAACTTTAATTTAATGGTTCAAGATTCAAATAAGTGCATCATGAGCACTACTAGCTACGCACCCATTTGAATCAGTATCGAACACAAACGAGACAATACCATGCTTTATTATATCCCAAATGCTTCAGAACTTGGCTTTAAAAAAAATCGAACTTTCAGATGGGTGTAGCCTCATTAGCGCTCACAACTGTACCTAGCTTGGCATGCAATACATTCACTGATCAGCAACCAACAAATCAACAAGCCATATATGATAGACTTGTTATTATGGTTGGACACCGCGCCTCCACAGGTCAGTCAGGAATCTAACGGCGTATTCTGGAACGTCACCGTGGAGCAAATAAGATGTTCTGTTCATATTTTATAATTTTCTGGTTCTCTATAGTATGTTTTACCCAAATGGTTTTAAGAGGCTGTTTGGTTTGATTTTATTGAATTTGTTTTATAACTAATATGATTGTTCTTTTATATTAATTGTCTGCGAGAGCTACTGAATTTCTTTAAAAAGACGTGGCACTATGACAAAAAAAATAACCTATTATTATCGTTTGCTGAATAAAATCGAACAGAAAATTGTGTTTGTCCTACGATGCTGTTCCAAACTACACTATACTGTAATCTCTTAATCTCCCCACCTTTACCAGCTGCCACATCATCACCATAATATAAACAATTATATGTCTTTCAATTACTGTAGTTCTTAGGCCACAGGATTATCCTTTACATAACATTTCAGCATGTCCATTTTGATTCCTTTAGTTGAGAATTCAGACATTTTTTCAAAGGCCGATGTGGGCCAGGGTGAAAATCGGTACCATTCGGGAGGGCCAATATGCATTATTAAAATGTATATAACTCTGTTCGTAGTGTTGTAGACAGGATCGATGAAGTAAACTGGGTGAAAAGATGTAAGTCCATGGATGTAGAGGATGCTGCAGCATGGGGTAGACTGGGAAAGACATGGAATCGGACTATATGCTCTGGTCTCAAATTTAAAAACCCGACAAGTGAGGTAGCTCTGACCGGGCTGCCTGGAACGCCGCCATTAGGGCGTGAGACCGAAATCGCACATCGTGCATGCTTGTATGCATGCTTTATTGTAGTGATGTTTCTTGTTTGTTTTTATATTTTAGGAGTGTAACAGCTCCGCAGATGAGATGGCATCCACCTCTACCCTTCCACAGTAGCATCAAGAAGACTCCGGATGCTAACCCCAGGACAGATGAGGTTATAGCATTTGACAATCGGTTGGATCAGTATCAATTATAAAGTTCATTCCATGTTTTGCACAGGTATGCCTGGACCACCTGATAGCCGCTCTCCAGGCTGTAAGGTGTCCTGAAGCATCCCTGTCAGATTTCAATAACTTATATTCCATTCATTTCAATTAGGCCAGAACTATTGACCACTTACCTCAACAGGATTAGAGTGATCAAGCTAATATTTCTATCATTCGGGGAGAGTCATCCAAGGACATTTACAGCCCATTTGTTTCAGTCTTTTTTTAGTTGAAGGGGTTATTGGTCAAAATTTCTGGACTAATTATAATGAACTGAAGTTTATGAGGAAACTTGACTACTCAAAACATCCCAGTCAAGAAAATATATATTTCAGTAACCGTTTATTGGAGTGTATGAGGTAACTTGGCCACTCAAAGCATTCCTGTCAAGGAACAATATAATTTAGTTGCTGTATTACTTCGAGTTTATGAAGGAAAATGTAGCCCCTTCAAGTGGTACCGATTCGTGAAATTTTGAGCAGCCTGTATTACTCGTGGCCCCAGCCTGGCACTGCCTTCCACAAGTCACTTAAACAAATGCTGGCTGGAGACGCACCGGGAAGAGCCACGGGGACTTTTCAACAATACCTTTGCCACGTTATTACTCAGGCTTTTCAGTCCAATCTCAGAATGCACTTACATTTAGATAAATCAAAATAAAATACTTTGGAAGAAATTGTATTCAGTAAAATCCCTCTCTTTTCAATCCCGTGAATATGGAAACCAAGGGCTTCCAGACGAGGCATCAGGTCTGGACTCGAGTATCTATGTCTTTCAGATAAACGGCCATATTCCTAAACATGTGGGAAGAGCGTTGTCTACATCATGGTGAACACAGACTAAGGAACTGAGTCTTGATTTATGAACGATAACTTTATATCACCTAATTTCTTTACAAATTAGGTTTATTTCTACTTATATAGTTTCGTTCACCAATGCATTGGGTTTGACTATGGTAATGTTTCTAAGTATGGCTGAAAGACCGAAAGACACCTGACACCGAGAGACATCTGCTGTCTGGTTCAGACTACCACCTCAGTCTTTCGGACCGAGGTGTTTCATGGTTCTTGATAATTTATACAGTAAATGTATTCTGGAAGTTTGGGACAAAAGTTGTGAATAATAACGCGACCAAAGTGTTATTGAATATTAAGGAGCGAGGAAGCAAGAGAGGAGACACACACACTTTACACGAGTCTCAGTGGACCCAAGACTGTAGAAACTTCTGTACATTATTTACACTAGTGGGCGACACAGTTCACGTTGTCCAGGGCCGCCCGGTCTGGCAATGCATGTTCTTGTGACCTCGTTTGTGCACACATAACTCGCGTCCTTTGTGACTTCTTATACACAAAGCACTCCACTGATGTCTCTGTGAATACACTTATAGAGCAGCACTTCATAGTCACTGTGATTTCATTTGTAAGGAGCACATAACTTTCTAGGACTTCAGTTTGTATAGTTTTCCTAAAGCAAGACTCACACGAGCAATTCTATCGGCGAATTGTATCGGAGTCTGGTAACCGCTACAAGCTTTCCCATTAAATTTTGAGGGATAAGTGTCATATACTCTTGTATTACAAATTAATATACAAGATTATGAGCTAAAAGATTTAAAACACCATCATATTTTATTAAAGGTGGAAATCGTCAGACAATAGATTTTACTTTTTTTACTCCGATATTTTAACGCCACTAAAGATGCCTGTGTTCCGCCGCTATAACCGCAATCCTTCACAGAGTTCAGATACGCATGAGACGGTTGCCCCCTGGTGGTGAAGTTTGTGCGAGAGGTCTGGTAATGGCTGGTCACTCTCGGGTCGGAGGGGTGAGGGACGTGGTTGGACTAGTGGTGACTGAAAACTTCCTCATAACCCTGGAAAATAGTTAAGAAAATGGGTAAGCTCAGAATTAAGTTTTTATGTCATATCATGTATTACTTTTCTTTAATCCACACATTTCTAATACAGTATTGTATTAAACTCAGTATATAATAAAGAGAGGAGAAAGTACATGAAAACAATTACAGTACAAGATAAAATGAGACACACAAAGATGGAAGTTGAAAGTTTTAAGTGTTAGACTGTGATAATTTTGACTATGCTAAGGCGAAGGGCCACCACCATCCACCTGTACTGCTAGCTAGTGGCAGTACACCTGTAGACTAGTGGTCTCGAAGCAGCCCACAATGCCAGATAAAGTGACGCCTGTCCAAGCAAAACGCGGCACTGCAACTGACTTGGTACTATACAGTTGATCCTACACCCATTGTTGGGACAGCTTCCCTAGGGATTGCTCTCAAGTTCAAGCCTCTCACTACAGGACAGAAGTGACAATCTAGAAAATAGCCTGTCCTGGATCCTCTAGCGGCTGAATGTCAATACCGGCATACAACTAAATTCATATTTGTTTTCACCAACCCACCAATTAACTTACAAATATACCTAATTAATTATATCAATGAAAGTACAGTAATGCTAATCAATGCAAACTATAATACAGACAAAAGTGACTGAATGGGTGGAGATAACGAAGGATCAACACCTTAGGAGATAATTCGTTCACACTTGTGGTCAATTATGGTCGTATCATAGGTCTTATTGGTAAGTATATCTGGGCCCATTTTCACCATCATCAGGCTTCTAGGACAAGTTTTGAAGTAGGAAAATAAAGTGACATAAAGGAGAGAATGGTGAGAGTGAGGAGGGTGAGGGTACAACTCGACTGGAATCCTTCAGAACGAATGGTCTGTCAAGAATTGAAAAAGTGTATCGTAATGATGACTTGTGATTGTCTGTTTGAGAAATTACACAACAAAGTTTAGCAATATAGGTGGTCATTCTTTACACAAATTGCATGGAATTTCTTTGTGTCTTCCTGTGAAGTATATACAAATTGCATGGAATTTCTTTGCGTCTTCCTGTGAAGTATATAAGTGTTTGAAGTAGACCAATAGCATAGCGGACAGATCATTCAAAGAAGTAAAAAGAAAGGAACTACACAACAGTTGAAAATACCATGCAACATATGTACAGTACATTGACTTCAACATAATAGTCAAAGTAATGCAAGACTTAATCCAAGGAAAAGAAAGGAGGAATTCACATGCTTAAGAATCCAGACTTCAACTCACAGGGAGCTAACTGAGAGATAATGTTAGTGAGGTTAGTTTTATTTTCTGATGTCGTCCTCTGCATCCTCTTCATAGTCTTCCTCGTACTCCATGGGGCTGGTGGGGGGGCCAGGGGGAGGCTCGGGGGGTGCAAAGGCATCCTTGGCCCCCCCCGCCACCAGCCCCGGCCCCACACTCATTGGCCGGATCACATTCTTGCCCTGAGGTCAGCATTAGTTAGTTAGTAGCTCATCTAAATACTTAGCAAAGCCGGTATCACACGAGCACTTCTTTCCTCAACTTCAAAACTGGTCTGGCAGCTTATAAGGTAAACTTTTAAAGTAATGCTGCCATCTAATATAATCTATCTTCAGTCCAGTTTCCAATACCAATGCAAAGGAGCCCAAAATTGTTGCAGGACAAAATTAATATTGACCATCAAAAATTGCTGATAAAAGCTCTTGTGTGATGCCCCTACAGTGTTTACTTCATTGGAGACAAATAAGTTAACTTTACTATAACTACAGTGCTATTAATTTCTAATAGATACAAAGTAGGCTCCATCCCTAGCAATATTTAGATTAAAATGCATGAAAGATGTTTCATATAAAAAGGAAATAAGCAAGCTTACAGTTGTAAAATGATTAGGTATATCATCAGTTATTTCTCAATAATTTCTTTCATAGAGAGTTAAACTTTTCGGTATTGGTATTACTATCGTTAAAAAACAGTTCCATATTTTGTACAGGTATACATTATTTGTATTAACATGTTGGATGTACATAAATAAAAGGAGATGTGTCGGATGGTTGAAAGCCACAGTTGCTCGAGTGTTTGGGGCTAGCAACACGTATTATGAAAAACATCATCATCATCATCATCTCCGACGCCTTGTTTCCACCTGGGAAACCCCCGCTAAAGGATGGCCATGACAGAAACGTCTCCAGGCTACTTTGTCAAGACATGCCTCCTTTGCCCGTACCACAATGCCCCTTCCACTACGTGGAAGTTTTTCTTCAATATATTTTTCCACTTTCTTTTCCCATACCATAGGTGGTCTTCCACTACTAGCTGTTCCACTCACCTGACTCCCATATATCTTTCTTGGTATTCTGTCTTCATCCATTCTCTGAACATGACCATACCACCTCAAAGTACTTCTCTTTATCCACTCAACCACTCCACAATCAATGCCTAAACAAAGCGCTCTTCCATTCCAAAGGACTCATACACTTCCCTATTACTTGGCCCATTTAGCCTATTCACACCAGCTGCCATTCTGAAAAAGCTCATCTCTGCAGCTCTTAGTTTGGAGAGGTTCTCGTCACTTGCTGTCCATGTTTCACTTCCATACGAGAGTGTTGGGAGCAGCACACTGTTTCTCAGTGACTTTTTAACTTCCTGGCTAACCATTCTTCCTTTGAGAATACTATCAAGTTCTCCAATCACCTTTCTCCCTTGCATTTTTCTCTCTTTTATCTCACTCTCCATTTTACCATATTTGCATAGTAAAGCTCCCAAATACTTGAAGCTTTCAACTTCTTCCAGTACTTCATTTTTCATTTTTATTTTACAACTTTTCTCATGTTCCTTCTTAATTCTATATTTTGCCTTAAAATCTATGGTTTCATGCATTCTTCTCTCAAACACCATTACCTTACATTTCGCTACATTGACCTTTAACTTTCTCTTTTCGCATACCCTGTCAAAGTCTGTGACCACTTTCTGAAGTTCTTCTACATTTTCCGCCAACAGGACTGTATCACCCGCATATAGGCATGTTAAAATCTTCCATGCTCTTCCCTCTGATTCCAGTCCATCATGGTATCCATGTATCCATCATGGTATTCACTTTCTCTCACTTCACTCACTCACCCCCGTAATTTACCGGAGGAACAGGTTTTTCACAATACCTAACTTTGGGATTGCTCCTAAGGGTCTTGTCCCAGGTCTTCCTGTCTACTGACTGGTTTACTTCCCCCAACTCCATATTTCAAATGCAGGTCAACAAATCTCAATCTATTTATCTTATCTACTGCAAAATGCCTTGATCTCAGAGGGGATGCACAAGAATGAATCACCTCCATGCTCCTCTGTCATTTTTCAGCAGACGCCCCTCCTCTCACGCAACACCACTTTCACTCTTATACCTCTCAACTCCATCCCTCCATCTCACTTTCAGTCTGCCTTTCCCTCTCTGCCCTTCCAGCTCAATCTCATACCCTCAACTTCTATATTTTTCCCAATCATCCTCATCTATTTCTTCCACATACCTAACCCATCATTGCTGGCCAGTACACAATCAACTCACCGATGCACTCTATACCAAGTCACTCTAACAACTCTACTCTTGTTGGCTTCTCTCATTGTGGCATAATATCTCCATCTCACCATGCTACTTTCAATTCACCTGGCGTAGGGATGCAGCGACCCCACCATCCGCCACTTCGGTGATACAGTCAGTCTCTGTAGCAGTTACAGTGATTTTTTGTTACTGCCTTATTGTAGCATGGTTAAGGCTGGTGTAGTGCGATTTTGCCAGGTGCAAGTGCTTCAGGGGGACTTTATTGAGTTCTGCTGAGACACTGTTAGAGCTATACCAACATCAGCCACAGTGATAACATGATGGGGCATTGTTGTGGTAAGACTTTGTTGTACTGTGCTGCAGTAAAGACTGTAGCCACCGTGTTATGATTGCTGTGCACTGTGTGCAGTACTGTGATTGTACCATGGAAGCCACATTCACTGTGAACGGTTGCGGTCTTTAAACCCGTATGTATGCATAGGAAAGACAACAAAAATCTTACTGCTTTTGATGATGTCCTGCTTGTAATTGGCCCTATCCTAACTACTGTGTTAGGTTTTACTACAATAGTCAAAGTAAGTTAAATCTACAATATCTACAGTGCTATTAATTTCTAATGGATACAACAGTAGGTGATATAAGGAATCACCATATATCCTGCCATATTAGATGCACATGCGTAAGAGATGTATAAAAAAAAAAAAAAAAAAAAAAAAAAAATTGAAAATAAGCAAGTTTGTGTCTTGCATGAATCAGTCAGGCTTATCATGTTGTTTTCTAATAACTTTGAGAATGATAATCTTACCTAAGCAAACACCTTACTGAGTTACAGTATTATAGTCTGTGTTTCTTTTCAGCTGATGGTACAATGTTATGTGTCTATCTTCATAACTCGGCTATTAGAAATGTTAAGTTATATTTGTATTAAATTATGAGAATTTGACCTTCGCATGAAGCAGAGAAATAATAAGTTTCACATTTTTCCATTAACTGTAGAGAAGTCAATAGCAAAGTGTAGGCCTATACATTTACTGTCAGCTGAAAACAAACGGACTATAAGTGTTGTAGATGATTAAGAAAATACAATTAAATAGCACTACAGCCGTAACATGTTAGCACAGTAAACTAAAACAAATTCCCTTACCTCATATCATGTACACATTGCTCATCAGACAACATAATATTATGTAGTTTAAAGTGAATGATGGAGCTGTTTCCTAGTACCAATACAGTGCTGTACAGGTACAGTAGTTGCTTCACTTTGTATATGTGTAATAATATCATAAACAAATAATCCTAAACACAAGTATAAGATAAGCAAAAAATTATGGGGTGGAGCAGGTATACAGGAGGCATTTTACTAGCTGCAAACAGAGGTAAGATCACGATTAACTCTTCATTAACCCCTTGAAGCTCTGACGCATCTTAGCAGTTTTATTTTGGCTATCATTAGATGATTTTATGCAGCTTAGGAAGGATCTGGAGGTATTAAAAGGGTAATTACTATCTCATTCAACCCTCTGACTTCCCTATACCCTTTCTAATCTGAATAAAATCGTCTAATGATAGCCAGAAAACAAAAGAAGTGCGTCATCGATCCTCAGAGGGTTAAGGTCATGAAAATAGCTCAACTAGCCACAAGTATTTACCTAATTGTATTTACCTAATTGTAGTTTACAGGAGTTGAGCTAAGCTCGTGTTGTCCCGTCTCTCAGTCTACTTTTTATCCAATTTTGTCTTGAAAATATGGATGTTCCTTGCCCCTACCACCTCCTCCTCCAGCCCATTCCATTTGTCAATACATCTATAGGGGAAGCTAAACTTCCTGATATCGTTCTTGCAGGTAGGTCTTTTTACTTTGTAGCTGTGGCCTCTAGTTATTCCTGTATCCATAATTAATATATCCTCCCTATCCAGCCTCTCCAGCCCCCAGGTACATTTGTACATCATTATCATGTCTCCCCTCTCTCTCCTCTCTTTTAGACTCGGTAGATTTAATTTGTACCTTATTATACGATATTCCTGACTCATTCGCAGCTATAGTCTATTCATTATAATTAGGCCAAAAATCTTGACCCCTAACCTCTTATAACAAAAAAATGGCTAGAGCAAATGGGCTGTAAATTTCCACACCTGTTTCATGGTCTACTTTTCCCTAATGGCAGAAATGTCAACGCAATAGCTCTAATCCACTTTGAGTTATAACAGGTTTGAGGTCACAATTTCTGGTCTACTTATAATTAATAGTATGTATGTATGTATGTATGTATGTATGTATGTATGTATGTATGTATGTATGTATGTATATACCCAGGCAATTACCCCATAGCTGGGGGTGGCTGATACGAGACAGAGACCGAACAGAAACAACATTTAAAGCTCCAATTCTTAGGGTCCGGGACCACCTTCGCATTCCCTCGCCCCTTTCTCTGTCTCATTTAGTAGGTAAAGTTTACAAGGGGAGGATTCCTAGCCCTGTGCCCTATATGGTAAAACCATTTTTATGACACTAAAGCGTAGTCACTGTAATTTGCAAGAATTATTGACTCCTAACCTCCTGTAATGCAGAAAGAGCTACAGTACCGGTAATTCTTTGCCTTATGTTGTAGTTATGTTTCAGAAAAACAAGACATATGAAACTACTTTAAATGAAGCAATCAATATTTGACATTTTTATTAAGCGTTTTGACCATTTTTGTCTGGTTTACAATTTAATAACGAACCATAGCAATTTTAAGTTAATTTTGTTCCTGGTTAAATCTTCTAAGATGGTAGAAATGTCGTCTCAATTACTCTTGTCCTTTTTTAGTTATACAGTAGGCCTAAGGTTAGGAGTCAAGATTTCTAGCCTAATTAACATGAGTAAATTATAGTGAAGAATTAGTTACTACGCTAGTTAGTAAACTGTCTTAAAAGTGTAATGCATAAATGCGCGGAATTTCGGTGTGAGTATCCTAGGTTCGAGTCCTTGGAGTGCCACATGTATTTGTTGATTTCATTAATTGAGCTTAGAAGTGAAGTTGGTTGGTGAAAAAATATGAATAAATGCGGCCTATTAAATTGTAAGTCACCTGTGCGGGCCGCCAGCCACAGCCCGGTAGCGGTAGACCGTCGGCTCCGGTGGGACATGGTGCGTCCAGCCCCGGTACACCCAACTCTCCCTTGGGGCCGTTCTTACCGCGCCGCCCTCGACGACCCTATAATAAACGTACAGTACAACATTATCACTGGTGCATACAATACAGACGGACAGATAATGAGATAATGATAACCTATACTGACATATATTATTACAGTTCTCAAAAAGGCCTACTTAAAAGCCACATTCTACTAAAATATGTTGGACACTAAAGCATTAAACTATATGTGCTATATTAACATACAGTACATCACGATACCCTGGAGTTCTAAAGGGGGCCTATGTACAAATATAATGATAATAATACAAATAAAATGGAACGTACAGCATTAAATAGTTTATATCATATGTATCATATGTATAATATACAGATATGAAAAAGGTATTGACATCTTACATAATTATGACATCAAAACAACAGAGCGATTAAGATACATAAAACAAAATATGACCCCATTTAGGCGGCGCCACATAGGCATTTATTTGTAATTTTTACTACGGTAGGTAATAATTTATTCTGACTTTGGAATTACTTCTGATTTTGAAAATTTGAATGCATGGAAAAATAAACCCAAGTCAGACACACAGGTTGATTAATTAACTCTAGCATTAAGTTAGTATTTTTAATTGAAGATGATCATACGTGTATCAGGTAAATGAAGGCAAAAATCAGTGATAATGTAATGAAAAATATATAGAAATTGAATGCCAATATAACTGGCCATGTGACTCCGCTTGTAGGGGCAGGACATCAAGGAGTTACGGTACTCACCCTTTCTCCCTTCATTCCTTTTTCTCCCTTGGGACCCTAGAAGACAGCATAGATATATATTAGTCACATAGAACACGTACTACACATATTTTAGTCACATGGTATTATTGAAAGTGTGTTTGTTTTATTATCACAATATTAATGAAACTGGGACAAATATGATTAAAAATCACAATACAAATTACCAAAAAATTATTCCTTCACTGAAAGTCGTTTAATTTAAAGTTTCGATTTTCAGGACCATAACTACAGTACAGTACAGTACAACGTAAAGTGAAGAATTAATATATATTTGATATGAAATTAAAACAAACACACCTTAAACTTTTGAAAAATTATAACACAACATACAACTAAGATTAGGTTGATATAAATTAAACTATGAATTGTATTCAATGACATGAAGCATTAACTAGCCTACTGTACATTGAAAACTTACAAATAATCTCCTAAATCTCTCCATTACAGGGACGTAAATTGGCATCTCCTGATCATTAGCTTCTAAGAGCACACCTTATAATTCCTTAAGTGCTAAACAAAAATAATTGATGAAGAATATTCACTTATCAATTTTGCATGGCTTGTGTTACCGGTACATACAATTATCTTAGCATGCCAGTGTTATGCTGTTTGTATGATAAAAGTAATATCTAGTGGATATTCAGTTATTGGGCAAAGATCTGATAGGGAACAATGAAGCACAGTATCTGAAATGAAAACTATGGGAATACAATCTCACATTTAAGTGTGTGAGAGATTTACAAAGACATTTAATTGCATGCCATTTACTTACATAGAACCAAAAATGTAAGGCTACACTATAATTTCATGCACAAAATAATAAAGAACCTAATAATAGCTATGCTTCTAAATAAACAAACATAAGACACTGATAATGTTTGTGACTAACTTATGGTACACTACATTATATACTGTATATCAAAATTAGTAGTAAAACAATTACCGGTAGTCTATTTTAACTATTTATGATGAAGCTTGGAAATATTGTTTTTATCAGTGCATATTGTTTTACACAAAACTGTAATAACAAATCATTTATTACAGAGTACAATATTTTTATTGTGCAATACTGTATGTCAGCTGACCAACAATATACCGTACAATAAAGTGTTGTATTGTACTGTACATGCAATAATCTTTAATGTGAAAATTATGCAGTGATGTTTATCATAGGATTTCCTTTTAACTGGCCAAATGTTGAAGCAATAATCAACATGATTATAGTGATTGACGTGAACACAGGTCACTCCATTAAACCACAACATAAGTCAGTTAGTAGGCAGTGAGTGAGTTGGCAAATAATTGGAAAGAATTTTGGATGACCTTGATGGGCCCCAATGGTATTTTGTCATCTGCAGTTATGTTGAGACATGGGTGATTAGATAACCCAACCTGTAGATAATTTCATCCAATAGATCTCAATCAGTATATCTTAACCAGTGCCAACTCAGCTAGTAGTATTAGGTTACTGGTAGGTTAGGTTAGTTGGCCCTGATTGAGTTGGAAGTAGTTGTGTTGGCTCTGGCTTAGATAGAACTTGTTCAATTGGCACTGGTTAAGTTGGCACTGTTGAGATGGTATACATGTTAAATTGACATGAAACCAGTGTTATGGTATGCCATTATCCTATCTTAAACCACTCCCCCTCTCCCAAAGCCCCACACATATTGCTGCCCGAGAACAGCCTGAACTGAGGGCGCATGAGTGTCCGCTACCACCACCACCACCAGCGGCTACCCACCTCCACCCCAGGGATCCCGTCGGTCCCCTAGAACACAAGACACATATTGTGGTTAGTCTAAGGGGGGCAGACCAAACCAGGAAGGAAGACTGAGCTAGGGTGCTGTAAGATAGTAACAGAGAGAGAACACAATATAATGACGGAAGATTGAGAAAGGGTACTACTGTAGTAGGAATGTGACAAGAGATAAAATGAAAAGCTAAAAACACAGAGAAGGGATGAGCCAAGAGGAAAGATTCAGGAAGAGTGTCAATAAAACAGTGACCGAGATATAAACTCTGGGCCTAGCATTAAAACCAAATGGTCAGTCACCCAGGTCAAGTCATTAAATGCGACTAAGGCCGGATCATCAAGGTCTTAGCTAATCTCTGCGGGTCCACAAACTGCATTAAACTGAAGTGAGTGGTATGAACAAGAAAATAGAAGGGAAGAACTGGAATGTTTTACAACTAAGAATAAGAGGCAAACTTGTATTAGCAGGCATCTTTGAAGTAGTGAACTAGAAGAATGAAGCCAGGACTGATAAAAATTTGAAATATATTGAAAACTAGAGCAGTCTATTGGGAGAATACTGCCATGCATAATGTCACATTTAGGATTTTTAACACCTAAAAATAAAACAATGTCGGTGAACATTAACCCTTACTGTACCAGCGACGGTATACAGCCGTCAGTAAAAAAGTAACTCGTCAGTACCAGCGACGGATACATAAAAAAACATACATCAAATTTTAAGACTGAGTGTTCCACACATACGTGCAGTTTCAGTTTCTTGTCCTAATGGTGGCGTTCCAGACAACCCTGTTAAGGGCTGTTTCACTTGTCAAGTTCTTGGATTTGAGATCGGCACGTATAGTCCGATCCCAGGTCTTTCTCAGTCCACCCCTTGGTGCAGCTCCCTCCACAATCACAGACCTGCATTTTTTCACCCAATTTTGTTCATCCATTCTCTCCACATGTCCATACCATCCCAGTCTACTTGTACGCATCACCTCGCTAATACTCTTTATACCTAAACGTCTCCTCAGCTCAACATTTGTTATTCTATCCTGTAGCCTGGCCCCACACATCCATCTCACCATTCTCATCTCATTACGTTCCATTCTGTTGGCATCCTCTACTTTAACGGCCCATGTTTCTGAGGCATACGTCATTGCACTTCTAACACATGAGGCATACACCTTTCCCTTCAGGGGGAGAGGCATTCTTTTCATGGTCAGGATTGGCAGCAGTTCTCTGAACTTCCCCCAACCACACCTAATTCTAGCAACAGTGGCAGCCTCGGCCCCACCACCGGCAGAGATGGTATCTCCTAGGTAACAAAACTTGTTCACCAGCTCCAATGACTAATTTCCAAAATTCACAGCCACAGGATCATCACTTAACACAAGCTCGCCTTTGCACACTACGCACTCAAATTTCTCTATTTCTGACTTATCCTTCGGCAGAGGTCCCTTTATTCTACTACAGCGCTTACTCCCATAGTGTACCCAACATCGACAGATGCTACATTGAATTGAGTTAACGCCCACACCCTTTCCACACACTGCACATGGGTATGCACCGCTCTTTTCCACATTGCCTCGTCTCAATCAACAATGCATAACCTTGGTTTTGTTAATATTGACTCTTAAACCCTTGCTCGCCATGCCCTCTCTCCATTCTCTGAATTTGGCCTCAGCATCTTGCATACTGTCGGCTATTAGGACTAAATCGTCTGCATAAAACAGTTCCAACGGGAGTCCGCCAGTAATATGCGGTCCTTGTAATAATAATAATACCTGGTACCATGACTTGTACGCACTGCTCTGAGACATTGGCAACACTTCTCAGCTTGGATCTAAGCTCCCACAGGCTAGCTAGGTCAGTACTCCTCTAACTTTTGGGGTGAGAGGGTGTTCTCTCTTGACTCTGAAGCCATTTTGGCCACAATGTCTGGTACTGGAGGTTACATTTATAGTAATTCCATCTGGTACAGTAGGGGTTAACTAGTGACTCCCAATTGTTTTGGTAGTTACACTGACCCATCATGTCATCACTGTGGCTGATATTGGCATAGTACTAACAGTGCCTCAGCAAGACAATTGAAATATAATGTAAGGTACACAACATGGCAGGTAAAGTACAAAAAATGGCAGGATTCTCCCAACAGATGGTTTAGGTTAATACTGACACAACAGGCTATTACTAACTTTTGGAATGACAACGAGGAGAAAACAAAATGTTTTGTTCGCTTTTGTTGTTGTTCCCTAAGCTGCCTGGCCGAACAGCCCCGAGTCCTTAAGGAAGGCCATGGCCACAGTCGGCCTTTCCCACAGAGCTCTCAAATAGTGTAAATTGTGTTGTTGGCGTAAGTGATTGTGTGAAATGCAGTCTTCTATGATGTGTTTTATGGTATGGGGTGCTGTGTTACAACCCGGGCAGGTGTCGACGACGGAGTCATCCAGCCTCTTCTGATAGCTCAGAAGAGCTGGATGGTGTCCGCATCTCAGCCTGGCCAGGTGGACTCTGTCCTCGCGAGGAAGGGAGGATTCAGAAGGATGGATTTCGGGTGGTCGTGCTTGCAGCTGCATGTTGTCTATGAGTGAGTGGATGGAACGGCGAGTGATATGAGTATGGATGTGCTTCCGGAAGTTGGTTTGGGGTGGGCAGGGAGGGAGAGAAGACAGTATTTGTGTGTGAGAGCGTGTGTTGGGTGTGATATTTCTTGGTGTCTGTGGGTGTGTTGCCATGTAGTGTAGTGGGTGGTGTTGATTCGTGGAGGCTGCTGCCAGGAATTGAGTGCCTCTCATGTCTAGATGATCTTTGACTTTTAGAACTTTGGTTTCTTGATGTAGGTGATCTGTGGGTGTAGTAGCTGTGCATCCTGTGATGATTTTAAGGGCTTTATTTTGAATAGTCTGTAAGGTCTTATGATATGTTTCAGCTAGGTTAGAAGGCCAGGCCGGGCTTGCGTATTCGCTTTTGTTAGGTGCAACAGCTTTAACACTATCTGATCCGACTTCTTGTGGGTTATTATTATATTTTGTTTAATCAATACAGTATTGAGGATTTTCCTAGTTTTTGCCATTTTCAAGAAACGTATTTTTGTTTGTTCCCTAGGCAACATACGCCCCTTCTCATATTTCCTTCAAACTAAGTTTGTATATTTTTTGCTGGAAAATGTCCTGGCAAAGGCTGATTTCTTCTAAGTTACAGGCTCGCCAAGAAAAATATTGATACCTGAATGGGGTGAAGCATCTTATTATTGCCAAACTAATGGGGTTAAGCATCTTAAAATCTCCAAACTATTGGAGTGAAACAGGGGAGGTCCAAAAAGACACTCCTCAGACAAAATGGAGTTAAGGGGTCGCTTCTTTGCTAAACAAACACAAACATAAAATTCTGTTCACTCCTCGTGTTGTTCCAAAATGCTTTCTAGGTTTATTCAACAACACCATAGCTGCCACTGTACTAATGTCTCCTAATGTCTCATAAATCACCAGTTTAAGTTAAAATAAGTATATCAAATAATAATTATATAAAATAAGTATACAAACATATATACTGTATAACATCATAAGAGAATAACGTTATTATTCCATTAAGCTTTATTTGGCTAGGAACATTTGGATGATACTGGTGGCTTTGATAATTTTCAAAGTGATAAATAAGACTGTATGCAATAGCAACTAAAGTGTTATAACCATGATCATGAACTGAGTAAGTCTGAAGAAATATATACATAAGGTTCAAACTGTATTTATTATTGTATTTATTATTTTGCTAGCAAGGAACAGGAATTTTTGTAGTCATTAAATAAAATATTCATACAGTGGTAACTATGATTTTTGTGTGAGATTCAGATTAACTCCAACTTCTAGTTATATAAAAAATTAGTAAAATTAGAACAAGAAGCATTTACTACAACTACAAGGCATATTATTATTTAATAAAGCATTATAATCCCAAAGCATCACTAAACAAGGTCATTAATGATTTATCATGTACCTGTACAGTCAAAAGCCAAAGTTCTTTACCACTTTTACTCTGAGTGAACTAAACACCCAAACTATTAACCTTTTCAGCATTATGAAGCATTCCTACAGTACATTTCATTGTGGCTAATATTGGATGATTATATACCGATTTTGAAGGATTTATGTACTGTATATGAAAACGGTTATTTACCCTATGGCTCTCTCAAGTCCTTCCTAAATTGAGTAAAATCATCTACAGCTGATGCAGCTTTTATTGCCGTACACTCCCTTGATTGACAGGGCTTGGGCGTGCCCTTGCTGAGTTGTTACAGGGACTTAACTGGATATTTGCCACGAATCGCTAGACCGAGCTGCCCAAACTCTTGCCGTCTACCAATGGCACGGCGTGGGATCGAATTGCTGACCCTTCGATCAGCAGTCAGACGCACTACTAACCATGTCACGGCCACAATAAAAGGAAGAATAGCATCATCAATTACTGAAAGGGTTAAAACCTTGAATATCTGAACAAGTGCATCACAATAATGAGGGTGGAAAGGAGGGCAGGATGGTTACTGTTCTTCAGGCATTGAAACTTGAGGCAAAGGTGGGAGAGAATTTTGTATTTTGACAACTGTGGGATACAAAAAAACTAACTAACTACACAGAAAAATAAGACAAACAAAATAAATAACTACATAAAATAAACTAATAAATAAAATTAAACTAAATAACTACAGACAGCTCACACAGATACACAAGCATACAGAACCACAGAACATAAAGCCGGTGTCACACAAGCACTTTAGCGGTGGATGTATCAGAGCCACAGTATCCAAGTCAAAAAGTAGCTAAAATAAAGTCTACTTTTTCAAAACAAATCTCTTACATTATGATTGTATTTTGCATCTTAGAGCTCCTAATGTCATCATCATCAATCTGATGTGCCTCTTCCAGAGGAAGCACCCCAAAAAGGATGGCCATGGCAGAAGCTGCTTCCAGGCTCCCAGACATGCTTCCACTGACCCACTCCACAGTGCCATTTCCACTAAGTGGATTATGAACCTTAGCACTGAAGGAGCAGACCCAGAGCAGTCCCTCACCCGGATGGCAGTTCCACCACTGTTTTGCTATTTTATTTACCCCAGTGGGGTCCTGGCTGGAAGCATACCATGCACAGGAATTTTCTGAAGACAGGAACCAGTGGTCCACTGCTCCAGAAGCTGCTTGCACCACCAAAGTGGTGGGCGGTGGGGTCGCCGCATCCTTACACCAAACACCCCTAAAAATTACGTCATTGTAATGAAAGGCTTAAAATCCTCACAGCATTTGCTAACACAACAAAGCCATTCACACAACACCTGAACTTTATAAACCAAAGAAGGATCCATCATAATAAAAGGTGAGAACTTACAGGTAGTCCCGGGTCGCCTCTCTCACCCTTTCTCCCTATCTCGCCGCGAGCACCCTGAGAACGGGAAGAGGTATGCAAATGTAATAGGACTGGTCTTATGCATCAAAATTAATTATATAGTATTAGTTTACAATCTTGGGCAACTGTTTCTTAATAGCATTTTAGACACATTTGAAGTTCATTTCAAACCCAAAAAGAGGCAACAATATCCTGAAGGTTAAATAATTTATAATTTTGCTAGCATAGTTTGAAATCTTAATTACATCAATGATAATTAAATATTCTTTGATTATTAGGCTACTTAACATAGTGGAAAGTTCTGTACAGTATACAAAATAAGGGAGCATAATATTACAAGACAAACAATAAGATACTGTTGTGGAATACTGTACTTAAATATTATTACCTTAATGACAAAAAGAAAAACAAAAATGTATCAAAGCTCACCTTCATACCGTCCAAGCCCGGCGCTCCCTGGAAGAAAGAATATTGAGCCAGTTAGTATCATGTAAAGGTAAAGTGTCACAGCTCTAACTTGCGCTTCACGGTGACAATGGCAACTTATCCCATTTTTTTTTTTTTTTTTTTTAATACAGTAGTTTAACCAGACCACTGAGTTAAACTGTCCAAGTGTCACCTATAATTCAGTCATCATAATTACAATGCAAATGGGGTTAAATTTTGGCAAGTGAGAGGTAGGATTGCAACTGATAGCAATTTAATATGTAAAAGTGTTAAGGACTGGCCAAGTACAAGTAGTTCTGTTGAGTTTAACTATGGTTTCTCAAATACAGGTCTTCCTCACTATCCGATGACCCGATTTACGATATCATCATAGGTTTTTAGGTGTTTGGGTTTGGGTTTTGGCTGGTCCGAGAACACATCCCCATTTTCCCCATTAATTTTAGGGGTTCGCTATAAGATTTTCCTATTTAAGATCGGGTTTTCAGGAACGTAACACAATCGTAAATCGAGGGAGACCTGTACTGCCCCCCAGAAATCAGGGTAAAAGACAGCATAAACTCTGTCCCTGATGTATTATGGGGTACCTTGTTTCACTGGTTTTGCATACTGCTTTTTCTTTTGCATCAGATCTAGAACTTCCATATCTCATGCACTGTCTCTGTATCATCATGCTGTACAGCCTATAAGAAGTGGTCTGAAAACTGGCATGTCAAAACAACGGATAAAGTCTTAATGCTGAGATCATGAATGCTGAAAGATGAATGGTGAGGCAAAAGTATGGATAAAGTCTTAATGCTGAGATCATGAATGCTGAAAGATGAATGGTGAGGGATTGTGGATGCTGGGGGATCTTGAATGCTGAAATATTGTAAATGCTGATATACAGTACTGTGAATGCTGAACGATCATGAATGCTGGAAGTTTCATGATGCTTGAGATGATGAGATGCTGTGATTCATAATGCTAACAGGTCACCATAAGGCTATCATCTGCCAAAGACGTCGACATCTCTACATGGTACTTAACTGTGAATAGCTGCTTACTCACCGATGTATTGTACTGTATATTCACGCTGTCTTCTTTTAACATATACTGTACTGCATAAGATTATCATTTGTAGCATTTCACTTAGTAATGAAGGATGGAGACTGTATATTAATATTGAATGTACAGTCGGCCTAATAAGTGATGTCTCGGCACCAATTATAGTTTGATCAATAATTGGTATCAGCAATATTTACACATGATTTCTTCTTTTTGAGTGAGATATACACACATGTTCCTACACTTATCCACATTATTCAACATCTGACTGACATTAATACAGCACAGAGCGAGCCAAACGTAATAACAGCTGAGACATGACTTATTAGTGCCACTGTACACATAACAGTAATCCCTGAATGCTAGATAATGAACTACAGTATAATACTTTCTGAAAATATGGTAAAAGAGTTAAACATTACAAAAATAATAAAAATCGTCAAAATATTAAACATAAATGGAATTAAAAGGTCAATCAAATTACAAATAGTAGCTCTACTTTCAAAATTAACTGTCTTCATTTCCCAAAGTAGGCCTTCAACTGCACTGACTTCTAAAGAGGCATGTAAGTTTGCTGACAATAATATAATTAGTATTTTATAAAGGCTAAAGAGTTAGGATGGCTGACTCTTTTAGTAATACTGTACACTTATACAAGCATTGTAACTTACTTGACAAAACTATTACATATTAAGCTGAAATTCTCAGCAAATTATTAAAATCCTAGATCTCCTATTGTGTTAGATTAGACTAATCTGGTCTTTAGTGTTTTATGACATGATTCATATAATTGATGTGCAAGGGTGTTAAGAAACTTAATCAAGTTTGCTATCAAATTTCAGTCAAAAGATACCTGCATTCTCATTATATTGTTAGTCAGTCAATTTCAGATATTTTAATTTCTCACCAAATTTTGCACATCTTAAGGGTAAATAATTAAATGAATATGAGAGCATACGAAATAGAATAAAATATAAAGTATGTCCTTACGTTAGGTCCAGGCTTGCCCGTGTCTCCGCCCCGGCCCGGCTCCCCCCGTAGCCCCATCGGTCCCGGCAGCCCCATAGGTCCCGCGTCACCCTTGTCGCCCTTGTCACCCTGGGGAGGGTATCAATAAGTCATTTAATAATAATAATAATAATAATAATAATAATAATAATAATAATAATAATAATGCTTTATTTCAGACTCACACAGTACAGAGGGGACCATACTGGGGTCCATATATACCTTACAGTAACATTATAGGTTTGAGTCCCGAAGGAAAGAAGGAAAACCTAATACTGTATTTAGTAGTGGTCCCGGAATCATTGGTATCCATTAGTATCTAAGGTAGACTAGCTAATTTGTACACACAGGTCCAATTACTGTGGCACATGTAATTGATAAACATGCGACCCACAAATACCGTAATTTGTAGAGTTAATGGTAGATTATTAAATGCAGTATCAGATGTACCAAAGTTAGAGTAGCTACAGTCTGACACTAAATTAATTAATCTAACTCGGCATACTGTAATTTTTATGAGTACAGTATTTTTATATTTATCAATATTGTGAACTAATTAGATTCCCCTCACACAAATTTGTTAGTCTACCCTTTAGGGCATATAATAATTTATTTACAGTTGCATCCATGTTCTAAACTTTTATTGTAAAACACTAATACGTACTGTACTTCAAACTACTGTATATATTAACCCACTCACTGCGGCTGACGTACTGGTACATGCTATGTAAAAATTGCCTATACTGCAGGTGACGAACCTGTACGTGTTGGTATTACCAGCTGAGTTTGTTGGACTGTAAAGTCAGTGAAAATAGGTTAGCCTAAACAGTAATTGGATGCGGAAATACCTTGAGCCGACCAGGCCAAGTGGGATATCTCTATTGGTCTAACTGGTATAGTGTCTGCCTCACAACCCAAGGGTCGAGAGTTTGAGCCCCCACCAGGGCTTGATATTTTCGGGAGGCTATTCCTGCATCTAACAAAGTTTAGGTGTGCTGGTAAAATTGTTCAGATGGTTGAGAGTAAGATCGGAGCTCCATAAATCCTCTTTCGGGTATGGTGAAAAAACCGATTCCTACAGGGGGTGTAGTGAGAACTCGCTTGGGTTGGGTTGTGGAGTTGCCGGCCGCTCAAGCGAGTTGCCAACTGGGCCGTTAGTGTGTCTGTGTAACACACGGTGCGTGTTGTGTACCGCTCAGTGAAGTTGACTCACCATTCCCGTTCATCTCTCTGACGGACTCTCGGTCGATTCGGCTCAGGCTTGTTCCTCTCTGTTCGTTCCGCTCTGTTCGGAGCCTTCGCTTCCCGGAAGGTGAAGTAGTGTGAAGTCAGTGAAAATAGGTTAGCCTAAACAGTAATCGGATGCGGAAATACCTTGAGCCGACCAGGCCAAGTGGGATATCTCTATTGGTCTAACTGGTATAGTGTTTGCCTCACAACCCAAGGGTCGAGAGTTCGAGCCCCCACCAGGGCTTGATATTTTCGAGAGGCTATTCCCGCATCTAACGAAGTTTAGGTGTGCTGGTAAAATTGTTCAGATGGTTGAGAGTAAGATCGGAGCTCCATAAATCCTTTTTCGGGTATGGTGTAAAAAACGATTCCTACAGGACCAATCAGCACAGCTCCGCTTGTTACCAAACGGTTCCAACAGCTTCTCAGCTTACTATGCATACTCACTCGCTACTACCAGAGGCAGACAGACCAACAACAGCAACAGGAAGACAATGATGATGTAATGTGGGTTAATTGTGTCCAGTGTTGAATTCAAAGGATTTGCAGCATTAACATGAAAGCTCCCAGGTACCCTCTCCTCTACTTCCTCCAGTTCTGACTTTGTTGGATTGGATTACCTCCCAGTGACTCCCAGGCACTCTCCAGTTTCCAGGGCGATGCTTCAGATTAGAAGGAACCAGCACGGCAGGATGATGCTGGTCCTTCTGGGGCCCAGTAGCTGCCCCATGCTGCCTCGGAACCCTCCACACCCTCAACACTCAAGTCCAAAATAATTGGTATTTAAATATGCTCCAGAAAATTGCATCAGGTAGGGATGTATTGATTTCTTATGTATGTGTCACAGTACGTCATAATATGAACTGAAATGTTGGGAAAAATTTCAGGGAAATGCCTCTAAAAAAATTAACATCACCAAACCAAGGTACCAAATTCCTCTTTATGATGGAAACATATTGTTCCTAACTTCTTATTATTGTACGTAATTTTCTATTACAAGTCAGTGCTGTGGTACAAAGGAGTACCAAATTCTAGCACTATGGGAGAGCTCACTGTAAATATACTACAATATAAACAGTTTATATATACAGTATATCCTGTATTATATTACTGGTTGTTGTTGTTGCTGTTCCCCAGGCTGTCTGGCCGAGCAGCCCCAAGGTCCCGAGCAAGGCTAAGGCCATAACCGAGCGCCCCCACAGAACCCTCCCTACTTACCACTAATAAAGCCCAGGTGACCGAAGCCACTCCAAGGCGGGGAGCTGAGGAGAGTGCGGAAACGCCCGGGAAACCAAAGCCCCACACAAGGCCCTGTGCCCCTCGGTAATTATGAAGGGAAAGTTGAGGGGCAAAGGAAAAATTTGATGCTTTGGCTCTCAATCTGCCAACCTCTAGGTGCAGTAGGGAGGTCAATCCACAGAAGGGACGCCGTCACTTGAGATCTAGAAAATATAAAAGTAAAAGGAACAGTCAGAGTAAGCTATGGGTATGGCAGAGAACGCCCAGCTCTTACTCTGATAGACCAGCCCATCACCACATGACTAGAATCCAATCCTCTCAGCATCAGCTAGGAAAGGCCCTAGAAAGCCACCTTTGGCGGGGGGATAGCTCCCCTATTTAAACTCCTTTCGGGGTTGGGCACCCGCCCATAATATTACTCTAATATAGTTCTTCAGAAGTAGATTTTTGTATTGCTAGAGAGATAAAACAATGCTGAAAATATAAAGATGGGGCACAACTTTTGAGTACAACTGTACAGTTGCCCACATGAATTTGTTTACACTCTGTGATATTATGTATGAAAGGAAAATTAGTATGATTGAATTAGAAGTGTTTTTTTCTTGTGCAGTAGTTAAGTACTGTAATATGGCCATTAACAGTTTTGTAGTTATAATAATAATAATAATAGTTCTTAAAGCTAGCGCATGCTAAGCTAGCTAAGGATAGCTCAATAAGTCCGATTAGGCGTATTTCCATTGGGGTCCTGTACTACTACCCCATCCCTTTGCTCATGAGGGATGGTAACGACTCAGTGCTTGTGAAAAATCTTTAATGCGCCGAGCGTGGGCGCGAACCCGGGCCTTCTGGGTGGAAGTCCGAGACGCTAGTCACTACACCAAGCGAGCCGCTTGGTTCTTGTAAGATCGGGCTCTGTCTCGAGTCAGCCACCCCCAGCTGTGGGGTATGTGCTGAGTATATACTGTACATACATACAAGTTAGTCATACTATATTTCCTTCAATAAATATTTTCCGAAATGGATACAAATTCATGTGGCCAGTTGTTGTTGTTGTTGTTGTTGTTGTTGTTCCCCAGGCTGTCTGGCCGAACAGCCCCAAGGTCTCGAGCAAGGCCATAAACGAGCGCCCCCACAAAATCCTCCCTGCTTACCACTAACAAAGCCCGGGTGACCGAAGCCACTCCAAGGCAGGGAGCTGAGGAGGGTGCAGAAACGCTCGGGAAACCAAAGCCCCACCCAAGGCCCTGTGCCCCTCAGCAATTATGAAGGGAAAGTTGAGGGGTAAGGGAAAAATGTGACGCTTTGGCTCCCAATCTGCCAACTTCTAGGTTGGCAGTAGGGAGGTCAATCCACGGAAAAGACGCTGTCACTTGAGATCTAGAAGATATATAAGTAAAAGGAACAGTCAGAGTAAGCTATGGGTATGGCAGAGATCGCTCAGTTCTCACTCAGATAGACCAGCCCATCACCACATGACTAGAACCCAATCCTCTCAGCATCAGCTAGGAAAGGCCCTAGAAAGCCGCCTTTGGCGGGGGGATAGCTCCCCTATTTCAACTCCTTTCGGGGTTGGACAATGTTGTTGTTGTTCTACTTACTGCATCTCCCTTGAAGCCATCCTGTCCGAGTGCTCCCTTGATGCCCGGGGGTCCTTGTAACCCTGGTGATCCTGTGGGTCCGGGGGGTCCAGGGGGGCCCATGATCTGAAAACCAACCACAACACTATATTACAGGAGCAAGATACTCTATATATTTACAAAGTCGTATTTCCCCATAACAGCCGTATCTTGACATTCAACATTGTACTATAATTCATGTGACAGCAATACTCAAGTCATATATGAAGATACTACAGTCTATATTATTCATCTGGTAGTAAATTTAAGTCCATAGGAAATTATTGTTTCTGCATTATAATAATGCCATGTTTTCATAACAAACAACATATTTCGCTCCAAGATCTTTGAAATTGCCGAGTTTAAACCAAGAAGGGGACATGACAATTTACCGTCATACGTATATTGCCACGTCAAAACTTAAAACCACCATTTTTAAACATTCGGGCCTAGGGGTTTATATATGTTCACTTATAGCAACAAGGGCTGTTTGATCATTCAGTGCAGTGTGGCAGAACAAAGTGTCCAATAATATTACTCTATCCTAATATTATTTTAGTCCAAGGAGCCAGCATGTAAGGTGGGTAGCACACATACCCTGCTTGTGGGAGGCCGCAAATTTGATCCTCACTGATTGAATGTCTTTGACATTCTTCCCCATGGCCTTCCAACCCCTCTTTGCGATGGTGGACATCAGAGGTGCAGTAGACCAGTGTCGCATTTACAATGTGAATGCTAGCACCTGGTCAGCATGATCGAGCTGATTACACTGGTTACAGACAACATTCATAACCAAAGCCACTCCAACATTTCAGTAACATTCAATATACACTTCATACACAATACTTGTACACACAACAAGTGATTTAGAGCTGAAGTCACAGGCTGAATAAGCCTCTTCCAGGAATCTTCCATGAGAATCTTGCGAGTCATTTCGGATTCGAACAGAAGAATGTTTGGGAAGGATGTAGTTTCCGGGTGTACGGTTGTCATGTTGTGCGCTCGCACTTACGTTCCCGTCTATTTCGACGCTATACTTTCTGCTATTTGCCCCTTGTCATTACTGCATGAATACTAGGTTAGGTTAGGTTAGGTTGTTTGGTTAGGCTAATGTATTTTTATATCCAAAGGCATCTGCATAGTGTAAACAAGGTGGGAGGTACACACGGTAACTACATTCTTGCCGAATGTTTTTGTCTATCTCTAGTCCTCATAGATCACATCATCACGATAAAGTATATCAGTAGTCATCCTCTTCATCAGTGACTAATACAGCTAAAACTAATTACACCTTTAAAAAAACAGAACATTCAATAAACTAAGTACTGTATACAAACAAATCATATCATTATATCAGTGTAACTGCAAATGTCCTTCTTACAGTATAACTAAATATATTTTACTCATTCCAATGACTCACCACTTCCCCTGGCACCTCCTTCCATATCCTACTGGAATCACCCTGAAAAAAAAAATACAAATAAAATAACAATATAAATAATCATGATAATGGTAGGTTTTATATAATGCTTAAACAAGTGTATTATGAGGAACTGAGCTCTTCTCACAAACCAGTAAATGTAGATATTGCTTATTAGAATAAATAATTAAATCTTGACTTTTTTAATACAATCCAGCTATAAATGAAATCATTACATGATTAATTTCCAAGGCAAGATAATACCTCCAAAGCTAACCAGGCAAGAAAAGCATGTTAGCAGATGACTTTCTTAAGAGCTGCACTTAGCTGTACTAAAACCATCATCAGCTAGATGATTAGATGTAGATGACAAGGTCATTTTTCTATATAATTTCATACATGAAGGTTTAACACAAGCGTATTTGTAAGAAAACAAGACTCACCTGTCGTCTCCTTAGTTTCTTGAGTTTCTGTTGTGTTGCGGAAGTTGAGGCAGAGTGTAGCGTAGCGGGGCACACACACAGAGGGAGAATAATAAAGGTGGTTAAGGGCCATGGTAATACACAATGAAGCAGTCATTTAATGAAATAATGGCATGGTCAAATACAACTGTCAGTTGGAATTAACTTGTTAAGACTTAGTATAATACTAGATACACTGATAGCAAATAGCAAAGTGGAATGAAGTATTTGTTAAGTGGATTACTAGCTTAGGACTCAGGAGTGATCTTTCACAAATTCTGTTAACCTTTTCAACACCCACCTTAGCCCAGCTATTGAGCAGGGAATGCATGGTGGTAAAACAATGCATCATAAGAAAGTAAAAATGGTAACTGATTAAGTAGCAGTTGATTTGTAACAGTGCAATGAGGAATTACCAGAGTAAGGAAAGAGACAAAGAAAGCAGCAATGGAATGTGTAATGAAAAAAATAAAATTAAGAGCTAAGTAGCCTACATTTAGGGAGAGCATAAATGCCTTTCACTAACCTAAGTAATACTATAGTTGTTTAATAAAAGCTGCTATTCAAATAAATTATGATCACCTTGATATTGATGAAATTTGCATGTAGAATATAGGCATTAATAAGGACATAGACAAAATGAACACTAAATAAAGATAAAGGTAGTGTTATGAAGTTGGGCTGTGGGTCATACATATAGTAGTATTAATCAAAGTGAATCGAACTTAATGCATACTTAAAGTAAATCTGACAAGAACAAAAACTTTATACTGCTATATTTCTGCCATAATTGTAATCTATAATGACAATACATTAATTGCCACTCTCTATACTGTTAAATTCCTTTCACAATTAATCTGTAATAACATTGTAATAGTTACCAAAGTACTACATTAATCCAAAGCAATTAATTAAAAAAAAAGCCACATTACACAAAGTGATAAGCTCGGATACTGTAATGTAATGTGAATACAACTAGAAAACTAAATAAATAACAAAATGAAGCCTTACTGAAACAGATAACAATATTTACCGAGTCGCCTTTGTCTCCCTTGTCGCCCTTCAAGCCTGGTAGCCCCTGCAAATATCGATAATCAAGATAGCATATATAAACAGTATACTGTATACTGTATATATATAAAACATATTGCCATAGGCCGTAGCGCGGTTGGTAGAGCACTAGCCTCCAAACTGTGAGGTCAAGGGTTCGAGTCTCGGTCCAGCCAGTGTGCTATTTGGCAGATGCCAGTGGACGGTGTGGTCTAGCAATCTGTGGCAACTGTTCACTGAAATCCCTGATAGATCAGGGCACCCACCCTAGCCCAGCTATTGAGCAGGAAGTGCATGGTGGTAAAAATATGTATCATCATACATACATACTGTACATACATTGGTTTAACGTCATTTTTCCATTACATGCATTGTAACGGCTCAGACGGGGTTGCCTTTCAGTAGTTGGAGTGTACTGTAGTACAATAAAGTCCTGCCACAGCACTGCCCCACCAAGTCACCACAGTGGCTGATGTTGGCATAGTGCTAACCGTGCCTCAGCAAGACTCAACAGAGTCCCCCTGCAGCACTTGCACCTGCAGTATCTGCAACCACACCAGCCTTAACAGTGTTACAAAAAGACAGCACCATAACAAGACTCTACTGTATATTAGGCAATTGGACTATAGAACAATAAAGTCCTGCCCCAACACTGCTCCAACATGCAAACACTGTTGCCGACACAGGTGTGGTGCCAAACGGCGCCCAGGTAAGACTCAGTCCCCTGTGGCACCTATCCGCACCCCACTAGCCTCGGCAGTGCCATACCAAGACAGTGCTTAGATAAAGACTTTATTGTCTAGTAATGGCTGTTGGTCCACAACTCTATCGCCATCCCCCCCTATTAGTCGCCTTGTACGACACGCAGTAGGATGCGTGAGGCATATTCTTTTTTTCCTCCACCATTAGATGAAGGTCCCCTTTCCCCCTGGGGGTAATAAATAAATACATGTGATTTACACGAGTAAATGTTTCTATCCCCACCTGACTGTCCGTGAGTAAGGTAATTTATAAAAAAAAAATATTCAAAGAGCACTTTGAAAGCTGAACAAACACTGTTAAAAATAGAAAGTTATAATAAAGGTATACAGTATACGATAATTGGGCACATTGACAGTGATATACCTTTCAAATTTCAATCCATATACTAAATGGGTATATTAGTGCCAATATACGGTATATACCTAATTGAAAGGGTATGATATTATGGACACTTTTTATACCATTTTCAGACCCATATTTTCAAGAGTGTAATTGGTTTGAGTTAACTACAGTATAGAAATAACAAAAGTTTTAATGTGACTGCAGGGGCTAAAACACACAAAATTATGTTTGAGAAAAAGTCCTCCAACTTACCGGTGGTCCTGGTAGGCCTGGTGGACCCATAAGGCCCGGGGGTCCAATGTCACCGTACTCTCCCTTCTCACCCTTGGGTCCCAGTGCTCCAGGCAGGCCCGGGGGTCCCTGAGGGCCCGACTCACCATGGATACCATCAGTGCCCGGAGGACCCCTGGGACCCAGCTCTCCTTTGGTGCCTTGTGTACCCATCGTCCCTTTCTCTCCTGTCAACATAATTATATTGTAGTAACATACAAAGGGAATTAACCACTTCTTTACCGCAACGTCTTTTTAACTTTATTCTGACTACTATTAGACGGTTTTATTCAGTTTAAAAAAGGCCCCCAAAAATCAACAGGCTTCAAACTATCTCACTTACCCCTTTTTACTACCACAGATCCTTCATAAACTGCATATAATCGTCTAAATATAGCTAAAATAAAATTAATAAGACGTCGCCGGTACAGAAGGGGTTAAGGTACAGTAAATCACCTCTCTTTTGGAACCCAGCCGTTCAGACACCCTAGACTTCGTGTCTAAGTATCCAGTTTGAACTTTATCTCTTTCATTCAGTCTTGTAAAAGTCCAAATGGCCAATGTAAATATTTGACCAATGGTTTTCAGTCTAACACCACATTATTATTCTTTTAGATGAAGTCTGAAAGATGGAGGTAAATGTCCAGACACTCTATCCAGTTAGGACTATCATCCCAGTCATTCATACTTTGTTAAGTCTGAAAGACTAAAGTGTTTCACACTTTAGGAAATATCGCACTTCTGAGTTTCCCACCGATTACTCCAAAAGATATATATTACTATAACTCCAAAATTTTGTAGTCCAGTTGTATGACATGCCTGAAATCAAACTAGACAAAATTGAAGCTGTATTGAATCCAAATGAAATAATAGTGCTATACTGTACTAAATTCTAAATGCTTTAAAATTTGGCTTCAAAGAATCGCAGATTCAAACGGTTGATATATATTTTAGCTTATAACTATACTCTACTAATATATTTATTAATTTACCATACAGCAAGAGTTACTGACCCTTCTCCCCAGACAGTCCCAAGTTGCCCACCTCCCCCTTGGGTCCTGCGCGCCCCGGGAGGCCCTGAGCTGCCGCACGACCAGACTCTCCCCGTCGACCCTGACAAACCGGGACAAAGCTACAATATATTCTGTCATGGAAGATACTTTTAGTCCCCATTATAACAACTCACATGATCACCCTACATTTTGAACTCTAAGGGAAACTAATTTTGTTCTGAATATTCAAATCTAAATACAGGTAGGCCTACATGGGTCTGTCTACCACTAGGGTGAGTCTTAGAAGCCGAAAAATTAGGGTATAAAGTATAACTTTTTTTTTTACCACTAAACATTTTGGTAAAATGGAAAATGGGCATCAATAAAGAGGAAAGAATTTTATGATTATATGGTTTAGATGCCAATTTAAGAGGTAATATAAAAATGTAATTAAAAGAATAATTTTCAGATGAATTATATCTTAAAATAAACTTTTGGAAAATGCAGTTGCTCCTTCAAAAAGGAAGGGTATCATTTGAACTACAGAACAGGAGTTAATCTTAGATTATCAAATTTTAATATCAACTTTTGAAAAAAATATGATTGAGCCCTGAAACAGGAATCATCAACGAATAAGTAGCAATGGGAGGATTAATCTTAGCCTATGTATAGTGATCAGGGTATAGTTCACCAATACATCACCCGACAACTGCACTCATCTTGGTCATTTTCAAGAAGACACTTGAGGCATTATTAATAATTATTATTATTTTATTATTTATTATAATTTATTATTTTACTTAAGCGTTGTTTCCACAGCGATTTTGATTAGTTATTTTGTCTTTTTACTGTGTTCGTATAAGTTTTGGTTTGTTTGGTTTGCTTATTTTGCAAGTTTTACATTATAATTATTTTCAGACAAAACTTTCAGAACATACATACAGTATATACAGTACCAACATAATACACACAAATGATGTAGGATAACATTTTAATAACTTGATTTTCTAATTCTTATTTTTAGCTTTAGAATAATCTAAAAACCTAACTCAACCTATTCTTATCACTCTCCTAATCTCCCAGTATTTATAAGAGAGGTTAGGTTAGGTTTTTAAGTTATTCTAAGGCCAAATATTAATAAAAATACATATAAAAAAGTTTCTCCCACAGCATTTTTCTGTATTATATTGATATATACACAAAACTTGAAAGTTTGGGCTGAAAATATTAATTAATATTGCCACAAGTGTCTTCTTGAGAATTACCCTAAGCTCAATCATTCCAATAATAATATTGCAGTGCTAATTTCAAGCAGCTATATTTAAGTTTTGTGGAAAAATACTGAAAAGATGAAAGGCTATTAATGACATAAGTCTACATAGCTGTACTGCACCTTAACCCCGAGAGGATCAGGACCGCGAAATGCGTGTTTACTATGATAAATCGACGTTTTGTAGGTTTTCCTACAGTAATATTCTAGATCCGCCTTTCCTCTATCTTTTGAGATACAATCCATTGCAATAGTCGCAATTATTGTGGGTGAAAACCGATCATAAATGATTTTTTTTGTCCCGGCACCATATTCAAAATCGCGAGAATATACTTTACCATTATATTCATAAAAAAAAAATATATTGATGTTAAACAAATTCTGAATACAGTACACCATTGGGAAGCATGTGAAAAACTCTTCTTATTTCATATACGGTTTAAAAAAAATATATATTGTTCATCATATATCATAATTATGACGAGGGGAATGCCGAAGAAAAATGAAATATTTTATTATCGAACAAATTAAATTATGAAATATATTTTTTCCCCATTTTTTTTTCTGTCAAATTGTAGTATGGGCTTTCCTCTTTCTCGTCATGTATTATTACAGTAGACGCGATTATAGTGAGTTTAACCCTCGGAATCTGGGAGGCCTCATATGAGGCAAACAAAAATATTGGCAGGAATCCGGGAGGCCTCATATGAGGCAAAATGCGCGGCTAAAAATCACCGCTAAAATCATCATAACTCGGCATCCACGCATCGTAGCGATGTCATCTCAACAGCAGTCTACAGACAACAAACAGTTCTACAATTTGCAAAAACATTGACTGCTCTAGGTGGTCTCAATCAGTAGTTACTGAATTATGAAGCTTGACTGTACGAAAATGGCCCCGGACACAGCGATCGGGATCATATGAGGCCCCCCGGATCCGATGGGTTAAACAGTAGATAATAAATAGTTTCTTTGCACACTATGGATTGGGAGCCTGATGAAACAAGGGAGCCGAGATGTAACTTAAGGGGGTAGTGCTTGGTTTTTGGTCTATACAGTATATTTATTTATTTATATATTTTTGAGATTCCTCACTAGACCTCCATCAAGCTTAAAAAGATACCCTCTAAACCCCCTTTCAAGATAAATTTGTAAATTTCCCGGCCGAAGGCCACTTCCTTCTTAAATTACAGGCTATCTATCACTCGCCAGGAAAAAATCAACACCTAAATGGCACGAAAGGTCTTAATATTGAAACAAAAATTAGGGGAAAGGTCTCAAAATCGCCAAACTAACGGAACGAACGTCGTAAAATCTCAAAACTATTATGCTAAACATGAGGGAGAAGGGGGTCCAGGAAAAGCGACTACCTCCCCCTTAATGTAAGTTTCTCTGAAGCTCAGGGGTTAAAGTGATATAAGTTTTGCACAGAGTACATAAAAAAAAAAAAAAAAAATTTATACCCTGTTCCAAATAAGTAGGCCAAAACTCATGACCATTAACCTCTATCATTCCCAAATGACTAGAGTAATCGAGCTAATATTTCTACTGTTTGGGGAAGGGTCGGCTAGGGAACAGATGTGGAAGTTTACAGCCCATTTGCTCCAGCCCTTATTGAGTTCTAGAGGTTAAGGTTCATGATTTCTGGCCTACCTATTTGGAACAGGGTACAGCTGTCCATTACTACTGCAACATTAAAACATAGATTTTTATATATAATTTACTAAACATGTATTGCATATATTTATTAACTACACAATAGTTTAAGTATCATTGAGTTTAAAGTTAATGCATAATGTAAGTTTGTTATGGATATGAAAAGTTAATAGGGCATTACAGTCATTATATATCTATAGCTTTAGAGTCATTATTTATATTTTAATATACATCACAGTGTAGTTTCTTGTTTTGTTCCAGCCTGAAATATGTTAGTGCATTTAAATAGATAATAGTGTGAGGTATTATATTATATTGTTAGTACAGTAATTGACCACTTGCGAGATTTGAGCAATAAGGAAGTTGGAGCTGCAGACATTGATATTTAGCAGAATTACCAGCTAAATGTGGTCTTAGTAGCCTACATTTATAAATACATAAAACCAAATACACCGTAATTTCTATCCATCAGAAACCTACATAATTATTGCTTTTCCGTATAATATTGATGTTTACGGCTCCACCTTCCTTATAGCCTGAAACTCGCAGGTCGTCAGTTAGACTGTGTACATGACTGGTTAAGCAAACTACACACAAACTCT
Source organism: Paralithodes platypus (assembly GCA_032716605.1). Taxonomy (NCBI): domain Eukaryota; kingdom Metazoa; phylum Arthropoda; class Malacostraca; order Decapoda; family Lithodidae; genus Paralithodes; species Paralithodes platypus. Next base: position 10,022,493 of record CM064491.1, on the reverse strand, counting down.
ACATATTAATCTACACATAAAATCTACCAAGCCCATAGAGGATACTTAACTCTTTCAATACAATGGTACTTTATACATTCAATTCTGGTTATCAGCAGATGATTTTATTCAGCTCACTTGTACGGGTCAAAGAATTCCTAATGAAAGTTTGCACCTCCTTTGATATCTAGAGGCCCTTCCTAAGCTGAGCAAAATCATCTAATAACAGCCAGAATAAAATGGAAAATGTCATACTTGTATTGAAAGGGTTGTAAAGGAAATCCAAAGAATGAAAACTACAAAGCGGTGAGTATACTTACAGAGCAGTGAGTAAGGCGCGGGGAAGACCATATAGTACGCAGAGTAGACCATATAGTACGCGGGGTAGGCCATATAGTACGTGGGGCAGGCCATTATAGTCCCTGATATATCTGGGCCAAACACCGCGCCCCGTACCCGCACAAATACTAACCCATAGCAAAGTACTGTACAGAAAATCTTTATCTTCTTGTAGTGGACAGTATTATTTACACTAATAATCCAGCCTCTCGTGGGTTATTATTATATTTTGTTTTATTACTATTAAGGATTTTGCTTGCGTCTGCCATTTTCGAGCAACTCATTCAGTTTGTCCCCTAGGCTAAGAAAAATGCCTTCCTTCCTTCAGACTTAAAATGGATCACCGAGACCCCCTTTAAGCTAAATTTGTACATGTCCAGCCCGAAGGCCGACACCTGGATGGAGTGAAGCGTCTTATTATCCCCAAACTACTGCGGTGAAACGTCTTATAACCTCCAAACTAATGGAGTGAAACAGGGGACATCCAAAAAGAATTCCCTCAGGGAATGGGCCGAATGGTCTTAAAATAGCCAAACTAATGGGATGAATGTTTTAAAATCTCAAAGCTACTGGGCCTAAACATGAGGGAGAAGGGGGTCCAGAAAAAACACCCTGTTAAAATGGAGGGACATCTAGGGTTAATCTTGTATCTATTTTTGTGATGCCATGAAATATAAATCATGCATATAATCTTCTTAATCATTCTTTACAATTATTTTTCCTGATTATATCCAGATGTGCAAATTAAAGGATGCTATGCCAATCACATCCACAAGCCAAAATGCATTTTTGTTTACAGTTGGCCACATAAGTTCTGTTCCTCGTTGTAATTTTATGTGTGAAGGTAAAATAGTATGAATGAATTGCGAGTGTGGTTTCTTTTAATCATCAGTTGATTATTCAGACGAGTTAACCACTGCATAAGAAACTACACTCGTAATTCAATCATGCGCATTGTATTTCTATGTACAAGATCACAGAGAGGAACAGAACTTATGTGGGCAACTGTACATTATATAGCCAAAATATACTTGGATATTATTGGTGACGAAAGATGATAATAATGTTAAAGTTGAATATATTTGTTTTATTGTATACATAATGTTGAATACAGTGCTTTAAAACTGGAAATAGAACAGTCAAGATTTGCTGTACAGTTCTAGTAAAGCAAGAGTAAAGAAAATGGTAGACCCCTCCTTAAAGAAAATTATAGACCCTTCCTTAAAGAAAATGGTAGACCTCCCCTTAAAGAATATGGTAAACCCCTCCTTAAAGAAAATGGTTGACTCCTCCTTAAAGAAATGGTAAATTCTTCCTTAAAGAAAATGGTAGACCTCCTCCTTAAAGAAAATGTTAGACCCTTCCTTAAAAAAATGGTAGGCCCCTTCCTCAAAAGAATATGGTAGACCCCTCCTTAAAGAAAATGGTAGATCCCTCATTAAAGAAAATGGTAGACCCCTCCTTAAAGCATATCACATTTGAAGTGCAACAATTTGACAGCTATATGTGCAATTGCCTAGATAATTGTGTACTCACCCCTTGATCGAAGTATGGAAGGAATATTAGTATGAATTCATTAGTTGTGTAGTTTGGTATGCAATAGTTAATTAATACGATCACTTAATATGGTTTTATAACAAATTATTCTTGCAAGTCAATCACACAAATTTTTACTATTATTATTTTATTATTATTTTACTTAAGCGTTGTTTCCACATAGCGATTTTGATTAGTTATTTTGTCTTTTTACTGTGTTCGTATAAGTTTTGGTTTGTTTATTTTGCAAGTTTTACATTATAATTCCATACATACAGTATAATCATTGAGTGGATGCTAATTCACGTAAGCAATTGTACACTGTGAGCATTACTTATCCTCGAGACTGAAATGCGTTGAAACCAATGCCACTTACGGACTGTAGAACAATGCATGAAATAAACAGGCAGGATACATCATGCAAGTACGATAAAGTGAAGCAGTACTCCATGCAGGTAGGTATATGCACCAAAATAAACATACAACATGGATTAATTTAGTGGACGTGATTACTGTATTAGGTAAACACTATCATACATTCGACATTATAAAAAAAAATTCACACATACTGTTCATCTACACACATTAACCCGTAGATGATCCAATGACACATGTCTTTTCAGTTTGCTGGCTATTATTAGACGATTTTATGCAGATTAAGAAGGGTGTATGGAAGTCAGAGGGTTAATTGAGATAGTCTTTACCCTTATAATTCCCACAGATCCTTCCTAAATTGTATAGAATAGTATAATGATAGCCATAATAAACTGATAAAATGCGTCATAATCATCAAAGAGTTAAGACGACTAAGGACACACATGTCTCCCACAGATACATTATACACATACACAGACAGATATGTACATTTTAATTCTGAACAGACAGACACAGACTATTGACGCACACACACACACATAACTGTACTTAATAACAGGTGGGTACAGTCGTTCAAAAAAATATCTGCATCCCTATCCTGATAATCTGGTGTGTACAGCTTGGTAGTATAGGTTGTAAGTCGTAGGTAGTAGGTCTTACATAGTATAGGTAGATATTCCAACCCTACCAAGCTGTACACACCAGATTATCAGGGTAGGGGTGCAGATACTTTTTTGACCAAGTGTACATACAGGTATAATAGTGACACCTAGACCCACATATGTTACACAAACACACATACAAATTAAACATATTCTGTACATGTCCAGCATCACTGATTATGAATTCATAAATTTGTATAAAAACAGATATACTGTATATATATATATACAACATTAAATTGTATTCAGGTATCAAATTATATAACTGAAAAGACATGTTTTGATTAGACTACAATATCCAAAATAATTAACACACTGTACAGTCGACAAAGTGTAAGGTATTAACGGTGTAACAGCTTGATGCATTGTACTGTGTGTAAGGAGATGTGTGGATTCCATTTATTATAATCATATAGTATTACAGTAAACCCCCGATATTTTGGACTCTTTTTACTCGGAAACCCGGACTTCTCGGAATGGCATAGGCCTCTCGGAGATGTCCCTGTATTTCTCGGCAATAAGCCTGTGCCTTTTAATTATTGTGTTAATATTAATTACTATGTACTGTACTGTACTGTCCCTGAAAACATAATAAGGTTCGTATTTGTCATTAATATGATGAATTTCACATGTAATTTAAAAAAAAAAAAAAAAATCTCAATTTTCTCTGGTGACGCGGACTTTCCTCTTCTAATTCGGAATTTTCCCTCTCTTAAGTCGGACATAAGTTGGACTTCGGATATCTCGGAAAATCGGGCTTCTCGGAAGTGGTCTCCCCCCAATTAGTTCGAGATAGCGAGGGTTTACTGTACCAGTACATTTCATCACCGTTTGTATCATGTGAGTATTGTGGTGTGTGCATGCTCGACAGCAGTGTGGTGTACATGAACCTGATTATTTAACTTCATAAGATATTTATATAGTATTCAGTTTAATGAATTAGTTTTACCATATGTAGTTAAGCCTTTTATAATGGGTTGGTCGTGTAATGGTTTAGGTGCTTATGTTCTGGGTGTGGTGTCCCGAGTTCGAATCCCGGGAGGGCCATATGCTTTCATTAGTTTATTCAAGTACATTGGGGTTTGTATTTGATATTAATATTAAAGAACGGAGTGTTACTTATTACTGTAACACTATAAACAAATCTGTGAACAGGACCAGTATTGTACAGCCACTTCACTAAAGTCCGCAACACTGTACCCCACGCCAGGCAACTTGAGAGTCGAGTTACATCCCCCTCCCAGCCCGCTACCATGGTTCTGTGAGGGCGGTGGTGCTCGATTGTCATGTTTGCTGGTGCGGAGTATAAAGCCGCCACTGTCAAACGTCGCCACCTACCCTTTAAGGGGAGATGGGCTGTTTTTTTGGTCTATTAATTCAATAACTCCTTTATTTCTTAGTTTCTTCGCTAGACCTCCATCAAACTTAGAAAAACACCCCCTAGACCCCCCTTCAAGATAAATTTGTACATTTTGCGGTAGAAAAATATCCCGGCCAAAGGCCGATTTCTCTTAAAATTACAGGCTCGCTATCGCTCACCAGGAAAAAATCGACACCTGAATGCCACAAAAGGTCATAAATTTACAACAAAATGGGGCGAAAGGTGTTAAAATCGCCAAACTAATGAGCCTAACGTCTTAAAATCTGAAAACTAATGGGGATAAACATGAGGGAGAAAAGTGCCGAGAAAAGCGGCCCATCTCCCCTTAACCCTCCCGCCCCGGCTACGCATTACATAAATATTCCCCGAAATCCGGTGTTTTGGCCGAAAAACGTCTAGGCTAGGCTACCGTATCATTGTTATGCTGACTGCTTCCCGCATTCCCGCGCATCCCCAAGCGTAGCTGTGTTATTTACCTGTAGAATGGCGTTAAGTAGAGCTCTCTAAGTCAAGTGCTTGATTTGTGATGATGATTTCATTGGAGATAACTTTATGGCCAAAACAGCCACTTTACACTACTTTTCGATACTTAACAACAACATACAGGCACACACGAACAAGCGACGCTCTCCTTCTTGTGGCCGGAGATGCGGGGCGTCGGTCCAGCCGGCTGTTGTTTACATGTGTCGGACCGACGCCTCGCACACGAAGCTCACAGGCTTTCAAGCAATGGTACAATGTTGTACCACCCGGGTTCCTCGGGGCAAAACTTAATGGTACACACGTGTACCATCCGGGTTTGAAGGGTTAAATCACTGGTATACCTTCATAAGAAACATCAAATTTTGTGTCTGTAGTACGGTCGCGCTAATAAGTCATGTCCCAGCTGTCATTACGTTTGGCTTGCTCTGTGCTGTATTAATGTCTGTCAGATGTTTATTGGGTGGGTAAGTTTAGGAACATGTTTGTATATTTCACTCGATATGAAGAAATGTAGCTTAGATATTGCTGATAAAAATTATTGATCAAAACATACTTGGTGCCGAGACATCACTTATTAGCGCGACTGTACAGTGAATTATAAGTAAGGTAGTGTTGACGTTGGTCATTATTACGAGGTACTTTTATGATAGGCGGCGTTTTAACGCTGTGGTGACTTTGGTGTTATTGATGTTATAGCTAAAATGACAGATTAATTTCACTCAACTGTACATATAGGCGGTTTGAATGATAGTGTGTGTGTTTATTGTGCATGCCCCTTTTTAATTCAACTGTACATAGGTTGTTAGTATGCTAGTAAGTGTGTGAATGTGAGTAAGCGAGACTGTGAGTGAACATGTTTGTTATTAATAGTATAGGTGTGTGTGTGTGTGTGTGTGTGTGTGTGTGTGTGTGTGTGTGTGTGTGTGTAAATGTTCTGTACGTGTAAGTGTTGTGCGTACCTACCCTCTTGCCCCGCTTGCCCCGCCTGCCTCTGGTTCCTCTGGCTCCCTCTTCTCCATCAAGCCCCGGGGGCCCCATGGGACCCTCGGGCCCAGTGTCCCCTGTCAGCCCTGGCGGCCCGGGGGGACCTGTGTACCGCACATCATTAAAGGGGAGTCACATGAGCACTTACTCTGGCAATAAGGGGGGTCACTGGCTTTGTTTTATCTTTCTCTCCTTTTCTCTCTTTCCCTGGCTTGTATCCATTCGGCCCCATTCAGCCAACTGTTTTAAGACGTTTATCCCCATCCAGGTGTCGATTTCTTCCTGGCGAGCGATAGCGAGCCAGCATTGTATGGAGAAATCCGGAGAAATTTTTCTATCGAAAAATGTACAAATTTAGCTTACTGTCAAATCAAAAATATATATATGCTGGCTCACTACCGCTCGCCAGGAAAATATTGACACCTGGATGAGGGTAACCGTCTTAAAACAGTATGCTGAATGGGGCCGAATGGATAGAAGCCAAAGAGAGAGAGGTGGGCTCCCTTAGGGACACCACAATTTCTGATATTTTGTCCAAAACATGTGCTTAATGGCTTTAAATGAGACACCGGTGCTTATCGAGGATATCCAAAATCTTACAGTTGCTCATGAAGGCCATCCAAGAGCAACCGGTAGAAACGGTATGGATTTTGGATGGCCTGAATGAACTATGGCAAGGATTATAACATTTTACAATGCCCCATCTTCAAGCCATTAATCACACAATATCATTATTGATTCAGACAAACTGTCATGCAACGTGAGTGTCACTGTTTATTTTGACAATTCTGGTAATTCTGTTTCATATGATATGTTGCCAGAGAATAAATAACAATAAAAACTTGCCAGAAAAAGCGCTCAAGTGACTTCCCCTTTACTGCTCCCACCCATGGCTGGCTTTACCACTATGTACTGTATTGTATCACTTCTCAATATTAAATTCTAACACTGATCTAACTTGCAATTTCTATAATTAATCGTCAATATTGCTATGCATAAATTACTAGGTATACATTTCCAAAGAGTTTATAGGTTCTGCGAACCATAAGTATGCTATCCTAAATGCAAATATCATAGCAATATTTCTTAAGAGCAGAGAATAATCAATAAATGAAAACAATATTATAAAATCAGGCAACATAAATAGAGAAAATTATATAAAGAAACATAGTTGTATGTAACCTAAAAAATTGTATGTAGGTATAATTCCAGTGTGTCCAATTTGGCCAAAGTCCTTCCCAAGTTAGGGATACAAGACTAAACCTTAATGTTTATTGACTAACTTTTGAGTTGTGACCCAAAGAGCCTGAATTTTTTGAAATACAAATTATAACTATGTCATACCATAACTTGCTACATGACAATGTTCCTCCTGGTATTTTTGCTATAGTTACAACCAATACAATATTCTGATTCAGTATGTGATACACAATTAATTATAGGATGAATGAACCTTGCACTGGTCATTAAGTATTGGATGATTAATCATCATCGTTTTGAGTGGTATTTTGGTCATATGTTTAATGAAAATTAGATGATATTGGTAAGTCAACTGAATTTAATGAGACACAACCATTTCTTACCAGTATGTATACAAAAACATGAACAATGGCATAAACAAGTCAATCCAGTGAACACCATGAACAAGTCAAATTTGATACTAGTTAATTTATCTTCCAATAAGTGGACATGCTGGAATGTAGACCTGCTAAAAACTTAAACATCTGTGAAAACTCATAACATAATGTATGACCCTCTATGCTTCCAATAAGGAAATATGTATATACTGCAAACCTATTTCTAGTTTTATCAACTCTAGCCATTATTGCCAGTTTTTGCATTTGTATTTCCCCGACTTAAGCTTATTCTGACTTGTGGTCTACCTACTTTCATGGGTTTTCACCTACATTCATCTTAGCTCCATTTGTTACCCATATTATGGCTATCCTAGAATATCTCGCACCATAACTTAAGCCCCAGGCCTCAATTCTCCCTACCAAGGTGTGCCAGGAGTTGCAGGCTGTGGCAGTTGTTTTGGATATTAAGCGACCTAGCCTCTTACAAAACGATATCGCGGAGCTCTCCACTTTCCCTCTCCTTCAACAAATCTTTATTATAAGCTGTGTGTCAATATTTTTGTAGCTGACACATATTGGAGTTTTTGCATATTGTTGCTTAATATACAATAAAGCCATCTATAATAATAAATAATGTATATCTATAACAAAAAGTCAGAGGGTATTTTTGTGCCTTTTTGCTATGATAATTAATCAGCTTATTATTATGTCTGCAATCATTATCAGCTGCATATGGAAATTCATTACATTATAAGCACTTAATGTAGTCGTATACTGTACAGTATAATAACAACAAATATAGAATCACAAGAAATTGTGATAAACTGTACATATCCTATGTGTTAAGTATTATTGATATTGATGATATGCAGTTTGGTTTTATGCCAGGACGGGGTACAACCGATGCCATCTTCATAGTCAGGCAGATACAGGAAAGATACTTACTAAAAGGCAGGGATCTTTACTTTGTGTTTGTAGACCTGGAGAAGGCCTTTGATAGGGTGCCTAGAGATGTTGTGCAGTGGGCTATGAGGAAACTTGGTGTGGATGAGTGGCTGGTGCGTGTGATAATGAAGATGTATGAGGATTCGCGAAGTGCGGTGAGGGTGAAGGGTGTACTGAGTGATGAGTTTGCAGTCCGTGTTGGAGTCCATCAGGGTTCAGTGTTAAGCCCCCTCCTCTTTATTATGGTCTTGGAGGCACTGTTTAGAGCTTTTAGAGGCGGATTCCCGTTGGAACTGTTTTATGCAGACGATTTAGTCCTAATAGCGGACAGTATGCAAGATGCTGATGCCAAATTCAGAGAATGGAGAGAGGGCATGGCGAGCAAGGGTTTAAAAGTCAATATTAACAAAACCAAGGTTATGCATTGTAGATTGAGACGAGGCAATGTGGAAAAGAGCGGTGCATACCCATGTGCAGTGTGTGGAAAGGGTGTGGGCGTTAACTCAATTCAATGTAGCATCTGTCGATGTTGGGTACACCATGGGAGTAAGCGCTCTAGTAGAATAAAGGGACCCCTGCCGAAGGATAAGTCAGAAATAGAGACATTTGAGTGTGTAGTGTGCAACGGCGAGCTCGTGTTAAATGATGATCCTGTGGCTGTGAATTTTGGAAATGAGTCATTGGAGCTGGTGAACAAGTTTTGTTACCTAATAGATACCATCTCTGCCGGTGGTGGGGCCAAGGCTGCCACTGTTGCTAGAATTAGATGTGGCTGGGGGAAGTTCAGAGAACTGATGCCAATCCTGACCATGAAAAGGATGCCTCTCCCCCTGAAGGGAAAGGTCTATGCCTCATGTGTTAGAAGTGCAATGACGTATGCCTCAGAAACATGGGCCGTTAAAGTAGAGGATATCAACAGAATGGAACGTAATGAGATGAGAATGGTGAGATGGATGTGTGGGGCCAGGCTACAGGATAGAATAACAAATGTTGAGCTGAGGAGACGTTTAGGTATAAAGAGTATTAGCGAGGTGATGCGTACAAGTAGACTGGGATGGTATGGACATGTGGAGAGAATGGATGAACAAAATTGGGTGAAAAAATGCAGGTCTGTGATTGTGGAGGGAGCTGCACCAAGGGGTGGACCGAGGAAGACCTGGGATCGGACTATACGTGCCGATCTCAAATCCAAGAACTTGACAAGTGAAGCAGCCCTTAACAGGGCTGCCTGGAACACCGCCATTAGGACAAGAGACTGAAACTGCACGTATGTGTGGAACACTCAGTCTTAAAATTTTATGTATGTCTGTCGACAGCTGTAGCTCTGACGCTAGTTAAGTAGCGGCCACCAATAGTCTCAAGTGAAACCTTGGTAGGGAGAATTACTACTAAGCTTTCCTCTACAATAGACACATATGTATGATTCTAACCGACACCAATAAAGAAAATCACACTTACGGACATTTTGCTCGTCCAAATCATGGCACCAAATGAGGGACAGAGGTCATCCAAAATCAGCAATGCCACTTTAGCTACTTTCCCGCTAGATCTAGAGGTATTTACTTCGATCTAGCGGCAAAGTTTTACATCTAGCGACATGAATTTTAGCGATATTCTGGCGATTTGAGCCATTTTTGAACGATATTCTAGAGACTGTGCTATTATTCTTGCGATTTTCGACACGCAGTTACTATTTTGCGGCCTTCTAGTGACTTTTGTAAACGGATCTAGTGGTATTTCCTTGTTTTGATTTGGTAATCATGTCCAAAAGCCTTACCAGGGCTCATCGCAGCCTTGGATTAAAGATTGATTGTATTAAAAAAAGTAGGAAAATTTATATGGCATTAAAGGAATTTGAATGGCCCTATATACCTCATATATACTTATCATTCATATGATTCAGAAACCCGCAAGCGTGAAGTCCCCTACTGATTTCAGAAGGCTACCTAGATACCTAGCTAGCTGTCCCATCTCCCTCATCGGGTTGATCTGCAGGCCTTATACACCCATTTATTAATCTAACTAATAATAATTTAGTTTCTCACATCCTTTACACTTCTAATCGACACCCATTTATAACTGAACACTATCAACAAACCCCCTACGCTAGCTGTACCCATCCCACTCACCGGGCTGACCTGGGGGCCCTTCGAGAATGCCGGCGGGGACCTCCTTGCCATTGACGGTGGTGATGCCTCGCTCTCCCTTGTCCCCCCGTTCTCCCTGGGGGCGGGCCAGTGGGGGTCAGGAGGGAGGAAATAAAGGAGGGGGACCATACGGGAGGGTAAATAATACGGAGGACTTAATAAACTATGGGACTATGGGACAATGGGGAATAAAACAAAACAAAAGTGAGGACTTAAAAAGGGGAAACCATGGGGTAAATACATATAATAAAGAAGAGGGAGCCATGGAAATAAAGTAAACAATGGTATTACAATATATAGGTGAGCCAAGCGAGTAGATTAAACTAAAAATGTCTAGTAGCATTAGTAGAAGATACAGGATCTACTGAAGAGCTAAAAAGTACCCACGAAGGAGCTAAAGGTAAGGCAGTAAAGGTTGAGGACAAACCAAGATGTAATTATGGAGTAAAAAAAAAAAAAAAAAAATGGCCTCCAGGTTGCTAACCTTCTACCAAGTTTTGAGCTTGTGGGCAAAACGCCCACAATACAATAAATATTTTGTTTAATTTTTCTATTACTTATCCTTTGTCATGTTTTCATCATATTATACTGCATACCATAGTAGTATTAACACTAGATGGCAAATACTACATGAGGCATTCAACATACAGTAATGGTTTATTTTAGGGACAATGGACGGAATCATGGTACAGTATTCAAAAAGTATTTTGCGGCCCAATAAGGATTTAACGTTCGAATTGTAGTGAAATATGATTTTAAAACCCTTAAGTATCATTGAAATATAATTATATCTAAACTGTTTTAAGTGTTTCGTCAATGCAGTCAAAATGTGTCAATGCAGGTATCACACGAGTGCTTTTTCACTCAACATTTATCCCCAACGCTGGTCTGGCAGCTTTTGTGGTCAACATATATATTATTTCGGTTGCCTAAGTTCATCTATCATTAGTCTAGTTTCCGATACAAGTGCTAAATATTCCAGAAATGTTGCCAGAAAAATGTTGATTATAAAAGCTCTCGTGTGATACCGGCATAAAGGGGTGAACTACGACTAGCTTAACCCTTTCGAGATCCGATTCCTCATTTTGTTCTGGCTATTAATAGACGATTTTACTCAGATTAAGAAGGGTATATGGAAGTCAGAGGGTTAATCGAGATAATCTTTACCCATATATTTCCCAAAGATCTTTCCTAAGCCGTATATAATCGCCTAATGATAGCCATGATAAACTGTCCAAAATGCGTCACACTCTTGAAAGGCTTAATAGAGCTAATATGTCTACCATTTAGGAAGAGTCCGCCAAGAATTAGGTGTGGCAATTTACAGCTCATTTTCTCTAACCCTTTTTGAGATACAGAGATTAAGAGTCGACGATTTCTGGCCTAGTCATAGTGAATAGACTGCAGTAACTACATGGAGAGTATCTGGTGAACGGGGAAATAATGAGTAGGCTTAACCCTTTGAACATTATGACGCATTTTGATAGATTAATTCTGACTATCTTTAGACGATTTTATGCAGTTTAGGAAGGATCTGTGGGAATTATAATGGTCAAGATTTAACCCTTTGAAGATTATGATGCATTTTTGATAATTATTCTGACTATCATTAGACGATTATATACAGCTTAGGAAGGATCTGTAGGAATGATAAAGGTAAAGACTATCTCATTTGACCTACCATATAATCTTCCTAATTTGAATAAAATTGTCTAATAATAGCAAGAAAACAGAACAGAAATGCGTAATCGGATCTTGTAAGGGTTAACTGAGCTTGATAGGTATCTGGACTTTGGAAAATAAATGGCAGAGTAAGTTTGAAGAATAGGATAAATTTTAAGGATTTTAAGATTAACCCCTTGACGCATTTTGACCGTCTATTTTGGCTATCATTTGACAATTTTTATGCAGTTTAGGAAGAACCTCTAGGAATCTAAGAGGTCAAAACCAACTCAATCCTTCCTAAGCTGAGTAACATCGTCTAATGATAGCCCATATAAGCTGCTAGAACGCAGCTTAGGGGTTAGTCTGCGTAAGATACAAACCTTTTAACAATATGAAGCTTTTCACCTTCCTCTTGCTTACATCTTAATGTATTTTAGCTCATATCCTAACAATGTGCGGATGTGCTATAGGTAGCGCCAACGAACTTGACAAAAAGATTCGATACCTGACCTCTTAAACCTCAAAAGGGCGTAGAGCAAACTAGCTGTAAATATCCACACCTATTACCTGGTGAACTCTTCCCAAATAATAGAAATTTCAACCCAATTGCTTTAATTCATTTTGAGTTATTAGAAATTAAGGGGTCCAGATTATTGTCAAGTTCGTTGGCGCAACCTATAATATATTCTGGCTCAGTACCCCTTGAGGATTATGACGCGTTTTGGCAGTTAATTCGGGCTATCACTAGACGATTGTATTTAGATTAAGAAGGATATATAGAAGTCAGAAGCTTAAATGAGACAGACTTCACCCTTTTAAATCCCACAGATTCTTCCTAAGCCATACTATATCGTCTTATGATAGCCAGAATATACTGTCAAAACGCCTCATGATCCTAAGTATCATCGATATTATAATACACAGATATTTTATATATTCCCTGTACTGTATATGAATATATATATATATATATATATATATATATATATATATATATATATATATATATATATGAAAACAGAATAAGCTAATAATAAATAACTACTGGCTGATCCTCCGAGGGGCTCTCTCGAGCAGCGTGAGGTGCGGGTATACACAAATATCACCTGTGCACTCTCTCACATGACCAGACATACACAGATACACACACACACACACAGGTCAAATAATACAGTCATGAATCACTCTCTACTCTTAGCATTACGTACACACATTACAAAGTCCACACAATACCACATACAGCTAGTGACATAAGTTCGTGAGTTCTTACCATATTCTTTATGTAATCGCAAGCATTGGAACTGATATGTAACTTTATATTAATTGAATATTAACCCATACGATGTTATTAATGCATCGATGATTAGACCTAAACATTAATCTAAAGAGATATAATGTTTATGGAAAATCTTCAGGGTGTGTCTAGGGGGTGTTTTTCTAAGTTTGAGGGAGGTCTAGCGAGGAAACTAAAACATATATGAATAATAGTAAGGGCTCACAAACTTCTATCAACAGCTGTAGGCTACAATACTCCGAATTTTATACAATATATTAAAAACGATCATCGAAAATTCTGCTAAAAAGAAATACTTTAACAAAAACCTGTACTTACCGTTGATTACAAACTATAAGTGACAATTGAATCAATGTGTCGAGCATATACTTTTAGTGACAATTACATAAGTATATATTGGGTTAAGCTATTGATCTAATGATGAAGTTTGGCAAGTTTAGTAATTTTGATCGTGTGCAGGTCAAATAAAACAATATATATGTCATCAATATGAAAACGTCCATATGTTCTTACCATATATATATATATATATATATATATATATATATATATATATATATATATATTATTCTTTATACTTTTGTAATGAGGATAGTGTCGCTAAGGCTATATTCATGTTGATACCTCCTTTGGACAACTGATGACATAACCATTGACCACTGGCGACATTACTGCTCTTGGCATTAGCTGTAATTATAGTGAGAGGACTGAGATACCAATGGCGCCAAACTTTTAATGTCTATCAGATTATCAAGTTCTGTAATCATAGTGAAAAAACTGATGTACAAATGTCGCCTAAATTTCAAAGTAGTAAATACCTTAGTTAATATTGCCATTTACAGAATATAAGCTCAAGTATATTAAATTGAAAATGTGTTAGGTAGATTTTAAACATTGAGCTTCCTACTGTATATTTACCCAACAAAGGCCAACTCTTAACATTAGATATATTAGACATTAAAATATTTGAGTGTGAATTTACAATGGGTGGAGCTTTCATATAATTATTTGGACTGAGCCTTTGCACCTTTAATTTTAGGCGACTATATTCCCATGGGAAAAAAAAAAAAAAAAAAAAAAAAAATATATATATATATATATATATATATATATATATATATATATATATATATATATATATATATATATATATATATAGCCTATATGGGACAACAACGAGCTCCATCTCCAACTTTATTTTATTTTATTTGTATTATATTCTATATTATTCATCTTATTTTTGAGTTTGTAAAATTCGATAAATACAGGTTTTGCTGATAATAAATCATACGTTACAAAAATTCATACACATTCCTAATAAAAATAAAGTGAGGAGGGGTGGGGGGGGGGGGGGGGGGGGTAATGGAGGGAGTTGGGGGGTTATTATCACTGTAAACAAAGAGATCCTTCACAAAACAGAGATTGTACCAGCAAAATTTTATAATAAAAGTATATTATTTTGTATTATCATTGCGTAATTATTATATATAATTAAATCCCATAGCAGCCTCTTGGTTGTGCAATTATAAAAAAAAAAAAATATATTATTTTGAACTTCTATCTATCTATCTATATACTCTGACACATACCCCAATTATTTATATATATTATTTATATCATATCAGTGTAGCTTACCATAGTTGTACCTCTAAATAAGTAATCAGTGTAGCCTACCATAGTTGTATCTCCAAACATTGTCCAAAATCTTCTGTCCACAACCGTACCAACATCCATTAAACCCAACCCTACTACAACATTTAACAATTTTATAAAGTTAGATTGCTATACTGCGGTAGTTGATTCTATTTGATTTTTGTTTATATATTTATTTATTTTTTATTTTTTTGCATGAGAGACTATCGGTAGTTGTTCAATCTCTGTTTTATTAGCGGATCTCTATTGGACACGGATCATGCGGAAAATGGTAAGTACCTGAAAATTGTAAATACCTGATAATATACACGGCACGGCTCCTCTGTGTATGTGTATGTGTGTATGTGTGTGTGTGTGTGTGTGTGTGTGTGTGTGTGTGTGTGTGTGTGTATCAGTACTCACCCTCTCTCCCGCTGGTCCTAATGGTCCGGGTGGTCCCTGTGGCCCTGCTGGACCCAGGGGTCCCGCAGGACCTAGTTCCCCTGGGGGTCCTGGTTCCCCTGGGTATCCATCCCGCCCATCCATACCCGGCAGACCGTCCTTACCGCCTGGACCCGGGGGTCCTGGGGGCCCGGGGGTCCCTGGATCACCCTACAAGAATACAGCATTAGATATATGCACATGATTTTACACGTTCATACTTTCAGACATGCGCACATACATTACACACATACGGCTATCATACGTACATGTTCTCAAACACAAACACACGACACCACACAATACAAAAAAAATAAAATAACAAAAATATAACATACACACATCATCATCACAAATACTATCTTGCATACATTAATATATTAACATAAGAATTATGATTGTTATAACTGAATCATTATGAACTTTTGGTTATAAAATTATTAGATCTCAGAAAGTAAATCTTCTTCGTTTAGCAATAAAATTAGCAACTTGTATAGTCATGAACTTGCATATTAAAATGTATACTGTATATTAAAAGAGAGAGTGTCAGAGTAATAACATTTCCTGATATATTTTTCTCAATAATCAATTGCATACAGCATGACATATAATTCACAATGAGTGATACTGTACAATGTAGCCTTATGGGGGAATGGTTGTTTTTCTGGCTTCCCTTCTTCCTCATGTTTAGCCCCATTAGTTTTCAGATTTTAAGACGTTCGGCCCATTAGTTTGGCGATTTTAAGTCCTTTCACCTAATTTCTTTGTCAATATTAATAATTTAGGCGTTGATTTTTTCCTTGGCTAGCGATAGCGACCCTGGAATTTAAGAGGAACCGGCCTTTGGCCGAAAAATCTTTCTATCGAAAAATGTACAAATTAATCTTGAAGGATGGTCTTGAGGCGTTTTATTAAGCTTGATGGAGGTATAGGGAGGAAACAAACAAAATAATGATCATCCCCCCTTAAAGGAAGGTTTTTAGTTTGCTCCCTATATCTCCATCAAGCTTGAAATAATATCCCCAAGACCCCTTACGAGATAAACTTGTGCATTTTTCGGTAGAAAGATGCCCCAGATGAAAAAAGCCGGTCCCTTCTAAATTGCAGGCTCACTAACGCTGACCAGGAAAAAAATTACACCTAAATGGCACAAGTTTTCAAAATCGCCAAACCAATGGGGCGAATGTCATAAAATCTCAAAAACTAACGGGGATAAACAGGAGGGAGAAGGGGGTCCTGAAAACCCCCCTTAAGCCTGGGTTAGTATATACCTTTACCTAACATCCTAATTTTACTTCTGATCATGCAAGGAGTTTAAAAGCTCAATAATATTTTACTGCATGACATTAAAAAAAAAGGAGGCAAAGGTTCATGCAGGAAAGAGCAAGTAAATATTTATGATTGTAATGAAAATGTAACTAATAAATACAAAGGGTACTACAATAAAAACAATATATATAAGCATAGAAGACTTACTTTAATATTACACCACTAAACATAGCAGACTTAATTTAATCTTAGATGATTTACCCAACTCACCATGCAGGAGAAGCAAGCCTATATTATAATGTGTACAGTCAGAGAGGGAAGTTCTGTCAAATCCAGATAAGTTACTAACTTCATGAATAAGTGAAGCAGAAAATACTGATCACCAAAGCTGTTTAACTTAATACAATTACATTAACGGGCAGCACGATAAACGGGGATTGTAAAGGGGACAGAATGAACAATACAAGGTTTAGGAATATAATGTTAAAATAATATGTAATGAATAAAAGAAAAAAATATATAATAATAATACACAAACATCGGTAAATAAAATAAAGGATCCCATGATTTTTATTTTTATTTTTTTGTAAATATTCATACTTCCAAAACTCTGGGGAACGACGTAACTGAAAGTGTATTTATATGGGACTGTAAATGTGTGTTTATATGGTATATTATGGTAACTATACCTTGTTCATTATAGGTAGGCCAGAAGTCCCAACCCCAACTTCTCATAACTCAAAAAGGATTTCGGTAATTGAGCTAATACTTTTACCGTTTGTGACGAGCCAGCCAGGGAATAGGTGTGGAAATTTACAGCTCTTTTTTGAGTTACAGGGGTTAGGAGTCACAACTTCTGTCCTACTTAAAATGAATAGACTATAACAGAACTTCCATCTCAGACTGCATGAAGAAAAAGAAAACGGAACCAAAGTAGAAGCAAACGTGAACAAAAAACGCTGCAGGGGTGACTTACTTTAATAGCATATATTTTACCCGACTCTGAGTGATAGGCCCCCAGCTCGCTTCCCTGCAACAACAAGGGCGTAACACACAATGAGGTCGGCGCAACACACTCACAACACCCACGTAACACAATTTTCCAGCACGATATCCCACCTTGTTAGAGTACGTGGCTTGGGAAGAAACACACCATTTGAGGAGGAGCACTTTATTGACGTTTCGCAGATAGCTTCTTCAGGACTTCTTCGTCTTCGAGTGACTTGAAGAAACGATCTATCTGCGAAGCGTTGTCAATAAAGTGCTCCTCCTTAAGGGGTGTTTGTATTCATTCTGTCAACTTCTTTGAGTTAATTTTAACATCTTGAGGATTATGACGCATTTTAACAGTATATTCTGGCTATCTTATACGATTTTATTCAGTTTGGGAAGGAATTGTGGGAGGCAGAGGGATGATTGACATAGTTTTGACCTCTTTGATTGCTGGAGGGCCTTCTAAAACTGAACAAAATCACCTAATGATAGCAAGAATAAACTTTCAAAACGCATCATGATCCTCAAGAGGATTAGATACATAGCTTTCTTACGCCAACTTTGTTATGTAGGAATGTATAAAGAAGTGACATATCCTTGGTGATGTTTTCAAGAATACTGACCTAGTTTCGTTAAAATCCATTTATTTATTCTCAGGATATTTTGAACACACACACACACACACACACACACACACACACACACACGAGTGAAACTAATCGCAGGGTAAAACGAAATCCATTGCATATCCTTCAAGATTCGTAAGATGTCTGAGGAGGAGGTGACTTTGTAGTTTCTCGGCCCCTCTCATTCAATTATCCAGATTACTTGGGCAATCAGTGAGTTGTTTTTATGCAACTGAGATCGGAGTTTTCGTATACTATATAGGCAATACTTATATTTTGTCAAGCCAGCCTAGTCAAACATTAGTATTGTATATTTAATCCAACCTTTTCCAGTTTTTTCCCATCTAGAGGCCAATGTTTACATCTACCGATATGAATTCTACGGTATTTTGGAAATTCAAGCCAAGTGATGTTCCAGAGATTGGAGCATTATTCTAGCGATTTTCGGCTTTTATTTACTATCTAGCGGACTTGAATTGGTAACCCTGCCTTGTAAACATGTTCAGAACTAACCTGCACAAAACCTACTCGTGGCCAGCCGACTACTTCCAAGGTTAGGTTGCTGGGGCGTTAATGGATTGATTTTTCGGCCTTTTGCAAAGTCTAAGTTAATCAGTGAATTGGTGAGACACTTTGACGGTGGTATGCAGAGGAGGAGATATATTCGTCTGGTTCATACTAAATAGCCTACGAAATAGCTAACGTGAGTTGAAATAGGTTGTTACAAAATTGCATAGATCTGCTTATATATATATATACACTGTGTATATTAAACTTACACTTCTTTAGGCAACACTTTAACATACCGGTATATTTTGCTAGTTAACAATACATAATGAAGTGGGATATAGTGCTAGAAAATTGGTCCTCCTTGTCCCAGCACCTCACACTCCAGACATTATCACGGTACTGCTTGAGTCGGGGAGTGCTACCTTCTTGGCAACATAGTGGTGACATCTTTTATTAATTTTGTAAATAGATATATATGTAAACAACAACATAAAATAACAACATAAAATGTATAAGGTAAACTATAGGATTGGAAATATTCGAGTGAACTTAACAAAAATACACACTTAATCTATATATATATAGACTTTAAATTATTAGTTTGTAGCATAACGCTGGATTAAAAAAACTCCTTACACAAAATTATTAAGGCAAATATTTACCAATTTAGTTAAAATAATAATGTTATATAACTGTCATGGGCAATGTGTTATAATGTATTTTCTGTGAACAGTTTTAATTATACTACATTATAACACTTTTTGAGTGAGTATATGTAATGTATAACTACATTATATTAACAAACGAAGTAGGTATTAATACTCATTAATAATAACATAAAATGTTAAAAATAACACCTTGAAACAGTAAGTACAAAAATTGTGAAAACATGAATAAGTGTTAGTGCCAAACAAACGTGAGTCAGTGTGTTAAGATGCTCATTGCCAATTTATAGTTATTTTCGGTTAATAATGGCACGAGAGGCAAACTAAAACGATTACAGTGGCATTATTAACCCATAAAAGATACGATGACGCATTTCGTTTCTGCGTTCTGGCTATTATTAGAAGATTTTATTCGGATGAGGCATGGTATATAGAAGTTAGCAGGTTAAATGAGATAGCATTTACTCTCATAATTGCCACAGAACCTTCCAAAACTGTACAAAGTCGTCTAATGCTAGCCAGAATACACTGTCAAAATGCGTCACAATCTTCACAGGGTTATTATGTGGTTTAATGTGTGGTTTTGTGCCCTTAGAGAGATCAGATGAGGCCCAGTGCATTGTTAGTGAGTAATTAGTTGAATTAATGTATGAATGAAAGGGTATCAGTGCAACCATCATAACAGCTCATAGAACAAAGGCATAGTGTATTGTTAATGTGGTGCGTGAATTAGTATGTATTATTTAGTATTATTATTTAGTATTTATGAAGCTTTACTGCCATTTTTTAACCACTGTATTAAGCATCCCGTTGGCTTTAAAATGGCAGGGAGACGAACACACAAGTTACATGTTATCCCTTTGGGGATTAGGGCGCGTTTTATCCCTCTATTCTGGCAATCATTTGACTAATTTATTCAGATTAGGAGGAAATTGTGGGAGCCAGATCATTAACAAATTTATTTAGCTAAGGAGGAGATTGTGTGAGTCAGAGGGATGCTTGAGATAGTATATAGTTTTCTTGACCCCTTCGACTGCAAGAGGGACTTCCAAAACTGAATAAAATCGCCTAACAATAGCCAGAATAAAGTGTCATAACGCGTCCTAATCCCTGTACCCATCCATGACTCGGTATTTGTGAGGTGCTGGTGCGATCACGGGTTTAATGTGGTGACCGTACAATCATAATCACCAGTAGCAACACCACTCAGGTCATCCAAGTGCTAAAGTCACATAATGAACCTACAGTAAATATATTCAGAAACCCGGTTAAATTTTAAGTCCCCAGTCATATTAACCCCTTCCTCCCTCTCCCTCTTCTTCTCTTAAATGTAAAGAGGTAAGAGTTAGTTCAGTTTGTTTTACGAACTTCTTTCAGGCCAGTTAGTGACTTTAATACAATGGCGACTTTAGAGGTGTTGACATTAGACCATTATTCAACCAAAATCTCAACCAGTAACAACGCAACCAGTTCTACCGGGCTAGCATAGGTTAGGACTTTAAATTGGTTGAGGTCTACTGGTTGAAACGGTTTACTCATTTACTGGATAAGTCGACGTGGAACCCGGGTTTATTGTGGTTACACCTTTCTTGACGTCAATCGTGGGTGCTGCAAGATGGAGGCCGATAATGGCGGGAAAACAGAAAACGAGGACGATTATGGCGGGGAAAAAAAAAACGAGGATGATTATGGCGGGAAAACAAAACATGTGACCTGATTATAGCGGTACAGAAAAGAAAAAAAACGAGGCCGATAACGGCGCTAAGACATAAAACAAAAAACGAGAGAAATGCGAGGTGGAGAGTGGTTGAAGTTAGGTTTGCACAACATTGGATTAAATACATAAATGAATTAATGTTAAGTTATAAACCAGCACTAAAGCCAATATTAAACAAACAAACATTCGATCCAAGCCATATCGGATATACAAAGACCATCGGACGAGAAGACCGTAGGTAATCAAATCTGCGTTTCTAATTTTCGAAAAGATAGCAGAATGATCTACAAGAGTAATGATGAAATTATTTAATATAAATAATTAATAGAACTAGAAGAGTATGAAAACAAGACGCTTAAAAAAAATAATATACAGTAATAAGTGTAATAATAATAAACATACTACTACTACTACTATGATTGTCTACGCAACCAACTATCCTTGAGAAATAGAAAATAAACAGTTAAATAGTCAGTATATATAACTCCAAAAGGGCAGATGTATATCTGTCACACAAGGTGGTGAGATGAACTTTCAGATATCCAAAGTAATTTTCACTGGCAATAGTATAATTAGGCTGACATCGTGCGAGAGCCACCATCAATTTTACGAACCGAAATTTCTGCTGGATCAAATGCTTATAGACGAGCAAGTAGAGATTAAATTTATAGCAATGCAATGTTGTTGTTTTTTTAGATATTAAACATTTAATATTTACGAATAGTTACTTCGTTAATAGGTGGCGCTTACCATCCAGATATACCACTAAGTGAATGAAAATACAATAAAGCCAAAGACTAACTAAAAATAGTCGTCACTTTATATACAAAATAAACAAATAAAGGTCAGAAATAAAAAAAGCAAAAGGTGTTAGGGAGGTAGAGAAAGATGGGACGGGGACGGGGAAGGGGGGGGGGGGATGTATTGACACCTACATCCCCCCCCCCCCCCCCCCCTACACCCCCAACCCAACCAACCAACTAATCCAAATAAATAAATAAATACACACAAAAACTGTACTTCTGATCCATGGTAACTTTGGTCGATACCATCCGTCCGGCACTTAACTATTATAAAGGCGCATTTTTGTTCGAAGATTACCAGGCGCCCGAGCTTCGTAAGCCAATCAACATATTACCCCAGATGAAAATAACACCCCGATCCATCCGCCGACGTCATAGGTAAAACTAAAGCTCCCCAAATCCCACACACTCTTTTTCTATATTATAGCCGGTTTAAAAACAGAGAAAATGTCACGCCAATAATGAACTGAAGGTTAATGGGGGGTAACCTGCTTTTTTTTCTCTACTTTTCTTTCTTTCTCTGGCTCTGGCTTGTATCCATTCGACCCCATTCAGCCTACTGTTTTAAGATGTTTATCCCCATCCAGGCGAGCGATAGCGAGCCAGTATTGTATGAAGAAATCCGGCTTCGCCGGAGAAATTTTTCGATCGAAAATGTACAAATTTAGCCTGCTGTCAAAAACATTTTAAAAATATGCTAGCTCGCTGCCGATCACCAGGAAAAAATCGACACCTGGATGGGGATAAACGTCTTAAAACAGTAGGCTGAATTGGGCCAAATAGACACAACCCAGAGAGAGAGAGGGAGAAAGAGAGAACAAAAACGAGGTGGGCCCCCTTAAAATGTCATGGCGGGGTGGAGTCCAGAAGTGCAGATCAAATATTTACCGTGCGACCAAACCAAAGGGGCGGCAGAATTACGGGGTTGGATCATGCTGCAGCGGAGGGGTTTATTATATAGGTGAGCTACACTTTATACCCGTCACTACTACTAGACTCGGCTTGGTTGGAAGACATAGAAAGATGACATAACATTATTCCGTAAAAAAAAAAAAAAAAAAAAATATATATATATATATATATATATACTGTATATACCGGGAATATATATATATATATATATATATATATATATATATATATATATATATATATATATATATATATATATATATATATATATATATACTGTATAGTGTATATATATAACCACACAAGTTAAAAGAATAAAATAAACGAAAGAAATCTAGAGGCAATTTACGTTACGATCACGAACACAATTGTTTATAAAGTCACACATTTCGCCTGTCTTCCAACCTTTTGACGCCCTCAGCAAGTCAATTACCAGCATTAGTGAACGGGAACGCATAAACTACGAGACTACGCTACGAAAGCCCCCCGAGTCAGTCGAGCACTTATAGCGGCGGAAGTATCGGAGTCATTATATTGTATTGTTATTCACTTTATGAGGCCATTTCCCATCTAGTAGCCCATAATCATGAAAAAGAAACACTAAAACTAGAATAAATAGCAATAATATCATGTAGACTATCATGTATTTATTTATCTATTTAGATTTTTAAGTATCTTCCTTACACATCAACCACGGTTTGAAAAATACCCTCATGATCCCCCTTAGAGATAAATTTGTAAATTTTCTATAAAAAATTCTCCCGGCCAAAGGCCGGTACATCCAATTTACAAAAAATGGCACTAAAGGTCTTAAAATTTACAAATATATGGGTCGAAAGGTCTTAAAATTGCCAAACTAATGGGGCACATATCTTAAAATATCAAAACTAATGGGGCTAAACATAAGGGACAAGGGGGTCCATTAATAACACCCCTGAAGATGATCTAATAACGTAGTTTATAATCTTGATTAACTAAAGTAGCACCAAAATAAATAACACAAATATTTAAGGATTATCTAGTAAGTCTTAGTGGATACAAGACTCAAATACAAAATCGCCGCTACAATTGCTCACGTGACGATAATCTCAGTAAACAGTACATAAACTACGAGAATAAGCCATAAACAGCAATGCATAGACGAGACTAAACCAATACACGGTACAGAAAGACCGCTATGACATTCTCCAACTACTGTTTATACCATTACACGGAGGAAAACTACACTACGTTTAAAAAGCTTCAGGCAAAGGCACACAAAGCAGTTTTCCCGGCAATTTTTATCGGCAATTACATATTTGTTTGCAACATTTCAGTGATCTTGAAGAGACTGAATTATAATACAACTTATATTTATCTGCATTGGCATCTGCAAGTAGATTGAAGGTTAGCTAATTTACATACCATTTTAGGAGGAGCACTTTATTAACAATGTATCACTTGGAGCTTAATTAAGACGATGATGTCAATAAAGTGCTTCTTTAATGTTGCGTAAACTATTATGTCAACTTTTTTAGTTCATGACAGTAGCTTATTTTAGGTGCTCGAATTATTATACAACTTCAATTCAATACAAGACCGAATAAATTGCCAATAAATCCGATCGTGTGAAACCGCCTAAGATTAAACACCGATTAGAGCAAGGCGGCAGGAGGGTGTGTTTGTGTTGACGATATACCAGTTAATTCCTCACCTTAATAGCGATGATCTCAGCATAGCCTAACGTGCCACCCTCCAAGCTGGTTATAGACCTTTTAATGCCCTGAAACACAAGACAGGCGCGCTGGCCGTTAAGCTTCATATACAAAAGAGATCAAAGAGAGAAGAGAAGAAGAGACACATAAATCCTCAAAAGCTTCTTATATTTACGACAAGTCCCGCTCCCGCCTGTAGAGTTTACGAGCGATAATAATGTACAAGAGGTACTATCACTTGGGAGGCAGAGAAAAAGGGTCGTTATGGCGGGAAATGGGTTTGTGGGAAATAATTTTGAAAAGCCATATTGTTGGGGGTACTATTTTTGGTGGGAGAATATTGTCGTAGAGCATAAGTGTTTAGTTTATTTTTTTCCCGGATTTTACCAGGAAAAGGTTTTGCCAGATAGGTGTTTTTGAGTGAAATACTGTAGTTTTGATAGGGAACATTTATAGGTGGTACTGGTTTTGGCGGGAAACAGATTTAATGGGTTGTGTTGGGAAAAGGTTTTTGGTTAAGAAGAGGTTTGTCAGGAAAAGTATATTGTCAAAATCTGATTGAATGGGATACAGTATTTGGTGATTTTTTTTTTTCTGGCGAAAATTAGTTTTTACAGGAAATAGTTTTGGGATGGATACAGATATGACAAGAAAATGTGTGACAGATAATATAAGATCTTAGCATGGAACTAAAGGATTTGGCAGTAAATAGTGTTGGTAGTAGGTAGCTTTCTTAATAAGTAGTTATGTTAGTAAGTACGTTTGGTAGTAAGTAGTTTTGGTAGTAAGTAATGTTAGTAAGTAGGTTTGGTAGGAAGAAGTTTTTGTAGCAAGTAGTTACGGTAGTAAATAGATTTGGTAGTATGTAGTTTTGGTAGTATGTAGTGTTGGTAGTAAGTAGTTTTGGCAGTAAGGAATTTTGGTAGTAAGTAGTCTTGGTGGGAAATAGCTACCATGAAGAGTAATTTTAGAGGAATATAGTTTTGGCAAGAAATAGTTTTGACAGGAAATAGTTAAGGCGGTAAAAACAAATTGGTGGGAAATAATTGTGGTGGTAAAACAACATAGCCGGCAAATGGTCTTGAACGGGCAGAGTTTTGGGAAAACTATTTTGGAGAGAAATAGTTCAGGTGTACTGAGAAATATTTTTAGGGGGATAGTTTTGATAGGAACATTTGTTGCGGGAAATTTATGGTGGGTAGAATATGTTAAGAAACAGTTTTGACGGGGAAAATTGTGTTGGGAAACAGTTTTGGTGGGAAACAGTTTTGGTGAGAACATTTGTGGTGGGAAACAGTTTTGGCGGGAAAAATTGTGGTGGGAAACAGTTTTGGTGGGAAAATTTGTGGCGGGAAAATTTTGGCTGAACAAAATGTGGCGGGAAACAGATATGGCTGGAAAAGTTGGAAGTCTCACCTCGCCCACCTTGGGCCTAGAGTGAATATCGTACACGGCGCCAGATTCACCCTTCGCTCCAGGGTCGCCTGCCGACCCGGGGTGTCCGGAATCACCCTGGAAAATAAGAGTGTATTAGTAAATATATCCTAAAAGAGGAAGATACCTAAAGATATATATTATAAGTAGCGAGATAAATATAGATAATGTAGATAGATATATTGATGATTTTACCGATTGGTTGATACAAGTGTTATTAAGAGAGATACTACACCTGGTTCGCCCTGGGACGTAATAGCGATT